>VXAB01013203.1:778427-904716 GCA_013399175.1 Odontophorus gujanensis
TGCTCTGCTGTTGTTTACCTTTTACTTCTCCTTTTATAGTTCTGAAGCTTTAAGGTTACTACTCACAATAAAAACTTCGCAAAGGAGTTGTATTTTATGTGTCGATTTCCTCTTTGTTAGGAATGTTTACACTATATACAAACATATTTTGCCTTTGGTTTCACAGAGAGTGGGTTTGAAGCTGATTATATTTACTATTAGAACTTTCTTTTGCACGGCCCCTTCCAGCTGTGCTCTACAGCCCGTACTCGTGGGGCACTTCTCCACTAGTCTGTGTGCCCCAGGGCGAGCACCTGGGGCTGCAAGCAGAGCAGAGCTGTGTGATGAGGGCTGAGGCGGGCAGTCCTGAGCTGGGATTTTGCATGTAGGATTGCTTCGTGCCACCCCCCTCCCACACAAGTTTTAAAATTACTTTTTTTATAGTGCCTCTTTCAATTCAGCTGTGTGTCGTGATCAGGAGTCAATACTGACAGTTTTATATCAGTAGTGTCAGTAGTGTGCTCTTACCTCAGTGTAAAGGGAGGTTTGAAGGTTTGCATCCTTTCCTGTATGCAGATGCGTTCTGTAGATGTGATACTGGGGAGTCTGCAGCATCCAGCATTGCCCGTCTCCTCCTTGCTGCCAGCAGCATACAGTGCTAGGACGTTTACCTTGTTTAAGTTGGTAGTTTCTTAGTAGCCCTAAGCTAATTGGTATGGTGCTTTGCTATTAATAAATCCAAAACAGAAAGATTAATGTCTGGATGAGATTCTCAGTTAGAGTTCATTTCTATTTTTTACCTAAAAGTCAGATCATCTGAGGACCATCCTGAGGCGGCAGGGCTCCCTTATTGTTCAGTGGAGTCACCAGGCGTGGCCTCAGCGCTGCTGGAGCTGCTGACATGCAAACCCAGCCTCAGCTCAGCACCTGCCTGCTCTCTCTGCTGTTACCTTCGAAGGAGTGTTCCAAAAGTACTGGGACATTAGTCATGGGTTTTCTTCACCCTGAATTTGTCAGAAAACTGTTGGAGTGATTTGGAGGAATGGCTGAAGCTGTGAAGAGGTTTTCTGTTGAAAGAGCAGCCTCTGAGGACTCAGCCATACCTGCACTTATATTGGCAACCACACCTTCCCAAGGCAGCAAGCAGCCTGAGAGACTCTCAACATGATTCTGTTGGAGCAGCATCTATTTTTATTCTTTTTTTTTAATTTATTTTTTTAATTTGATTCATTCCTGAAGTCAGTTGGGAACTGATTACTGAGCACGTCTGCTTCTTTCCAGGGGCTAATCATACAAGGGCAGCCGCTTGTATTTGAGCTTTTCTCATCTTGCCTGTTTTTATACGTCATCAAACTCATGCTGACTTCCATTCATGTTGTGTTGCCTTTGACTTTCTTCCGTTCTAAGTGTAGGGGAAGCTCTCTGTGTTCATTTGGGAAGTGTTACATTTGCTGTTCAAAACATTCCTGGATTGCCGTGCTGTTTTTAAGATTTAGAGGCCAAGCTTAAAAGTATTTGCTGTACATACATTTCAGCAAACTCACAGTCTATTTCAGCCTTTTTTAGGGCCACATAAGCTTCATTAGTGAAGTAGTGACAGGGTTGCCGTTAGAAACAGCCTCAGCTTTGAGAGCTGCTCCTGGGCTGCAGCTTGTTTGTGGCACTGCTGGGAGAACTTACCAGTCTTTTCTTCTCCATTACCAGTGCATTAATCCCAGCAATAGCAGCACGCTGCAGACAACTACTGCAGTTGTTGTACACAAGCAAGCAAGCAAGAATGGCTGAATGTGATATTAATAAAAATAAAAAAACCTTAAAAATCACTGATTGACCAGCAGTGTGAAAAGGAAGTGTTCTACATACTCCGCACAGTACAGACCAGTTGTGGATGTTGGTAGAGGATAAGGTTGACTCTCCAGCATGGCATCAATGGGAGACATTTGCCTCCAGAAAAGGTGCCTCATCAAACCCATCGTTAAGAGATGTGTGCTTTCTGCAGGTTTTCTTTTTGTCAGGCTTTTGTCTGGAGTGGAATATGATTATAGGTGATGTAGGAATCGACATATTAACTTTCCATTCCAGTTTCTTTTCTTGTCCACAGGAGGAATTACCAATACACTTACAAACTGTGTGTGAAACCTTTCCAAGTGTGGATGTGTAATAACTCTCCCTCTTGGTTTAAGCTCATTTCCGTGAACATTGCAGATGTGTAAACACTTCTTTGTTGTCAGTGCCAGTTTAAGTTTGTTCTGTTTCTGTGCTATGGTTCATAGCTGGAGAGGGAGGCTCTGGATGAACTGTACCAGGAAGCTTACCTGGGTTAAAATAATGGTTTTCTGAGGGTAGGATCATTTGTAACTTGAGTGAGTGGTTTGATCTGGCTTGTGGGTGGTTTCACAACCCGCTGCAGCTGTGCAGCTGGAAGGAAGTGGCTTAAGCCATTGTTTCCTGAAAGAATTAGGCATGTAGCTCTATGCTGAAAAGTGGAGATGATGGATCTGGGCTTTAGCCAGTGCTTATTCACTTGGTGGCATTAAAATATGGTGCATGCGTGTATATTATATGTATGTGTGTATATATATATGGAAACACAGTAACTAATAATAGTTCAAAAATTTATGGAAAGCATTTTATTTCATGGTACAAATGTTTTGCTGATTAAGTTGTACGTTTTTGCAGGCATCTTGTTTTGTGTTTTAATTATTTCAACCAGCTTTCCAGCATAAGAACTAACAATCTGGACCACAGCCCAGAAACTTTTTTCTCAACTTTGCTTATTAACATGGGCCCATTATTTTCTGTTGTCCAGCCCTCTGAAGTAGTTCTTGGAGAAAAAAAAAAAAACCTCGCATTTTTGTGTATAAGGGAGGTTGTTTGAAACCAAAAATGATTTACCATCTTTTTGTTATCTGCATCTGTGAAGATTGAGTATGGGAACATATGAATATGAATTATTTGTAAAGTGATTTTTGACAGACTGACTATGTCTGTGAGAAACCATGGTGCCTTTGTCCTGTGCTATTTGGGAAACATTCTGCATTGTCTGTTGGATTTTATTTGGATAGATGTATGTAAGCATTTGCACTCATTTATGATGTGTCTTTCTTTCATTTGTGCATGATGCACAGTACTATTCTCTAGTTGTGCTTTATCCATGCTACTCTAGCAGGTGTCTTGACTGCATTGCCATTTATTTGTTGACAGGCACGTGGCCATGGTGGCTATGATTCTGATTTTAGTGACGAGGAGAATGGAGAGAAGTCTGTGCAAAAGACTAAAAGGTAATGTAAAACAGTTTTGATGTTGTTTTTTTTTGTACTAATGGCCTGTTACTGTGTACAGAAGATAATGCCGTGGTGTGTAAAGTCTGGTGTTGAAATGATTTTTGAAAAATTGGTCTCGGATTTGTGCATCTCCTCATGCCATGCTTGCCAGTGCACGTTGTTTCCCATGGACAGATGATTAAGATCTGTTCTGCCATGTCCATCTGGTGTCAGTGTGTCTTTCAGTTCTCGGAGCAGTGTTTCATTTTCTGAGCATTAGTATCAACTGCCGGGGTTTGGCTTCTGCCTTCATTTCACTACAATCCATCAGGAAACATGAAGCTGCTAGGAGAGCAAGGCAGGAAGGCCAATTGGCAGCATGCTCTGTAGATAGAAAGCACTCGTTTGGAGGAAGTGAAGAGCTGACGGTGTTTGTTTATTATTGTGCTGATTTGGGGTTGGGATAGATTTAATTTTCTTCATAGTTGTTCGTATGGTGCTATATTTTGGATTTGTAATGAAAATAGTGCTGAGAACATACTGATGTTTTAGTTGTTGCAAAGTGGTGCTTGCACTGAGTCAAAGACTTCTCTGCTTCTTATACTGTCCTGACAGTCAGGGATTGGGGGGGCACAGGGAGCTGAGAGTCAGGACAGCTGGCCCCAATGGACCAAAGGGATGTCCAGTACCATATAGCCTCATACTCAGCATCAAAAGCTGGGGAAAAAAAAGGAGTAAGGGAGGATGTTCTGTGGTTTGGTATGTCTTCCCAAGCAACCATTATGCCCAGTGGAGCACTGCTTTCTTAGAAATGGCTAAAATCTGCCTGCTGATGGGAAGCAGTGAATGAATTCCTTATCTCAATCCCTTTATGTATGTATCTTTTGCTTCACCTGTTAAACTGTCTTTATCTCAATTTCTGTGTTTTCTCACTTTTACCTTACCTGTTCTTTTCTTCATCACACTGGTAGGGGAGTGAGTGAGCAACTGTGGGAGCAGATTTTTATTTCAGGTGGTTGTTTTGTTTTGACACCATAATCCTTTGACTTTCTCTAGGCCATACTGAACATTTTGCCTATATTTTACGTGTATATTTTTAATCCCTTTTTCTGTCTTGTTCTTGCTTTGTTTATTGGACTTTCTTTCTGGAAACCTTCCTAGGACTCTTGAGTATTGAAAGAATCTTTTTTGTAGTTTTTGACTGCATTCAGTGGGAAAAAAATAGCAGTGTTCTGGTCATTAGAATCATAGAAGGAAACAGTGACTGTTTTTGTTCAGCTTTGGTTTTCTTTAAAAGGCAATTGCACATTACACCATTCCACTACTTAAGTGGAATATTAACTATCAGAAGTGTTTCGAAAATACCATCATTTCCCTCATTCTGGCACACTGCTGCTGATTCCCAGTAGGGATCTCATGTGTTTGCTGCATATGTGTGTATTTGATTCTTGCTCTATGATGACATTATTTTTCACTTTAAGGAAAACAGTAGTCTTAAGTTTTCTTCGAATTACTGTTTTATAGTCTCCTTACGGGATTTTTGTGCCTATAGGTCCTTTTGAGCAAATGAAATCCTTAGTTCCTAGAGTCTTACATTCCATAGTTAGAAATATAAATTCTCTGGCTCACTGTCTACAGATTTCTGATTTCTTTCTGCCATCTGATAATTACGGAAAAATCTTTTTACTTCAACTCTTTTGAGGAATGAAACTAAGTATACCTTCTAGTAAGCTAAAAGTGCATCTCTTTAACTTTTTATTATTTTCTTGAATTTTGATATTATTTTTAACTACTCACTGACAGGAATAGTTCACACGATGGTAGTTAAATTTAAGTTTTAAATTAGAGATTCTCATGATGTCTTAAGTAAAGCAGGGCTGTTTAATGAAGTGCTGAGACATTACCATGAAAGGATGGGATAGTGTTACCAATGTTCAGTCTTAGTCAAAGAGCATATTTTTCTTCTTTTTCTACTTGTCTCTATATTTACAGAGGGCTTCAAATGTAGAGTCAAATTAAAAAATCTTACTTTTTTTTTGTTGCAGTTCTATAGTAATAATGTTGATAGTACAAATTGTTGTTATAATTCTATATAAAAGTTAGCTGTAATTGAATGCCTTTCAAAATGAAGTAAAGTCTAAACTGATGTTGATTTGGAGGTCTGTTTTTATTAATGTAAAAATGAACATAGTAGTTTTTGTTACTCCAGTTACTTGAGTTTGCTATATGTATATGCTTTTGCTTTTGACAGTTTTTGACTGAATTTTCTCCCTTTTTCCCTCTCTATCTTTAGTACAAAGGAAGATAGCCTTCTGGTAAAGCCATTCCAAAAACCCAAACAAGTCAAGGTTGCTCACAGACAATTTGCAGCTGAAGAATGGGACAGGTATATTTCATCTTTTGCACTTGTGAGGCTTTTTTCATTAATGTAAGTATAACTTTTGCTCAGATGTATTTGTTATTAACAGAGAAGAAGCAAGGAAAAGAAGATTTCACCTGCTATCGATGGATGCAGTATCCTTCTATTTAATTTTTCTTTGAGTTTGAAAATGGGGTACAGGTTATCTATTTTGGCAAAATAGTTGGATTTCTCAGTTCTTACAGTTGGCAGTGCAGCACCAGATATAAATAGTTATTCAAATTAACTTCTTTTTGCTACTGAAATCTCTCTGAGAATGCCTTTACTCAGTAGAGTAGACTACTCAGAATACTCAGCATTCCCAGATTTTCGATAAGCTATATTACCTTGTTTGAGACTGATTTGTTATTTTACTTAGATCAGCACAAGGGCACTTTGCTCTTTCAGTTGGATGAGTACAGAATATAATTCTATATAAACCTGCCAGTATCTGTGGGCAAATACATTTCCACTGGAAGTCCAAGAATTGCATTAACAAATTCAAAAGTCTGTGCAGAGCAGCATAATCTCAAGCAGTATCTTCTAGAGATGCCCTAACATAAGGCTGTTTAATATCATGTCTACTTTTATTTATTTTTTTTTAATAAATCTCTTAAGCATATTTCATGCAACCATTTATGTACTGCGGCTTTATTTAGATTATAACCTTTCTCCTTTTATTTAGCTTTCACCTGGGGCACATATTAAAATAATTACAATGTATGTACAAAAGGAGTACACATTGTACTCCTTAAAATAAGTTGTGTATCTTTCAGATTCACATTTTGATCAAATGTTTGATATTTACCTTACAGAACGCATACTTAGTTTCTGTCAAATTTAATTAAGACAGAGAGATATGAAAGGCTTTATCAAATAGTGAAAGTAGTTAATTTAAATGTTCTTGACAGTTTTGCATTACTGTTTCCACATATGCTTTTTTAAAAAGCTCTTAGCTTGAGCACAAAGCTTTGATATCTGCCTGACTTTTTCTGCAGTTAAATGTGAAATACGTTTTACTTACCTTAGATTTGTTCTCGTTTTGTGTTTTGACTCTCTGTATTTCAAATGGTGTCCATTCCTTATTTGTTTTAAATAGCTATTCTCCAATGGTAAAAGTTAATAATAGGAAAGTAACTTCAGCTCTCTGTTTTTATTTGACCAGGAGCTGCAGAAACCAAACGTAGACATATCTTAATCAGTCCACCTGACACTGTAGGTAGCCATCAATCAGGGAGAAGCCCGTATTTCCTGGAGTGACTACAAAGCTCATTGTGTAAAGACTCTTAAAAGGTTCTGCTGTTTTTGGGTGGTTTCTATTTAAGATGTTTACTGATTTGTTATTTTAACTCCTGCTAACTCATATAAGAACATAAAATAGTATGTTGTATTTAATGTGTTTTGTTGTGCCAGAACCACCTTTCCTACTTGTTTAAGGAATGTCCATCCTGTTCCTTTTGTTTGTGGTGGAAAGGAAAAAGAAAATACATACTGTGGTTAAATTAACATTTTTGAGACCTTTGGAAAATAAGATGTTTTCTCCATTGAAGTATACATGTGCAAATATAAGGTTGGTGCAAACTGTTCTTTTTCATGCTGGTGTGGTATTTGCCCGCATGTGTACCAGGAGGTATGCATTTCATAACTTACTGTTTCAGAAATATTTTACAAGTTAATTGAAAATATTTTTGAATAGCCATCTATAACGTGAATATGCTTATTTTCCAAATAAGTAGATACATATTTTTGCTCGTATTGTGGTACAAAATATGTTTCAAATCATATCTCTGAGGCCCAGGTTTAAAAAAAAGCCCAAAACATAATATGTTTTCCTGTGGTTTTCATCTCTAAACTAAAGCAAATAGCTTTTATTTGTATTTTGTGGTATAAAGCAATAAATTGTAGCCAAAGCAGTTTTATAATACAAAGTACAAACTTGTTCTAAACCAAAACAGCAGTGCTAAGAAGTTATGTTGCAAATCACAGCTGAAGATTTAAGCCAGTTTCTAGGTATATGCTGATAGAGCATCTTTGAAGAGCAGTTTTATAATGTTCTGGCAGCTGATTGAGATTTTACAGAGGAAATTGCCTTAAAGTCCTATATTTGGAAGGTAGCTTCTGTAAGAGGTTATTGGGTAAAAATTGCTGATCAATTCTGTTGTTTCTGGAAATTGCCGAACAATTTTTGGGGAGCAAAAAAATTGTTCCTGTTACAAATACAAAAAATGTTAATTATTCATTTAGTTGGCAAACTAGTAGTAAAATAAAAGAATGTAAGTACCGAAACAGACTCCTTAATTGCTTTATTCAGTATTCAAGACATAGAAAGTTAGTGAACGACTACATTTTGTACTATGGTGGGAAAATGGAGGATTTCCGACGTTCTAGGTAAGCAGTCTTTCCCCTCATGTCCTCAGGGTCCCCCTGGTGTGCAAAGCTGTTAAATTATAACTTTGAGGGAGATAAGAGATGTGCGTCTCAAATTACTAATTTGATTGGTGGCAAGTAGTAACTACATTCCCTGTAAATATCCAGAGCACAGAACTGCTCTGTTTCACTTTGCATCATTATTTTTATGTAACAATGTAATTGTAAACTGAATTTTTATTCTTGTTTTGTTCTGTAAACAGAAAGATGACAGGTGAGTTTTAGTCGAAGGTACACAGAGAAATATCTGGCAGTACTTTCAGAATATCAGTGTGGAATATTGCTGAAATGTGCTAAATTGCTTTCAGTTGTCCAGAATAGCGATATCTTTCTGCAGAGCTAGCTGTCTGTAACTGCCTTCTGACATGGCTGTCTTAAAAGAGAAGTATTTTCAGACAGGGTCGTGCCATCCACAGTTTCAGTGGTCATTTACCACTGGGGATTTTACATTTGGGAATAATGAACCATTTTTGAATAGTGAAATTCCACAGCAGTACGTTCATGTATGCTGTGAGATGGAGACAAAAAATACAAGGTACTGATATTTACCAAAGTGTTACGTGGCTAACTATTGATTATGATGTTGTACTGAAATAATAATGTCCTTTTGTAGCGCAAATGACAAGACGGATCTTGATGTTATAAGAGAAAACCATAGATTCCTGTGGAGAGAAGATGATGAAGCAGACATGAATTGGTACCTGGAACTATTACATACAACAGTAATTTTAGATCACTTTGTACTAAGTTTGTAGTGTCTTCTATTAATTAGAGATTGCTGTGATCTTCCTTTGATCTTTAATGCATTTAAAAGTGGAAGAACTTTAGGAGGCAGTGGTACCACTCAGTGACAAAATGAATTGACGACAGAAAGAACTGAAAATTATTTGTGCATTCTCTGTGAGCCAAATGATTGTTCTGAATATCCTGAAGGAAGCCTCTTTGAAAAAAAAAATACAGTTTAATTTGAGCTGTACATATATTTTAAATGCTTTTTTCCACTTTTGTGAAATTTCTCCTTATGTCAAAGAGTATATTCTGTTGCATTTCTAGCTCTGCAACTTGCATTCTTCAGATGAAACCACATGTATTTCTCTTGTTTAACGTCATTAAAATGTAAAATCATAGAATCATATAATCATAGAATTGCTCAGGTTGGAAAAGACCTTCAAGATTATCAGGTCCAACCTCAAAATACTTAGGTCAGAAAGGAATGGACTTGCTTCTAGTTTCTTATTTAACTCTGTGTTTGAAATTGGGTTTGGATGAATTGTATTCTATATTTAATTTTTTAAAAAGCAACCTTTTTACAGGGAGAAGAGGCTCGCAAAGAAGTATTATGATAAATTATTCAAAGAATACTGTATAGCAGATCTCAGTAAATACAAAGAGAATAAGGTACATTTGATTATTGTAAATAATCTTTGTTCTAAAACATGCTTTTTTTTTTTTTTTTTCCTACAACGCGTATATGTTGTGAAATCTGAATGTTAGTACCCCTTCCCTAGAAAGAGTTTTGAGAACTGTCAAGTTACTTAGTAAGCAGCAGCAGTTTTGAATCCGAACATTGTCCCTGCCCCAGTAATTTGCTTCTGTGGGAATGAAGCCTATCTGTGTAACAGTTTTTTATGAAGAGATACATTGTGTGTAAGTAAGGAATTTCTGTAAACAGAAAATGTGAAGGGGTTTAGAGGAGGCGGCTGTAGAGGTTTGTCTAGAGAGGAGTTCAAGAAGGCCTAAAAAAAAAACGGGGAATGTTACTGTTTTTCTTGATGCTGTCCTGAGTTGGTTGGTTGGTTGTTTTTTTGGGTTTTTTTGGGTTTTTTTTGTGTTTTTTTTTGTGTTTTTTTTTTTGTTTGTTTGTTTGTTTTAAGTCTAAAAGTAGAGCGTTCTGTACTTGTATGCTGGCTTAAACAGTTTGGGATGTGTCTGTTCTAAGACAGTATCTCTTGCTGCTTGTTCTTTTCTGTTTATGGAAACAGGATTTGTATTTTCTTTGTAAGTAAATAGAATTTCTTAAGAGAAATAGACAAATTCCAGGGCACATTTTTCTTCTTAACCAAAGTAACCTTTATTGTTTCCTTTTTTTTTTTTTTAACTAATATCTTAGTCAAAAAGGGTATATGAATTTTGTATTGTGATTTTACAATGTATTGCTGAACTCAAATGCATAGTAGTGTTGTTAGCACATAGTAACAACCAAGGCCTGCAAACGGTGTCTATATAAAGTTCTTTAAGACTATTTATAGTACATTTGCTGGTAAATATTTACAAGGACTGGACTTAAGTTCTAATCTTAGGCCAAAAAAATAAAAATAAAAAAAAATCACAGCTCTGAAGAAAGCTGAACAGAAGAAATGCAAACATTAACTGAAAATTAATAAGAATGAGGAGGTAATATGCTGCATATGCCTTCCTTCCTTTTTTTAATGAGTAAACTTCATTTTGGTTTCCTGTAGTTGTTTCATATGCCTCAGTCTTTACATTGCCCCTAACCCGAGTTTCCCTTGAGCTTGCTTACAGATTTTCTTTCTTTCCTTGCTGTGCCAGATTTCCATATGTTCACTGTCTTCTGTGGGAAACTGTTTTGCCCTAGTTTCCTGTATTTCATGTGTGTTGTGTGAAGAGTCTTCCCTCATCAGACTTTAGATGTGACTGTCCTAACTTTGAGGTCACTCTGAATATCTGTGTATGCTAAGAAGTCGTTACAGTTTTGGAATTGCTATTTCAGCATGACTCTGATATATCATGTAATTTATTCCCTTACGTTGTTTTATACTTTCTGTCATCAAATATGTTGTGACTGTTCTAGGGTGCTTTCTCCAGATCATTCTCTATTGTTGATGTATCCATGCCTATGCTTGGTACAGAGGGATGTTAGAGTAGGCTGATTTCTTGGAAATTAGAAATAGGCTGCTGGTCAGTTCCTGTTCACACCAGTGGAATGCAGCCTGTGCTTTCAGATTTCTTTCTCCCTTTATTCTTTTTTTTGTCTTTCTAGAAATTGAAGTCAGCCAGCTTTTAGCTGCTCGTACAGTTTTGCAGTGTTGGTGCTGAGAGGTGCAGGATGGGTAACAAGCTTCTCAGCTGGTCAGCTTGCCATCTCATAGTTGATGATGCTTTTATATCCTGTTAGATAACTTTAAAGTAAAGTTGAAGATGAGGGGTTTTTTTTGTTTTTTTTTTTTTATGTGTGTTGTTTTTTTATCAATCTATAAAAAGCTCTTATCAAAAGACATAGATTGAAACTTGCTCATCCATTTCATCTGTCTTTTCACTGTAATTGCTTGCTACTAACCCAAATCTAGCTAGTTCAATCTAGCTTCTCAGACTTATATGTTGAGATTGCAGTTAAGATCTCATGTAGAACTTTCCATCTGAGGAAACAAACTCAGTTTTCTTAAATAGTGGATAATAAGTGCCTATTCCACTTTAAGCACACTGATGAGGTCTGAGAGATCAGCACTGTGCATTTTCAATATCAGAAGCTCAAAAGCAGACAATAAAAAGGCCCTCACCTGCTGTGTAGGGCTTCATAAAATTGATATCACATTATCACTGAATTATAGGGGTTGGAAAGGACCCACCATGTCCAACCTTCCTGCCAAAGCAGCTCCCTAGCCCAGGTTGCACAGGTAGGTGTCCAGGCAGGTCACATGTGTAATGGTAATAATTTATTATGTACATATAATAGACATATGGAATCAACCATACAGGTTGCAGACACAATGAAGCACTGATGTGAACACAGATAGCGTCATTCTGTTCCTGATCCTCATGTTATCCTACTTTCTTTCTTTTCAGATCTCCTTAATTCCTCCCTGCCTCTGGTTCCTCCTCTAAACGTTCCATAAAACTCTCTTGTGTCTCATTTTTTTTCATTATGTGTTGGCTTTGTCATAACTTCTAATGAGCAATGCCAAGGTGGTCTTCTGGTATGAGGCGACTTGTAGATGCTGGAAGAGTATGCTGTGACAGCTCGTTACTCCTTGTTATTTTCCCTAGATCCAAGTTACTTAAGGTCAAGATTCTGTTTGTACCTCTGAGCTTCTTGTCTGCAAGCTTTGAGGCTGATAAATGACCATCTGTATTGTCAGATATAATAGCTCTGTTGTCAGTTTTGCTATGCGGTAAGGGAGAGTGCTCAGCATGTAAGTTTGACTTCGTTAGGCATTAGGCTAGACGTGTTCTTTCTCTTAGCTTATTTTCCCAGAAGGATTCTCATTTGCTGTCTTTGTGCTTT
The DNA here is from genome assembly GCA_013399175.1 of Odontophorus gujanensis. Taxonomy (NCBI): domain Eukaryota; kingdom Metazoa; phylum Chordata; class Aves; order Galliformes; family Odontophoridae; genus Odontophorus; species Odontophorus gujanensis. Next base: position 790,738 of record VXAB01013203.1, read on the forward strand.
GTTTTGTAGCTCAACAGATTGAAATGTCTGCCATTTGCTAGGAAATGAGATTTATTTGACACCCAGTCATTAGACAGAATAGTTTATTCTTTTGTGTTGGGGTTTTTTTTCTTGATCATTTTCAGATTTCTAGGCCAACTTGTCTTCCATTTGGTAATACGCTCACTTTTGTCACTGTCAGCAAGGAAAGCTTTTATGGGAAAAGAAAAATATTTAAAATATCTGTGATATTTTTCCAGTTTTGTTTAAACTTGTACCTTTATTCTTTTATAAAAGAGGTGACCATGGACATGTTAGTTGTTGTAAACAATTAATATTATGTAAGCAGTCCATGCTCCATTTGAGAATTTTACTGTTTGTGGATATTAAAAGATCTTTCACATTTTCAGATACTGTCTACTTTTTAAATTAGTCACTTGATAGTCCCATAAAACATCAATTTTGATGTTAGTCTGTTTAGTCTTCTGCTTAGTGAAATAGCTCATTTTAAATCTTGTTGAACTCATTTAACAAAAAGTCAGCAATGTGTCTGCTGGTAAACCTATCTTTAATTTTCCAATGTTAGTCTAATCTGTTTCTGGTATTTTAGCTTAGAGGGTTATGGTTGTTGCCTAGTTTTTATTATTGATTTTTCTTTAGTCTTTTTCCCTCTGTCATTTTTCTACTAATTGCTGAAAGAGTGATAGGCAAACATTGCATTGTAGATGAGAGCAAGTTTCATCCCAGCTGTACATATACTGATTTTCTGGTAACTCGGGTGGTTCTGGCTCTCTCCTCTCTCCTTATATTGTAATCTCTTTTTTCGTTTTTTTCTTGATACTTTTGCAGAAATACTCTGTAAGGATATCAGCAAATGTATGTCATAATGGTTCATGTTGGGACTGAGGGAAAGAACACAAGTCTGCTTCAGTAGCAGAAATGTGCCTAGATAACATGGTGAGCAGGGAAGTGGCAGAGGGACAATGAGAAAACATTTTACTTCTTATATCTTGCAGCACACACATGCAAAATTGATGCCAAAATATTACTGACATATAATCTTAAATGTGCAATATTTTTAAATGGAACTCAAGCTTTTCAGAACTGGAATACCCTTAATCACTTTAGACTAACAGTTAAATCTGTTTTTCGTCATAAATTCTATATTTACAACTGTATTTTGCATAGTTTTTTTCATTGAATTGTTCAGCACAGATCTTTTTTTCCTTAAAAATTATTTTTGTTTCACTGAAGCATGAGTGGTTTAACTGGTACTTTAGACCACAGTGCAGATTGCAGAGTAGTACAAGCACATCCTGATCCAGCCTTAACAAATAGACATCTACACAATTTGAGAACAGTAGCTGATCCTCTCCTCTGTTCTGTTTGTTTTGTTACATTTTTCAAATGAAACTAGTAACTATGAAAAGTTTGTTTATATTATACTCCTAAAACCAATTCTGAAATTAGTGGACAGATTTCAAGAGGCAAATAATCGATTGGTGTTCCCATTTTTAGCTTTCTTAGACATTTCTGTGTAATACATTAGCTTATATTGCCTTTCTGCTCAGTTTTTCAATTTTAGCTGTCATTGATGACCATATTCTTAAGAGCCAGAATATTTATTATCCCATTTTTCCAATGTTCTTTGAAGCACATAACTACTTCTCATTTGAGAACTCCGTACTGCAGCCCTACAGAGAATGAATTGTTATGGTTTATTAAAAAAAAAAAATAGGACTACATATATCAATAGATATCTGGACTTCTACAGTGTTAAAATTAGATTAAAAAAAACCCAGCTCTTTGAATCAATCCAATATATTACAGAATGCATGCCACAGCATCTGGGAAAATGCGCGTTTGTGTGGGTTCAGTCTTTGCCTCAAAAGCAGTGTCATATCCCAAGGGAAGTTTTGGAACATGGGTTCAGAGGGCTTTGTGGCCATGTGTTCACCTCTTTAATTTTAGAAACCTACTCCCCACAGTTTGCCTCATCCTGACCCTTTCATGTTTTAACATGAAGTTCAGCATCTTCTGTGCCTTGCTTACAGAGAGCAGGAATTTTATTTCTATCTTTATATACTCCCTGTACATGAATTTTAGATAGCGCTTTTTGGATAAGCTGTATGGCACTGAGTTTTGTCCTTTCTTTCTACTTGTTAGTGAAGAGACTTGTTTTTCTGAGGCTGTTCTCGCTCCCTTCTGTCTTTGGTCTTCTCACTCGATTACTTGGCACCTTGAGAGAATGAAGCAGGTTCTATTGGAAAACAAAAGCAGTAGCTGGGTTTTCATCAGGTGAAGTTTTTTGCAATGTAGGCGGACATATAAGTTAGCTTTTGCTTTTGTCATAGTGTTAGGATGTGAGATGTGACCCATGGGTTTGCAGTCGTATTCCTTTTCAGTATTCTAGTGGTGGACTTAGTTTTTCGTGTGTCCAGAATTGCAGTGAAATATCTAGTAAAGCCAGACAGCCTGTTCCAATTTCCTATTTGTTCCTCTACGTGCTATGAAATCTTTTAGAAAGTAGTTCAGAATTGAACAGCATCTACTGGAATATAAATTACATGTATAAGTTTGGATCCTTCTGCAAGCAGAAGCAGAGAGATACTTTTAATTAACAGATAAATGAAATTAATGAGGCACATGTAGGATATCAGTGATTGAAATTAGTCTTTATATTACTGTAAGTGTTGACTATTCACAGCTAATTTTCATTCTTATCCTAACAGTTTGGATTTAGATGGAGACATGAGAAAGAAGTAATTTCAGGAAAAGGTAATGCTCTCTTTCATTTTATATCAGATTTCACTGTGGCTATTGCTTTTATTGCTTCTTTTCAACATAATTTTGTTTGACATTATTTGACACTTTATACTAATAAGTGTATCAGATGGTAATAAATCATTGTACTTCTAACTTCCCTGTTCTGTTCTGCATAGCTCTAGTGAGCATACTAATGTACATAGAGAAAAATTAAGAGAACATATTATTTGTTTTCACAGTCACATTAGCCATGGAAACCATCATAATGCATTTGATAACAGAATACCATGAATATGGCTTTTAACTGCTTCTTTCCAGTAGTTTTGCATTAAGTTATATATTATTATACCTCTGAAACCTATAATTGAAGTCTCAATACTTTTCCTCTGAAGATTTTAAGTTTTGCCAGTGTTGTTTTGTGGAATGTTATCTTTAAATATATAAAGTACCAGATATGACAACTTTCAGAATGAACTGGTTCTGAAAGCTTCAGTGAGAACAGTTCTGAAGTCTTCCAGTCCCATCTCTAAATCAGTAACTTATTCTTGCTGATTCGCCATGGGAGCTCATTTCAGTGGTCCCTATTTCATTGCTGTGGGGCATGAACTTCTCAAGTAACTGAAGAAGCAAGTAAATTAAATGGACACAGTGCTGTTCCTGTGGTAGGATGCTCATACACATGTGCAGCTTTCAGCACTCATGCATGCATGTGCAAGCAAAACGAATGTTGTGACCCTGTTGATTGGAAAAGAGCAGATCTTTTTACTAGATAAAGGAATTAGAAATACAACACTAGTTTAAAAGAGTTTTACAGCATCTTTCTAAAGGTAGCATTACTCTCAGTGCTACAGGCTATATTAACAGCTCAATTTTGTGTAGTTACATAGCCTTCTCAAGCACTTAAAATAAAGGAGAAATGAATTATTTATGGATAATTATGTATTTTGCAGTGGGTGGATTATTTTAGACTGCATCGTGCTTTTAGTACCTGGTACTCCGTATTGAAAAATATGTGAGAAAGTGCCAAAATGCGTTATTTTAAGCTTTCTAATGACACTGTAATGGAAAGCATGCTACTTACTGTGAGCTTGGAGCACTGAGCAGCGTTGCTTCCCACCACGGGGGGGCACAAGAATCCCGTGCTGCTTGGCGTGCCAGGGGGAGCGGTCGCTTCAGGAGGACGTGGCTAATGCCCGCCTGTGCTCTTCCCTAGAATAAATTAGCAATAGGAATTGCTTTAATTGAAGAGTAGCAAAGATTTAATATCTGCCTTAACTTGGTCAGCTGTGAATGGATGATGATTCACATTTAAAAGAAGGAGTGTGTGCTTAGTTTAGCAGGGACAGTAATAGTGGTGCTGTGAACCACCACTGTTGGATTGGGTTATAGGTTGAGGGGAACGTATGGTTAAGTTGTTAATGTTTGGTTGCTTTTCCATGTCTTTCTCTGTAAGTTCATATATAAATGATTCCAGGTGGTGTAGGTTCCTGATAACCACACCTGACATAGTGTTAAAATATATTTAATGTGTATGAATTTGAAACTTACAGTTGAGAGCTGTTTTATTTGGTTCAAGTGTAAGCAGTGCAAGTGGTTTTACGTTGCAGAACTGAAGTATCTGAGGACACTGGCAATCCATTAGTTAGAAGCTTAAGCAGAATGTCCCCAGGTTAATCGTTCACACGGTCCTGCTCGTGAGCCTATTAATATAGATCCTTATCACTGGCTCTGCAGACAAATTAGTCTCCTATAAAATGAATATGTGAATCTCTATTAATGCAGTGTTGGGAATTCAGTGATGTAAACAACATAGATTGTGTGTATATTGTTTTAAAATCAGTGCTGTATTTAATATAATAAACCCAAGGAAGTATTTCAGGCTATTGCATGCCGTTTTACAGACTTGGATTTTTTTTTTAAGTATTGTTCTTCCTCTTCTTAAAAATAAAGTGTTTATGAAAAGTCACTTGAATACAAATTTTGCAGTATATCAGGTTATCTTGTAGATTAATAAAAATATGGGCACCTTTCTACATTGAATAGTTTGATGTCATTATAGGTGTGTATGTCTAAATTGCAACTTCTGATCCACTGTATTCTGCTAAGTAAATAATCATGTGGGACATACAAGATAATAAGATACAAGAAAAAATAGTAACAACTATTTTTTCAAATTCAGTATTAGACTGTTTTAATTTTCCTGAGATCTTCCTTCTTCTATACAATGTAAAAGGTAATTCAAGATTCAAATTGTTACTCCTTTGCAAATAGGCAGTATTAGATGAGTGTGATTGCTTTGTTACTATCAGTTATTGTTTCCTTAGATTTATTTTAGCTTTGAGACGTTTTTCTTTGAAAGAAAGCAAAAAGCAAAAGCTGAACAAAATCAGAACCCCCAAACTTATTCACATTAATCACTGAACCATGGTTTTTTTATCTTTTTAAAGGTCAGTTTTCTTGTGGAAATAAGCACTGTGATGGGAAAGAAGGCCTGAAGAGCTGGGAGGTGAATTTTGGTTATGTTGAACATGGTGAAAAGAGGAATGCACTTGTGAAATTGAGTAAGTCTGACAAAGTTTATGTATCCTTAAAAGAAGACAAATATCATAGTCTTGAAAAGATATGGAGTTAGACCCAGTGATGATGAGAACAGTTCATGCAAAGTGGGAAATAAGCTTCAGAATTGAGATCATTTTGTTAGCTAAATTAAAGGTAGTATAGTGGTCTTGATTTAGCAAGAAAGGCTACTGTTGTTATTTATGACAGTGTAGTTGAGCCACTCATCATGTATAATTCTTGATGTTGTAAAATTAGAATAATTGTTTATAATCTGTATTGTATACAAACATGTCTAGTTTTAATGGGCAATGATGAATGCCTCTATTTTCATCATTTAATTAATTTTTTATATGGCTTAGAAGTTTTTAGAAATTAGGAATAGTAGTCTTTGTACACATTCAGCTCAACCAATTTTATTTTTCACTGTTATGTTTTCTTCCAAAAGTTTAGCTTCATTTAAATCACTACTTTTTTTAGTCATGCTTCTTGAGTGGGATTTTCTTATTTAGTACATCTTGCTACGTTCAGCAGGTAATTCAATTTATAACAGTTTACGCAGTTTTTCTGTGTAAAAAAGGCTTATGATGATTTTTCCTTTGTGCACAAAACACTCCAAGGTGGCAGCACTTGTTTGCTGGCAATGCTCTCAGAGGTCTGTGGATCTTCAGCCTAAGGGTAGAAGTTTTGTTAGTTGTGCTCAGCAGATGCATGGCTGTAGTTTTCTCATTCTCTCTTTTTCAGGACTATGTCCAGAATGTTCTTACAAGCTGAACTTTCATCACAGGTAATGAAGTACTGTGGGAACATGGGGGCTGAACTATTAATAGATTCTGTTTTGGAGTAGTATGAAGTCATTATCCTGTCACCATTGAGAGTTAGGTATTTTTGTGCTAATAAAATTATGAAACTTACTGAATAAGAGGAATAGCCCAAACAAGTTTCTTTTGGTTACTTTCAGCCCAATGGTTATTTTCCTCTTCTGAAAGTTTTTGCAAAGTGTTGTCATTTTTCATTTTCTTTCTTGGTCTGCTTAAGCTCTGGAAAGCTTTTCCTTTCCTAAAAATTAGGATGGCATATCTAGATGTATACATCCCTGAAAGTTAATCTATTCTAAACGATAATTTATTACGCAATTTCATGGTAGTGCTGTGTAGGTATGTCTTAAGGGTGACAGTTAAGTAACTGAGATTTGTTTATCTTGCTTCTCTTTGGAGCTAAAATTGTAAAACCACTTGAATTTGGAATAAGTATAGTTAAGCACATTTTGGTTTTGTCAGCTTCAAAGCAATACTTAAAATAGAAATAATTTTCCGGACTTTTAGATAAATGAACAGGCAAAAATTGCTTAGGTTCATACAGTAAGCCTACATTAGTAATGCTGAAAATAAAAATACGTGTGTTCTTGGTATGTAGTATGTTCTTAGCCTTGAGATTCTTCTGCCTCAGCTTTGATTGCTATCAAATTATTAAACAGAATTTAAAAATCCATATTACTACTGTTTTTCTCATTTCATATATACAAAATCACTTGATACATAAAAAAAACAAACAGTGTAAATGTGAATTTTGCACATCATGTGATAATTTGCTTTGTTTAATGCTTGACTGTCAATTCACCGTTTTCCTTGTCTGCATCAGAGGCACTTTAATCCTTTAGTATTTCCTGTCCTTTATGTTCATCTGTGGAGATCTAGTATTGCTATAGTGGTTTTCATTAATTTTTTTTTTTTTTTAAGTTTAAATAGCAATAAGTTTCAGAATTTTGACTGAATTTAATACCTAAGATTCATTGTTGCTTGAAGAGAGTATATATATATATATATATATACTAAAGAGGACGTGCCTTCATTTTATGTTTTAGAAGGAAAGAAGTCAAAGCAAGCAAGAAAAGAGGCACAGCTGTACGGAACTCTAAACAACCAAAAATTAAGAAGACAAAATTGTCTCATTCAACAAAAAAGAAGTCAAAAAAAAAGGCTCACAAAGGTAAATTTAAACTTGAATTTTGAAAATATTTAAAAAAATTAGTTGAATTTTACAGTAGTTAGATAACATGTAGATCTGCAGTTGTTTCCAAACTGTGTAACATAGGTAGTCCAAAAGGTAAATTTCTTAGGTAATAAATAAATAAATAAAGGTGAATTTCTTCCATTTTATAGAAATAGGAATAGCCCTTTGAAATCTTGAATTGAAACAAACAATTGTCCACGTCGTGGGCATTTTTTTAGATCGTACATTGTCTAAGGATTGGATGTTGTATACTGTGAATGGTTCTGAAGTATTGCAGTTCCTTGAGACTTTGGAGTTGAAAGCCTTTTGGAAATGTAAGATAACCTTTTTGCACCACAGATCTTGGGGATAACTTATTTGAGCTCAAACTGATGACCTTTCAACTCATGAAAAAAATGTTTTTGCTTCAGTGTTTGCTTTCTTTTTTTTGAATGTATGGTGTGTGTGTGCATGTGCAACATGTTTATGTGTAATTTATTATGATAGAAGTATCCTTTGTAAACATTGTAAGATAGAAGATAAAACCAAGATAAGCTCACTGTTTTTTAAATGGTGTTTATTTCTAGATCAGGTTTCTTCAGAAGATTCAGATTCTTCTTCTGATAAAGGTAAAGTGTTTGAGTATCTTCTGAATCTTCAAATATTTGATAAGGTGGTAAGAAAATTGTAGATGTATGTGCTGAGTCTCAGTGACTCCATAGGCAGTGGTTTTCTTCACTGCATCTCAGTAATTCCAATCCCCAGATTCTTTTAAGATGAAATGAGCCTCATCTTTTGGTCATCCTAATTACTGCTACAGACTCTCTGGAAGGATCTTAATGTTTCTACTGATGTCCTGTTGTGTGATATTCTTTTGGGAGTGTCCTGTACAGATATAGGAAGACCTGAAGCAGTTTTCTGCTGACTCACATCGTGCCCAAAGTGTGTATAGAAAATCTTATTGAAAGATTATTATTTTTTTTTTTAAGTCAACAGATTTCTAATAATGAGATTTAATTTTCTTTTTGCTCCTTCTGTATAGTGATATGGAGTAGTTAGGCACTAATCCATCGTTTCTTGCAAGTTCGCAGATATGTTACAGTCAATGAAAGTTGTTCAAGTAAAAAGTGAAGCAGTTGATTCACTCAACATCATAGGTTTCTATGTTGTAATATAAACGTATTGTAATTCTGGATTTGTGATATGAAACTTTAATTTTATGAACAAAGTATGGTGCAGCTGTTGTGTCAAGATGAGCATTCGGACATGATTGTTGCTATGTTTGGCCAAAGTATCAGTTAATGGTTTCTAAGAGTCTTCTTGGTGCTGTATTGAGAAAGATTGCCAAATGTTTTAGTTTTTACTTCATGCAAAGTAAAGCATGCTATCTGTTATCAGGGTTACAGTGAAATGTTTCTCCTAGCCAACAACCATCTATGTCAAAAAGTCGATACATTCTTTCAAAATGTATTAGTTGTGCACTGAATTCTTTTTTGACAGATTCAGATAACAGTGATGCCCAAGATGGTCCTTCAGATGCTGATTTTTGGAAAGGTCCTCTACCAGAAACAGATGAAAAATCACGGTCAGTTTGAACAACCAGTGTGCTTTTGTCTTGTGAACTGTATTGTGACCATTTAGAGCTTTTTTTAGTCTTTTCCTGAGTATTTTAATGATAGCCTGACATTTAAAGTTATGTCAGATCTCCTGCATATTGAACCTAAGAATGTTGTTGGTCTTTTTGTTGGGTTTTTTGTTTTGTTTTGTTTTTTTAATTGGACACATATACAATGCCAGGGGAGAGACCCTGCTAACTTACTATTGCTGTCTTATCCTGTGCTTGCTATCCCATGAACTAGTAAATCCTTGCAGTAAACTCACTGCTGTTGCACAGAAAAAGAAATGGGAAGGGTATGGGAATGTAGTGAATAAGTCGAAATTATCTATACCAGGTACATATTCTAATCAGAAACCTACTATATTTTATTATCTACTAGACAAAAAAATCAAAAGCAAAACTTTCTTTGACATATTTCTGTTTTTTTTGCAGAGAGGAAGAGTTTGATGAATATTTTCAAGACTTGTTTCTCTGAAGCTTGAAATTGATGTGGGTTGATTTTTTTGTTTTGTTTTGTGAATTGTCAAGATGAGTGTCTGGAAATGCAGTCATAAGCAGGGACCAGAGACCTCTTCCCAACAGCGTGCCTTTTCTATGTTCACTCCATACTGACCATCTGGGTGAATTATTTTTGCAGAAGGCTTCAGGGCTGAAACGTTTTTGTTTTTTTGGGAGGGTAGACTTGCATACTCGTGCAGTGCAAGAAATATCTTTAGCTTGCATTTCTCAAGTATATGTGAAATCCTAACGTAAAAGTATGAAGAATGTAGAAAAATGAGAACATGTTTTATTGACAGTGCCCCACGAAAGATGGCTGTTCTTTATTCTATCCCAAATTTCAGTTAGTGCCAGATTTTGTAAGGAGCATTTTAGGAGATTCTATTGTCAGTTTAAAAGCATATACTTTAATATATTTGTATTTATAATTTATTCAACTGTAGTTAATAGCTTTAGATGTATTAGTCATGTAGACTTTAATATTTTCAAGATATTAATCTGAGTGTTTTCAGATACTGTTAGAGAAGTTCATCTTAGTGAAGCATGCATTTTGCTTGGAATTTAAGTAAACTGTATCTGAAATGTCTCCCATCTTCCTTAAAATTTTGGTTATGATACTGATATTGGTGTGACTGATAATTCCACCCATTAATAAAAATCCAAATAGTTCTCAACATTGTTGACATCTTTGATTTAAGTAAATAAAGTGTGTGGCTTGCCACCAGCTATGTACACGTGGCTTGTATGTTATCTGTGGTTTCTGATCTCCTTAGCATTGATTGAATGCTAATCCTTCTTTAAAGTGTAATCCTGAACATACAAGTAAAGAATGTATAGCATTTGAGAAACTTACTGGATTCATCTTCATTTTCACATTGCAGCACAACACGAAACATTCTTTATTGTTGTTTCTAAAGAAACATTCTGCACATGAATAGATATGGCAGACATTTTCAGATGAAAATTACTTTGAATATGAAGGACAAACTTTTTGAATTAAGTGTTAATGTAAAACAAGCTGAGGAAAGTTTATGAGGGAGAAAACATCTTTAGAAGTGCTTTCTACTGTAAATATATTTATAGAAAGTATTTATAATAAGTATATTTTGGCTAATGTAACAACAGAGATGGTTGCAGTGTAATCATGAACATGTTACGTGTACTCTGTGACATGTACTTCTTGACATAATAACATTTTAAAGAGTTTGCACTTACATAATAGATGACAGTACAAGGACATATTTAAGGTGTCCTTGAGCAACAAATAAACGTAGCCTTGCATGAAGGCTTCTTTAGGTAAGAAGGTGGATTTAAAGGTTAATTCTCTGTCATCTTGCAAGCTTGGTTGAGAGCCAAATCCAATCTGCAGCAATCTGCTTACATGTATGCATCTTGCCCCAGCGGGCTCTTTTGTTGAATGTATTGCTATATCTGTTGCTGCAAGTATTGTATATTAGGTGTGTGTTCTGGGTAACTAGCTCTGTTTTGAATCTTCAAAATATGTTTATAAAATGGTACAGAATACATATTAAATACATCATTTAATACAGTATGAATAAAGTTACATGATGAAACAACTTTGGAATAGCTTTCTTTTGTATCTACATTTAATACAGAAAATAATACACAATATCCAGTTTTATGTCATAACCAAATTTGCATAGAATATTTGGCCCATTTATAAATAAGGATGTAGTAAGTGGGAAACTTTGTGTGGATTCTTTTTAATTTTGAGTGATAGCTATACGTAGTATCTATCTTTAGAGCATTCTTATGAAAGTATATAATTTGACAAATTTTTCAATCCTCCTTTTTTTTTAATGCTGAGGGCTCTTCAGAGGAAAAAAATTAAAGCATATGATTCCACTTAGTGGGGATAAAAGTGTTAGGAGTCTCCGTGCCAAATTTGTTTGTTACAGGAGTTGTCTCTGACCTCCAGGTTCTCTTAGGTTTGAAATTGGTTCCCCTGAATGTTCAGATAGTTGTGTGGTATAGGAGCTGTTTTCCTTCCTTCATCTGCAGGAGGAGGTAACTTCAAGGGACCGGAGTAGAAGGAGTGGAGTGATCTCTGTCATGCTTTAGTAACAGACTGTTTTTGTAGAGAGATTGTTGTTTATGAAGGGCTGATTTGTGTGCAGTCTGTCTGCTTGGTTGTGGAAGGGGAGCTAATGTGAATTTTGATGTGTTCTCCTTGTGCTACTCTCTGCCTCCCCAGACTGAATTTTGTCAGTTCTTCGGTTTTCAGATACTAGAAAACTCTGTTCATTTGACTGCAATTTAAAGAAGGTGCATTGGAGGTACATAAACTTTTAAAATGCATTTGAATGTGGAATATGCTGTAGATGTAGTTATATAGGTATACACAATATAAAAATCTAAATATACAAGTTATTAAAACAGATTTTTTTTGATTGAATTATACATGTTTGATGTCATTCAGTAATTTCATAGATCTGTTAAAGCTATTTTTCTGGACAGTGTGCAGAAGTTACTTATTTTGATAAAAATACTGTATATAAATTGAGTGACATGAAAAAGTATCTAGAATGCACACTTAATGTATTTTGCACCATTACTTAGTTTTTCTTTTATCTTTTGATTTTTCAGTTTTTAATTATAACTGTTTATTTTTATTCCAGTAAAAATTATTTCCAACAAATGGCGAGTGTTTAAGAGGATTGTTAAGAGATTGATCTAGACTATTCTATGCGAAGCAGAAATCCATTGGGCTCATTGAAGTTCTTTCTAGATGTCTTTTCTGTAGCAGAAACAGTGTCTTTGAGATAAACAATTACAAAATTATACATGTTTTGGATTTTCCGTCCTCTCCACTTCCACCACCTCCGGCTCCATTTTCTGCTAAAAAACATAGAAGAAAAGTAAAGTGAGTACTTCCTGTCACTTTCAGTTGCTTTACTTTCTTGTTTTAAAAACATCGCTTTTGTGATACGGATATTATGTGTGTTTGACTTTCTGAAAGTGGAACATGTTTTTACTACTTGTTCAGGAAAATGGAGATTGCAACAACTGTACATGTTATATATACCTATACATATATGATGTAGCAGTTGATGCTAACATTTCTCGATGAACAAACACACTGAACCACTCTTACTGGAAAGTTTCAGTACTTCATGTAAGACTGTCCCACACATACAAAACTGAGGTATGTAAGCCATGCTAAAGAAGGAAACTCTTGAATTAATATCATCTTGGAAACTATTTTTGAAGGAGATGATACAAAAACTTTAATTTGACCTAGCTGTATAAACTCTATTCCAACCCTGCATGAATCCCTTGATAACAACCAATTAAGACAGAGACCACTTTTTAATACTTTATAGCTACTGATTCTGTAATGTCTCTCTCAAATGATTCCACAGATGTTTATTGGTCATAGTTAAGGTTTGTTTCAATGTGATAAATTGCGTTTCCAGATTCATTTAAGGTAAGATACCAATATTAGAATTAAAACTTACATTTCAAAGCTGTGGATCACCATGTTACTAGGTCATTTTCGACCCTTTCCACCTGCATTGAAACATGTCACATAATCAGTGTCCTACCTTCTGTAATTTGTGGATATAATCAACACTACATTACTAAATATGTATTTCATTTTCTTAATTTAATACTGTATTATGCTTTCTGTTCTGAACTTTCCACTGTAGTGGTTCAGCAAATATGTTTATTTTGTTTTCTGCCTACTGAATGGTTCAGAATAGCCAGGTCAGTGTGATCTAGAGACTACTGTGGTTCAGCATGCATCATGTTACTGTTTGTATGATCTGACTCTCTTTAACAAAGGCATATATTTACATGGCCTTGATTTTGACAGTGTCAGATCTGTTCTTTACAAATATGTATGGTCTCCTCATTCCTGTGCACATTTAAAAAGAGACAAAATAATTCACTTACACTTTTTGATGTCAGTTATGATATGCAAAGAAGTCCAGATCCTTAGCTCATGTTAATCAGTCTGTCCATGCTAGCCTGTGTGAAGTGCCTTGTGGGAAAATGCTTATTTCTCTAAATTAGTAATGTGAGGAACTCCAGAATACCAATGATGTGAAATGGTCGTAACTTCAAGTAGAAGTAGTGGGAGTATAAGTCCTAAATTTGTAAATTATTATTTTATTTTTAGCTCAAAAGAACCTTATGCTTAAGGGCATAGGATAAAATTTCAATAACTATTCTCTTTGCCAAGAATGCAAATATGTAAGGAGGTTTGTGTGCAGGTCCTGGGGTGGTTTGGTTTTTGTAGGTACATTCCAGTGTTCTTATTCAGAACCAGCTAGTTCTCAGAAATAAAAAAGGAATAAATCTGGGAGACAATGGGGTGGGCCTAATTCCTATGAAAACTGTAAGTGGTGCAACAATGTTCGTTTGAATTTTATCCTAGTAGCATTTGCTTCATGAGCTAATTATTTTCTAGTTATACTTTAAATTCTGACAGTAACTTGATACATAGCCTTGAATAACCTCTCTTTGAATGTGAAATCTGAAGGATACTCACCAATTTCCTACAGACACCAATTAACAAATTATTCAGTACTGTTTTTTGTGTTAAAAATGCAAAATACACTATTAGAATAAACTAACTTTTTTTTCCTTAAAATAGCTGACAGTAAAATCATTCTTTAAAAATCACATACATTTCTCTTATCTCTGAATCTTTTCATTTCAGCTGATTAGCAGAGCTGATGTTTCAAATGCAATACAGAATAAAACGTAACTAATTCCACTCTTACACTTGAGATTTTCAGTTTATATAAACATCAGACTGTCATTTTGGTCATCATATGGAAAACCATACTTTCAATTTTAGGTATTGGAAAGATTAGCATTAGGTTTGTACTATGAGAGAACATATTTTAACCAAGAAATCAGTGTTAGGAAACTAGAGCCAAAAGCTTTATCTCAAATCTGGAAGAGTACTGGGGCTTTTTTTGTTTCACAAGCACACTCTCCAGTCTCATCCCTTATCATTATATTTTTATTTTCAGCTTAAAGCACCTGAATAAATTTGAGGCTTATACTATGCAGAATTTTTATACATCTCGTATTTCAAATGGTTGTAGCATTCACAGATAAATAGAGATTGTTAATGATCAGTTTTATGTCTTAAGACAAATTATATATTCACTTCTATGATGGTTGTCGTTTCTGTAATTGTGCAGGTTAGAAAATAAGGTCAGTGAGTTGGATTTGTGTAATTTTGAAAGATTACTCCTCTTCCAACTAAAGACAAAGCTAATTCACCTAATTCTTAGCTCAAATACTGTTAGTGTTCAGAATGTTGAAAAGTTTATTCTGTGTGAATTTTAGAGAGAAAAACTGCCTGTATATGAATGAAAAAATTAGAACTTATTTAACCTTTTTTGGCAGCTGCTTCTTCCTCCTTTTTCTTCTGTTCCTCAATAACTTTCATCTTCTCTTCATATTCATCAGCTCTTGTTTTCCATTCAACCCTGTTGTTTTGTAGACCATCGAACATGGGTGTAATTTCCTTGTGAAATCTTGAGAATTCCTGTGCAAGCAATTGAAGTTAATGAATTAGAAATGTGAAAACACTGTTGATTTGTAAAGTATGAATTTCTGGAAGTGCTGCTTTGCAGAGAAAGCATTTGCTTTCATTTTTCTAATAAAAGTAATTATTTCTGTTTGTATGCTAGATGAATTAATTTCAATAGGTAGTTTGTGGTTTTGACTTGTTTGTTTTTCAACCACTTGTTCCATTTCTTTTTGTTAGTAGGTTTTCTGTAGGACAGAAAAGAATTTTTAATATAGTGCCAGTATCTGCCAGTGCATGTGTGAGAGCATGTTTTGTCCATGCAGTGGTGGCATTGAATATATTGTGTTGGGATATTAATGCCATATTATGTACGTAGTGATAGAATAGATCTGATATGCTGCACATTGTAGTAACGTCCCTAATTCCACATTTGAAAGTCTGGTTCGTATAACAAAACTATAACTTTGATAGCTGATTATTTCCTGGTATGTTTATCAATGTCAGCATATAGAACCAAAGTTTACTATTTTGTAGTATATTCCAGAGAGATTAGAATGTACCTAAAGTTGTTGAAATAATCCATCATACTTTTCTGTGTAACATTTTAAGACAATATTAAAAACCAAATGGAGATTAAGAATGTTGATATTAAAGTGCTTTCCATATGTACAATTTCCAAATATACAATAGCTATCCTCACAGAATATTGCAAAATTTCTGTTCCTTTTCCTGTGCCATTAACTGATCTCTGTAACCTTCTAGATGTCATGTATTTATATTTAATGGGACTTTAAAGAACCAGAGAGGACTTTCCAATTCAGCCTTTCAAGGAAGGTAGTAACAAACACTTAGTGCCCTCAAGTTATATTGAGATCCTCTGTTGATAACCGTGTCTTGAATGTGTTTTGTGGGACAAATTCTTCTAAACCTAAAAGACTGAAAAAAATGTGGCAGTAGTGATAGTGGTTTACACAATAAATAAGAATTGTGCAGCTGTTGGTTTTTAGCTGTTCCTTAGTGCAGCTGTTGGTTGTTAGTTGTTCCATTCAGTGGGAAAACAAAAAAAGTTATTCTTACCTTGTATACAAACGTGCACACAAAATCTATGAAACCAACTTGGAGCTTAGGTAGTTCATCACCTTTGTTTCTGTCCATCATGGGCTAGAAGAGAATAGCAGTAATTTAGATTATGTAGAGATCATGCTTTTGGTTATAATGAACTGATAATCGTCGTGGACTATTATCTATTCAGTATTTAAATAACAAGCAATATTGCTTAACACAGTTAAATTATTCAGTGCTTACAATTGGTTGTTGCTGTAGTACAGTTCGTTCCAGGTCACCTTGCTCCCAAAATTCATTTGCAACCATGAGGGCAACCTGAAAATCATAATTCAAAGAAAAAGTAAGCTGCAAACAGTTGATCTGATTAAATAAATAGATGAAGAAAGGTAAGAACAAGGCTTTCCAGAAAAAAAAATAATAATAATGTTGTTTGTCTCAGAACTGGCATATTACTGTTTAAATGGATATACTTTCAATTTACTATTTAGCTATTATTACTAAGTTCACATCCACAAAATAGGACTCATTTCTTGCTAGCTGTGTTATTTCTGAGTAGATTTGGGGAAGGCAGTTTTAGCTGATTGAGAAGGGTTAGAAAGGGTAGATAGCCCCTGTACTCTCAGTGACAGAAACACAGAGGTTGATTTTGAGAAAGGCGGTTGGGTGCAAATAGTTATATGTCTATCGAATTATAAGTAATGTGTTCTTTTGTTTCTTCATGACATCAGGCACAAGTGAGCAGGAGAAAAGAGCAAATGCAGGATTATCTGTTTGAAAAGTACTTACCTTACTTTGCACTTCCCAAGGCTTGGTTATAGCAGACAAGTCACATCCAGTCATCATCATTGCCCTGTGAAAGCACAAGGTTATAATAATTAGAACGATGAAAGAAAAAGCAAACAAAAAACAGAAAAAACAACACAAAAAAAACACCAACAAAGGATCCATGTTTTAAGCTATTTAGATACCCAAGATGCAGACAGATGCACCTTTTGAGAAGACTTATTTTGTTGATGTTATCAGATGATGACAACAAATCTGAACTTGCACATCTACATGCCCTAATACTTTTGAAATGCATCTGTAGTTAACTGACTGAATGAAGAGCAAGTTATTGACAACCTACATGATGACTTCTTTTTTGGTTGGGTCAATAGATATATATTTAATCGCCTCCTCTTCTGTTTCCATTTTTTCAATTGCATCCACAATCTTTTGAAACATAGTCCTTTTCCTGCGAAAACATACAGATAAACTATATATTAGTGAACAAAAATTCTGCATTAAAAATAAAACAAAGTAAATTGTGCATTTCTCATAGATGTGCTGTTCTGAAGCTGCATCCTACTCATTGTAGTCTCGAAGTGACACTGTCTTCTCCCTGAACTCTGAGTTTCCAGTTAACCTAACAAATTTATATGCTGCTGTACACCCTTGATATATGAAGCAGTATTATAAAGTTTCTGATGAAGATCCAAATGACAAGTTTCCTGACTGCATATTAAACTGAAGGGACGTTAATGTTTCTTCAGTATTACATTTTCTTTTGTAATATTCATTCCAGCAATATAATTAATTGGGAAAAGAGAAGCAATAACAACTGTCCCCTCAAATATCCTAAAAAAATCACTGAAAATTGACAGAGAAGTACTCTGGAAAGTGTTTCTTATTATTGCTTAATGAATATTCTCATTTGCATTTCTAATAAAAAAAAATGGAGTTAATTTTCATTGAAATTTAGTAGTTGCCTCTGAAAATCTTACTGAACTGTTTCACATCTCCTAGCTTTAAATCATCCCAGTCATTAGATGTCTGGACCAAAAACAACAACAACAAAAAAAAAAAAAGAGTCATTAACCTTCATAAAAAGCATATTAAGTTAGTAAAGTTGGATGGGTAGTTTTATCTTTGAAGTCTTCTATGTCATAAGCATGCTCCTGTTCAATATGAATAATTGCACTGTGGTACACTGAATATCACACATGCGGACAGCTTTAGCATTAGGCTACAAAATTTACAATTCTGAAATATATTTGCTGTAACTTAATGCATACTTGAATGACCTACTAAATGTATGCAAACTATTACAGACATTTTGTATGTTCTGAAATTTGAAAGCTCATAATGAAAATAAGAATGTCTTGTTTTTTTTTGTTTTGTTTTTTTTTATATGAGAATTGCTTACTAAAAGCACTTTATAATACAACTCTTTACCCTGCATAGAACAAGCAAAAACTGCAGCTGTAAATAGTATAGGATTGACATTTTTTTCAGTAGGAAGTTACACAGAATTAGTACTTACTTGAAATACAAAGCCAAGTCAGTTGCTATTATTGCAACTTCAAATAAGTGTAGAACGGTTTCAAACTGGCGCTTATTTAGGTTCTGGAAGATGTTTAAACTCTGCAAGATGGAAAGTTTACGAATTCAATTCCTATTACAAAAACTGTCTTTGATTTGTACTCTATAGGCTGCCCGATAGGACAGTACAGCAAAACTGTATGTATGATCAACTATACACTCAACATCAAAATAACACTACAAATAAAAAGTTCTTCTAAGGTGGCTGTCATTCAAGAGTAGTTCTTAAGCTTTTAAATACCATTATTTCTGTCAATTACAGCTGCAGAAATGTCTGATACTGAGATCCAAATAAGCACATCCTGCTGTATATTTTACACGACGACATTGTACATACTAACTAAATCTTTACCACCTTTTAAGAGAAAAGATGGAAAAGTGAAAAATCTTTTTGGAAAAAGAAAAGAGAGATCAACTGGGCAGAGATAGGGAGAGAGAAATCAAAGGAGTCACATGGGACTACACAGAATCATAAAAATTGAATGGGACCAGAATAAATGTCTAAATACTGTGTATGGAGTTCAAAGTACTGCCCCCAGAGGCTGCACAAATGACCAAATGCATATCTACTTGGTCTGCTATTGTTACATCTAAATTAAAACCAAAGAAAATCAACTGGATTCTATATAATTCATAAAGAAATGGCTGCTTTGCCTTATTTCTTTGCCAGTCACATCCATGGACCTGTGTGTTTTTCTAGACTTCTTCTTCCAGTTAGCCTGGCTCAGCACAATTTACCTGTGGTGTTATTAGGACTCTGCTACAGTAAAGCACAGTGTCTCCATTTTCCCACAAATAGGGAATGGAAGCACCACACCCTGCATTTTTTGGAGTGCCCTGCTTTTTCTTTTTTCCTAAACAGAGGAGAGCGTGGGTGTTGTGATACCTCTGTTCAGCACCTTCAAAAACCTGACCATCCAGAAGTGATGGTCGGTCCACAGCATCTCACATTTGAAAAAGCACACTACCTGCATCAATGACAGTAAATTATTTTATTTACTACCTGTTTTTGTTTAAGTAATAAATCTGTTTTGTGGATTTTTTATTTTTTTTTCAGATGTGGAAGTGAGTGTCTTCCACAGTGCTTGTTACAAAGAAGTGGGATAGAGAAGCCATGAGGTTTCAGATCTACATGGTTTTATTTTATTATTTCCCTGAAAAAAACAAACAAACAAAAAAAAAAAACACATCCTAGTAAATAGTTATAAATAGACTTTTCCCTTCCCCTTGTATCTGGGACAGAGGTGGGCACTGATGAGGGAAAAATGGTTGTCCCATGCAGGAGGTACCGGGCTCCTCAGGGCGGACGTTTTGTTCAACCTGAGGGGGAGCAACATGGCGCCACTGTGACCCTGTGGGCCATGGGAATGCCTGTGCCTGCCCACAGTGAGGAGCAGAGCTCTGAAATGTGGTTGTGAAAAGGGGGAAAACCACTTGAGGGTGGCAGAAAGAAAAGAAGAAAATATCTGCTTAATTTGAGAGAACTGCAATGGGAGCTGCCACAGAGCCATGATGCTGCCTGACCTGTTTTGGGGGGGGGAAGGGGGACCTGGTCTGAAGATGAGGGCATCCTCCGTAAACAGCTCCATCCAATCATTCCTCCCTGCCAGAGCCAGCAGCTGAACTCAGACCTGACCCAGGTGCAGCTGTTCAATTACAGCACCTTTCATTTTCTTCACCAACTTCAGCTGTTTTGTATGAGCCATGTGAGTGAGGCCTACAGGACAAGCTGCTTTTCTCTAAAAGAAGACAGTGAGTAAGAAATTTGGTTTAAATTTCTGAATTCGATTATAATTTCTTAATCTGGGTTTAGAGAAGTGAATAAGACCTGGTGAAATTTAATTTATTTGTATCTTTTGTGTTTATTGCTGTAAGCAGAAGATTCATGCAAACATACCTCATCCTGTAGTAGGGTTTTACTGTACTCCAGGTGATGTCTTTCCAAAATGGAAGAGCCGTGAAGCTTTGCCAGTGGAGCAGCTGACCTATTAAAAAAGACAATTGTTTATAGTATTCTGGAGGCAATGTTTGTGATTCAGAATTCAGTTTTGGGATTAAAATGCTTTTGCTATCGATCTGCTTATTCAGTAGCTTAATATATACCTTCAGCACTAATATGAGGCAGAGCAAGAAGTTGCTTTCATTCTTGTGATGGTGAAGACAGAAATTAGATAGAAATTAGAGAGTGCCTGCTGTCAGACAGCTGTGTTTTTGAATATCTGTTTAATCTTGCACGTTCCTTTCTGCTGTTTGTTTAATCTACATGCTTTCTGCATCCCTTAAAAACAACCTTAATCCACCTTTTAGAATTTATTGTGTGGCGTGACTTTTATCTGTAATTACTGTGGACCATGTCCCCTGTGATTCTAACTTACATAATGTACTAATATAATGGAATTTAATTCCTCTATCCCTTTGGCTTCTCTCTGCCCCAGGAATCACTATGAACTGTGTAAGTTCTGGTTGCTCAGATGCGTTCAGTCTTTTCACAAAGCACAAAGAACCCCTCTGACCTTGGTCTAATCTTCAAGGTAATTCTGCTTCAGACTACAGCAGTGGGAGGAAGGGAGAAATGTCCTGTCATTCAGCTTCAGGTTGTTCTGCATGTTGAGAAGTGTATTTTCCTCCTTTTTTCCCTTGGCTAAAAACTTGTTTCCTGAGATAAACCAAGGTGTATTGGTATAGGCTACCTGTGTTTTCTGCCCTTATAGATAAGATTGACTTACAGGCTGTAGTCATAAAGCTGATGGGTTTTATAAATAGCTTTACTGTGTATGACCTCAAGTAGAGGGCTTTCAGCTAGGGAAGACCACAGTAGGAAGATTTAAAAAACCCTTAAACTTATTTGGATGAGAGGCAGTCAGCTGAATAAGAATCCGCATCTGACATTCTCTCTCTCCTACGTCACCTGGAGAATCCCAGAGAATAATCAGAAAATCCCCTAATGTCACTGCCCCAGCACGTGGTCTGAAACCTCCTCTCCTGGGCTGAGTGTGTCCAGGGACAGAGGAGGAGGAGGATGAATCATTCTGGAGATACAGTTAGTTGAAACAGTACTCTCAGAAAATTATGGTTTGAATCTCCTGGCACGTGATATTCTGAGAATCTTGTGTTCTCTGGGTGGCACACAGAACTAACAAATCACTCAAAAGGCTGAAGGGTAGATTTCTCACTCTTCAATAGTGGGCCTCACCATAATATGTAAAGCTGTAATAAACAGGTTTAAAATAATATGAATTTATATTGTTTCATTATGAGAATCTACTAACAGCAAGGAAGAGATCGCAGAGAAGACTTTTTGTCCATTTAGAGCACAAAGGAATATGAATTGCAAAGCTTAACATCATGGTATATAACTTACTGGCACATGAACTTTGCGGCAGAAAGCAAGCTTGTAGTTTTGAACTGTACGTTACTTGAGGAGATCATATCTTAGGAAAGGATCTACGTCCATCAGTAAACTCACTGGAGGGAGCAAAAAAGCTAGGCAAATCAGCCAGTAGAACACTAAGAATGCACCTGAATTCTTGTCTCTTTCTAAGCTGGCCCTTGTATGTTCCACATCCTGAGTCCCACTCTAGAAAAATGCCTTTACCCTATCCTTGAAAGAAATATAAATAAATAATTCCAGTTAGGCATTTTCTACTCTTTTTATTGAAGCTAATTTTGACTTACTACCAGTGTAGCAAGACAGAGCACTGAAGTTTAATTTCGGAACTTCCTGACTAAGGCGGTCAGATAAGTTATATGAGTTTGTCTGCCATATGCTTAGATTGTCTTCAGAGATTTATGATGCTTCCTTTTTAAAGTCCTAAAAATTCCTTTTTGCTTCTCACGATAGTTAGAATAGCAGACTCTCCTAAAAATGAATTGCAGCCCTAGCAGATCCTTCTAGGATTCTGCTTTTGAGTTTTGTCATTGCTTCAGCTGCCATGACAAATTCTCATAGGCAGAAATCTTCTGTAGAATGAATGTCAATCACATAATGGCTTAGGTTGGAGGGTTGCCACCCACTTTATCAGGCTGCCTGAGATCCCATTTAACCTGGCCTTATGTTCCTCCAGGGCATCCACAGCTTCTCTGGGCAGCCTGTTCCAATGCCTCTGAGTAAAAAAAAAAACTCTGCCTGGCTTCTAACCTAAATCTCCCCTTTTTTAGTTTTAACGCCATTCCCTCTTGTCTTATTGTTATCAGACCACATAAGAAGTTGGTCTCCCTCATGCTTGCAAGCTCCCTTCAAGTATGGGAAAGCTGCAATGAGGTCTCCTCAGAGCCTTCTCCAAGCTAAACAAGCCCATCTCCATCGGCCTTTCTTCACATCCCTTCATGCTACATATTCATGGAATATCTGCAGTATATTTTCACATCTGTTAATTTGTTCTTTCTTTTGCCACTGGAAATAATGCATACCCATATATTTGTGTTTATGGAATCTGTTAATGTTACTTACTTCATTTGATACAAGTTATTGGTCCCTCTGTGATCAATGTCATGGCAGAAAGCAGCAGCAACCATGGCAAAGGCTTCTAAATCAGTGTAGTATTTCTTTATTCTACCTGTCTGTAAAGGTAAACAAACAATTATTACTGTGCACCTTCCTTGAAAGGAAAGCTAAGTAATGTATGTGAGGATGATATTAGCAACGTTACCATCAGCAGAGTAAACATTGTCTGTCCCACATTGAATCCATGTCGCCAGTTGTGGTAAGTGATATCTCTATAACCCTTCCTGACTGTGTACATCCATCTTGTAAGGACCTATTATGAATAAAAGTGATTGAGAACATACTGTTCACTGAAAGAAAATTGTGGAATTTGTATAAAATTAATGGAAAAATATGTTTTTTAAATGAAAATAATTAAACTGCAAATAGTAAATAGACCTTATGTAAATGCATGTTGCTTTAATTCCTTGAACAGGAATCCAAGTTCAGGATCAGTTTTAAGTCTTTTATGACAGATATCCAAGTGTTTAATATCCAAGTGTTTAATTAAATGTTTAGTATCGCTTATTCCTATAATAAAGAACCTACAGTCAGTCTTCTATGCTAAAATAAATCCCAACAAGGCAAAATAAATCAAACCTCTGCTGGGACTTTGAACTTTTCAATGACATTTATCTCAAAGAACAGCCGTATTCCACAAGTTATCAGGCCGTGTTCTGTAACTGGGAAGTCACTGAAGCGGAATTCGTATAGTTCTAAATCTTTGGGATCCGGTAATTCTTCTTTCTGTTAGGAAAAGTCAAAAGCAGAATGATTTTTATGGCAAGCACAAAGTTGCAAAACTCTTTTCTTACTTCACTGGGAACATTGTATAAGGACAGCATGCTCATTCTATCCTCAAACACCTAATATGTATTATGTTATGAAACATAATGTCGATCCTAGTCTTCTTTTCCAGAAGGGTAGGTAAAAATCTTGCCCAGATGATGTTGCTTCCTATCCTGAATTCCAACACAATAGGTTGGGATTATCTCAGCATTTCCTTAGTGAGGAAATCTCAGGTCTTGGAGTTGTTTCTTCCTTGTACAAAATGCTGTTATTTCCCCACTTCTGGCCTGGAATTGCAGTTCTTCTCAAGCCCATCTTTTCTTGGTAAATGTTGTCATCCCTTTTGAATCTTATGAATCCTGATGGAGTTGTGACCAAAAATAACCTTCCTAGAACAAAACATTTTTTTCATTTTTTTTACTTTAACAGTAGAATAAAGTATGATGACAGGTTTTTTGTTTTTTTTTTTAATGATAGAAGGCTTGCTTACATGGTTACTTCTAGCCTTGTCTTCTCTTGGAGAACCTAGAGGTAAGCAAAGACTCCTGTGCATTTTTTGTCTTCTGGTGTGCTGATGCTTGCTTCTTAACAATATACTCTTAAAATTAATCTGCCTTACCTTGTCTCCCATGACAATCTATCTTTGTGTCAGTGATAACCTATGTATGCTTAATAGAGAAACCTGTAGAGTTTATTTGGCAGTGGAAAGTCCTAGAACAGTAAAAATTCACAATTAATAGTGTAAATGATGAGTGAGACTATTAGTCTTAGCTTGTCTGTTTGAATTAGATTCTTGGCCACTTTGCTTTTGAATGATCTCAAAGTAAAAAATTCAAGGCTTAAATGTACAAAGCTTGTAGAATTCACAATTATTGTGGTTTACTTCAAATCCCTTGGAGTCCTTTGCTTTTTTCTGCTGCGTTGGTGGTGACTTTGTTTTAGAATTGTCTTCTGTAACCTGCAGCAGCCTGTTCTGAACAGTTGTGACCCATAATGAAAATGAAAGCTTATTGCAGAAGTAGTGGACAGTGTAAGTTCATAAACTTATCTTCCATTTTTTTCTAAGGGAAAATAGGTGGATGACATTCAGGGATATTTCTCTCCCTGAAGGGCAGATACAAATGAACTGAAGAACTTTTTCGAAAGAATTCTAAAGTTCAGAGGATGAAAATGTTAAGAAGCTTGTATTAAATTTTAAAGTGCCTACTTTGTATATTTTATTGATTCACACTGAATAGCCTAACTGGTAATAGTGACATTGGCAAACTGTGCTGTAACTGTTCTCATTTATATATCCCAAAGCCTAAGGAGAGCAACAGAATATTTTAAAGGATATGCCCCAATTCCTTCAGGGAAGTCTGGTACAACCCAAAAATAGATTATATGATCACAGTGACTCCCTTCCACTACATAGCCAATAAATAATCTCCATTTTAAGGATAAGGAAAATTATAACTAAATCTATTTGCTCCTGGACAACATTCAACTAATGAGGCTGAACATCTATGGAACAGTACTTCTTCCTCCTGTGGTTGGATTTCCCTTTAAATTTGCTCTGATCTGAGGTCAAGGACAAGGAAACCTGTAACAGTGGTGTTTTAAGACCCATTACTTTGTGAATCATCAGATCTAGAAACACCTGCTTTATCTTATTAGCTATCTGGGATTCCAGGCCTTATAATAGGATAAAGCACTTGCATGTAGCCTTGGCAGTACCGAATATACTAGACCTTTAAATTTGCAACACCACAATGTTAAAAGAACTCATTTTACTTGCTTCCTAGAGATTTAAAAATTCATGCAACATTATTACCTCTGGAAGCCTGCACTATCCTAATTAACTGTTGCTGCACAAGTAGAAAGGTATTGTAAAATTTATCTGTGTTTACTTTAGCAAGTATGTGAAACCATTCAGGGTCTGATGATGTTTTTTGGTTTCCCTATTTACAAGCTGCATGAACATCTTTTCTGTGAGAGTCAGTGAAACTTTAACGCCATTTCACACTGGCATATACATTAACTAAAAGTAGCTTAAAGAAATCTGTTCCCTATGGTTATGCCTTCATTAGCACATGTGGTATAGTAGGAGGAAATGTGTGGTGGCTGGTAGTGGAAGTCAACCATCCTGCATGTATCTGATGTTTCATCTTTGTTCTGGTTCTGTATTGTTCCATTTACAGTTGAGCTTCATCCATTACTTTCCTGAAGCACACCTTTTAGTTTTATTTCAGTTAGACCATGTATGTGCTTCAGGACTGTTCAACAAGAAAAAACAGTGTAGTAAATGAGCACAAAAGGAATTTTGCTTCAAAAAGGCATTCCCCTTCTGGGAAGAAGTATTAAGGTCGCTAGAAGAGCACACAGCCTAGAAAGAAAGTGGCCTTTCATTTTTGTTTTAATGAAAGGAAAATTTTAACTGCTTAGATCAAATCTGTTTCATCACTGTGAGGTATCTTATTGCTGCATTTGGACTTCTTCACCTAGGGAAATGCAGGATAGTTCATAGGAATGTAGGTTAGTTCTGCTAGAAACACCTGTACGTGTTCTCTTACTTAAAATGGAAGTGACCTTACATCAATACTCCCTTCTGTTATTTTCAAAATGAAATAAATGTGTAGCACTCTTCATGTAGCATCCAGTACTTCAAATGTTCATTGGTATAAATGTTTCTGTATAACTCTGGCTATCCTAAAACACTTATGGAAAACAGTATTTCCCTATAGGTAACAGTGGAGTCTGTTCATGAAGGAACTGAAGCAGCTAAAGATGTACTATTAAATTAAATTAGATCCATCTAGTTGTGGAATTGATAGCTGGTATAAATTGTATTAAACAAAATTTATCTATATACGACTTTTTCAATAAGGAAAATCCATTACTATTTGATATCAACATGCTTCCAAAAGTCAAATTTTCATTTATTAACTTACCAAAATCCTGATAAGATCTTTTTCATCACATTCTTCTATACTCTTTACATTTAATTTCTCTTTGTATTTCTGAAAATGAAAATGAACAGTACATTCAAGGTTTGTGTAGCAAATTTCCTACTTTAATTTTGTGAACAGAAACTCACCAGTATAGATTCAACTTCAGTAGGAGTAGCCTTTGTCTGGTACATAAGCATTTCCTGAGCGATGTCTTTTCTATTTTCAAGCTTGTTCATTTTATCATAAGTGTCAGTATTTAAAACAGACCACCCCAGGAACTGTGTAAGAGTCTGGAACAAAACAAAGCAAAGTTTATGTAACACCATGATAATTAAATTGAACTACCAATTTAAACTTTTTAAAATTTACATTCTGGTCATGCTCTTCTAAAATCAACACTCAATTCTACCTTTTAGACAGCTTTTCCTTCCCATCAACAGGTGCCATTTGACCCTCACAGCTTTTAAGGACATTGTTTGTTTCAACCTGTGTAACTAAGGGCCCATATTCCCATTTTACGTACTGGAGTTTGAAGATTACAAAGTTCAGGTTAGCTTGGGGACTTGAATACAGTGTGTAATATCATATCTTGCCACAGCACGTGAACTCCTTTAGAGTTTGTGATTGCAAGCATGTTCACTGATAAGAAGCATGCCACATCTGCTAATATTTGGCATTTAGATATTGACCTTAATATTTCTCTGTAACTTTTGGTTAGCCCTGCAGTGGTCAGGCAGTTTGACTAGGTGATCTTTAAAAGTTCCTTGCAGCTGATTTGTTCCATTCCATCCCATTTTTAACCCACTCTCATTAATTACGAACACTGACCATCTTTAGAGAGTCAAATGACTTAAAAATACCTGACTCTGTTTCATTGTTGGAATGTAAAGATCTCATAAATTTTCAGTTTTATTAATGGAGTAAAAATCATTCTTAAACTATGGTGAGGAAGATAGATTTTTGGTTAGATGTTAATATAACCTGTTAAAAAATTGTTTTAGCATCATATGGCTCCTTAGGGCTCATAATGCTGTTAAACTTACTTCAATGATCTGTTCATCATACTCATCAAAAGGTTTTCCATCTTTCCTGTTGTAAAATGTTGCAACTCCCACAATTTCTTCTTTTTTGTTGACAATGGGCAATGAAAGGACATTTTTGATAACCCATCCAGTCTCATCCACAGGTCCTTTCTATAGAAAAAGAAAGAGAAGAAGAAATGTTGCATATTTCTTTGAAAGTAGTAATTCAGCTATTAATATAGGCCATATAACACTAAGTGCCATGAGTCACAAATAAAGGAGAAATTTTTCACGTACTCAGTCATATAACTAATTTGTGAAAAGCTTTAGCATATTTTTCCACAATGTTTATAACTATTTACATTACTTAAATTACCTGAAATGTGAAATATTCATCTGCTGGTGCATTCATCATGTTACAAATCTGCAATATAAAGATAAGGAGACATTATTTAAAGGGAACACAGCATGCACTATGACTTGGCCTCTATTTTATTTCTTTTTTAACCTAACAGCAGTGAGCACCGTAGCTAGCTACAAAGAGTAAAACTGCTACTATTAGTTTAGTTCTGGATATTCCAACATATTTTGGAGTACATACACCAAAGTGCCTCATGTATGTAACCTCACAATTCATAAACAAAGGTTAAGAAAACTTCTGTGCCAGTTTTCAGTGGCATGGGAAACTATAGAGGTAAATAATTTGAATGCTACCTCAAAAGATCGCGTCCTTATTGCTATTAAAATGACACAGAATTACTAATAGCTGTCATTCACAGTAGCTTTAAATTACATATCTTGGCTATGCTATGTGTCATGCTGAACTAGTGCTGTACCAGTACAGAACTGCGCATGCCTTCTGGCTGATTTGGCCCAGCCCATGTTTTCCAACTTAGTGCTACACAGAAGACACGAGAAAAAGAAAGAAAAACTTTTAACGGTGTATATTTGAGCATTTGCTGTAATGCTCATACGTTTGGAAAGTAACATCAGACATGTTATTTATTCCACTAACATTGCCATAATTAAAGGGAAACTCTCTTGGTATTTTGCCCATTAGTGCTGTGGGTTTGTATCCATACAGACTAGTGCTTCACTTGACTCTGGAAGCAGCATAGTATTTTCAGAGACTTTGGGTGTCGGAATATATATATTTTTTTTTTGCTCAGGCAGAAGAACTTCATGTATTAAGACTTTTAGTTTATATTTTTGGTATGAACTTACAAATCCATTTTCAGCAACATATGTTGGTAACCCGCTGATAAGACACCAGTGATCTGCTGGAGGTGACCTTTAGAAAGAGAATGAAATTAGATGATTTCTGCAAATACAGACATGCTAGCATTCTGTCCCAGCAATAAACCTAATTACATTAACAGGCTGCCAAGGAATACTCACGGAATGACTTTGATTTCTTCTTTACCATGCAAGATGTAATCAATAATCTTATAAAAGTTGACTTCCTAAAAAAAAGGAGGAAAACATTTAAGTTACTTGTGCAACTTCAGTGTCAAAGTTAAGATTAATTAAAAGAAAAAATAGTATCCTTACTCTTCCATCTGGTGTCTTGGGACCTTTGTAAGGCTCTGCTTCCCCCAGCCGGATTGGCCATTCATCATAGAACTCCTGACAAAATAGTATGCAGATGTTAACAAAATTAAAAATCAGTTTTGTGTTCAAAGATAACATGAGAACTGTGAATAACAATCTTTTTTATTCTCCACGAGAGTTTTATGGACACATTTCAGAAAACAAATAACAAACCATAAAGTACATTCCAGACAAGAAATATTAATCAGTAAATTTCAGACTAATGTGAAGATTATCTCTTCAGCTGTACACTTCAGTTGTTTTAGTAGTCAGGAATTTATAAAGCAGTAACCAAACTACACTTCTTTCTTTACTCAGATTGTGTTAGCAATGCAAAATAAAATAAATAAAATCAGAATTAGGCTTCATGTTTATAATGGTTGTATGCTGTAGGGTGAAATACCCTGAAAGGATAGTACCCACACAAAATAATAAAGGTGGACAGTATATTTTTGTATGGCTTATCCAGATGGTATAAAGACAACTGGTAAATTAGGAAAGACTCACCTGCCACTGATGATTGAGGCTTACCTGGAACTCCACAGGGGAGGGAACTCCAACAAGAGAACCTTCCCTAGTGGTGGTCAGTCCTTAAATGGGGTCTGGGAGAGCTCGAACCAGACTCCACCCTTTCCAGTCACACAGGTGAATTGCTTTCACCTGTGCTCCTGCAGCTGACTCAGTGCTCACCTCAGGTGATCCATCAGTGGTTCAGGCTGTCATTCAACAGTTCCCATACATATGCTTTACCATGCTTATTTTACATCTGATTTTTTTGTAACTCAGTTAGATTTTTTGTGAGTTATCCCACAGTTAAAAAGGATGGAATCTTTATGTCTTGTAGAGAGGTACACTGGAAATAGGCAGAACCAGTGAGTTGGGAGGACAGATTTTATAACTTAGTGTTAGGAGTAACACATTGCTAGCAGGTAGGTAAAATGAATGGTACCTTCTCTTTAGTCATGTCCAGCAGACCAACAGAGTATCTTTCACAATTTAAATACATGCGAATAGTATACAGTGCTTTGTGAAACTGCCGTTCTATGTCTGTTAGTTCCTCAAATACTTTGTTGGCGGACCACAAAAGCATCTATTTACAACAAAAGAGAAAGAGAGCTGTTTACAACAGAAGAAGGCATTTGAATGAAACAAACCAACCATACACATATGAACATATTCCAGAATAAAGCAATATGTTTAATTATTGATAATAAAGAAATAAATTAATAAAATGTTTTTCTTACTCCAAAGCTTCTGAGACTATCAGATAGTGAGAATAATGGTTTCATGCAAAAATGAAGTATTATCATATATGAATTCTTCTATACCTGACTTCTTCGGGATTCAATGTTGTAGAGATATGATGTATGATGGTTTTTTAGGACCAAAGATATAAAATTGAGGTATTTTTTAAAGACCTAAAAATAACAAACAAACAAAAAAAAACACAAAAACAAAAATAAGACATATTTTCAAATCAAGAAGTAGATTCACTTGAACTATTTGGTGAACTAGTGACTGTGCTGTTGTGTAGTAGGAGTTTATTACCTCTTCATCCTCTTTTGAGAATTCACTGGCATTTAATTTGTTGAGAGCCATCACAACGGCAAGCACCTCTTTACCCTGCGTAATTGGGATTGCCAACATGTTGACAGTTGTATAGCCAGTTTTTTTGTCCAGATAGTCCGAAAAATGGTTATTCTGGAAAAGAAAAGAAAAATCAAAAACACAGCTTAAATACATTACTGTTAATTATCATACCAAAAGTAAATGGTTATTTTATTTCATAATTTATATTTGCAATGATATAAGCACAATTTCATGGTGCAGTAAATTGATACTGCCCAAAGTATTATCATTATTTAACATTATCACAGACTGTAAATGCATTTTTAGGAATTGGTTATGAATACTGCAGCCACATTCTTTTCAGATTTTTGTTGGAATGAAGATGTATTTGAGAAATTAAAAACACAGAAAATGATTAAAAAAAGGGGGGGTGGGGGGAGAATAAAATGAATTTGTGGCTACCTGATAGTCTAATGTATGTGGTGTTACTTCATAACTACACTGATATTTATTATTGTTCATTTCTGTAGATAAAATGAATGATACTATCCCATCACATGGTGTTAAAAACTACTTGGGAAACTTTTTACAGTATTTATGGCTAAAAATGCATCTGGCAGTGAGGCATTCCCAGCTGGTGTGCACCTGACTTAGCTATGTGTTGTTGCTTTCTCTTTTTCTAGGAGAAAGGTATAGGGATGTCTCACTTAACTGAATTCCTGGTCTCTGAATGCTTAAAAGGGACCTACACAAAGTGTGCTGAATAATCCAGATGCAGCAGATGAGTCTTAAACTTCTTTAACTGAAGGTACAAATAGTGGTGCTTGGGAAGAAGCACTTTGGTCACAGGATTTTTGCAGATGACAGGAAGATTTTAAAGGATGGAAGTCTATGTCAATAAACCAAAAGTTCTATAACTACAAGCCAACCTGAACTGTGCCTGGATAGTTCAGTGCAGATAGCTCAAAATACTACACATTGGTAAGCTTTTCACAGCATATAGAAAGACCTGAATTATGTATGATTTGTGCATACAAGCAAAAATTTGTGTATCAATTTAGAATTTTCAGTGTTGAAAATTTTGCTCATAATTGGCAGTAGTTCATTTCCAGTCAAGGTTTTAAAATATTTTCTCTTGAGAACATAAGCTCCTTTGGATTTGAAGAGAAGTACTTTTCATAATGTCTGGAAAATCCTGTTCATAGTCAAATAATCTTTCTAGTACCAGAGCCAGAATAATATCTTGCTGCTTCAATGATTGTACTAAGGCAGACAATTTACTTAAGCCTGAACTTATAAATTGAGCCATCTTTTAGAGTGGTGTCGTGAACTTTCAGCTTTCAGTTAAATCATAAAACAGACTTCTGAAAAGATGAGGGAAAGGGGATTTGTTCATAATTCTCTACATTTGCAAATGTTTTCTACTGGCTACATTTGAAGCTAAGATACGTAGCCTCTTAGAGTACTACAGTCAGTTTTGCAAATATATGCTGATCTGTTCAACGCATCCTGGACTTGCAGTAAGCTAGGGCCGGCTTACATGAGAGGAAAATCAGGACCCATCTCTGTGTTTGTCCTCTGTTACAGGTGATTAAAGAAATGACTGGGGAGGGGTTTGGCAGCTGACTGTTATTCTAGCCAGTTTACTTGGAATGACTAATTCATTTTTCTTCATTCTCTAAACCAAGACACCAATTTTATCTCACTGTAATTTACAAGTACTACTACACATTGTTATGATAAACCTCTTACCAATGTGTTATCAGTGTAATCTTCTACATTTACTTAATTTAGATAACCTTTGTTCGCTTTGATTTATGTTCTATTTAATTGGTAGCAGTGGAGTTTACAAAATTGTAATTCACTGCTGTGAAAAGTGTGATTATACCCCTGTGAAAGGGAAAAAATCAGTTCTTTCAAAAAATATGTTTTATTTTCCTTGGAAGGTGCTTAATAATAAGCTTGCTTGCTGAGATACAGCCAACTGTGAACTGGAGCTACACAGCTGTAAGTTTGTGTTGGTAATCAGATCAAATGGAGAAAAAGTCATTTCTCTGGGAAGCAAAGGTATTTCAAAAAGACAGTTAATTTTCAGACTGTATGAGCAGATAATAATTTTCCATGTTTCCATCATGTTTTGTTTTCAAAAAAACAGTGTTATTTATTGGTTTTGGAAAGTTCTTATTGATGGACCATCTAGAAGAAGAAACCATCTTGTCTCTCTTTAATGTTTGTTCCTGCAGATCTCGATTTCTTTCTTAGGAGAGATACATTCATTTATGTCTCCTTTTGCTATTTCTTTCATGATGAATTCTGTCTCGTCTGTTTTTTTAGGCAAACTATAAAAAAAGAGTCCTCCAGGATTTTTAAATTTTCACAGGCTTTATTCTATGTCATATTTAAAATCATGATGAAGACACTGTTCTAAAGTTTGTCCTACCATCACGTAGTATTCAATAATAGAAGTGCATCTCCCCGTTCATAACTTTATCTTAGGATTTGCATCACTGTGTTCCATAACAATGCACTGTCTTGAGCATTTCTGATTGGCAAAATGGAATGAGTGGCAAAATGTAGCCTCGGTCAAATGAGCTTGACACTACTGGGAACCTCCAGGTCACATTCCACAGCATAAATTACTCGGAATGTAAATTTGACCAGAAACATGCAAAATTATTCTAAGTAATGAGATTGTCTTTCCAAAATAACAAGGATCACACTAAGGGACAAATTTGAGAAGCAAATCAGTTGGAAGCATAAAGGAATATGGATTCTTCTTCCCTACTTGTCCAGTCAAGGTAAAGGTTCCTTATACAGGTTCATCTGAGGCAATAGGACTAGCAGTTAAAACTATCAAGTAATTCGGACTTTTCATATTTCCAGTGTACTTTCTCACTTTTTATTGCTTATTATCTCGTCCTCTTTCAGTATCTTCATTACACATATGATTCACCTATTATGAAATGAGACTTTTCATTAACATTGTTTCCTTGACTGGGAGCCCCTCTTGGAGGCAATATGATGTAATTTTGGTTGTGTCTCACAGGTGACATTTACAGTTTGGTTTGCACATCACCTTCAATTACTTCCATTCAGAAAACTTATTCTGTTGATCCCTTACTGTGTTCCCTCTGAGTGATGCATCAGTACCTTGCTATGCAGCCAATTCCCCATTTTAAGTTTGATAGAGTGCCTCTAATAATAACACAGTGGAGAAGAAATGGAAAGACTTAATCCTACAGCTTATGTGGCTTGTGCCAAGACTGCCAATGCCTATTTTCCTCCACCTTTCACCACTGATTTGTTACTGTGTGCATTCTGGGTTGCATAGGTGAGATCAGACAGGTAAAATACACGGATGACCAGGAATGGGTCTGGAGCAGTAACCACAGGAACCTATGTAATCAGGACCCAGTGTCACACTTTTATGTGCACCATCTTTACATATTTCTGCTTTTCTTTCTGGTAGCCTTGCAGTATTTTTTTCCTCTTCCTGGTATTTTGTTCTCCCACTGATTGTCTTCTGTTGGCTCAGATTTCTCAAAAAACTTTTTTGCTGCTGAGTTTTAGGGAATTGGTGTGTTATACTGCTGCTCCTCTCATTTCTGCTTATCCTTATTTCACTTCACAAATGTTTTTGTTTCAGAATTATACAATTGATTGTAAATGGAATATAAAAAGCACCTGCCATCACATAAGACACTATCACCATTCTCATTCAAGACAAAAAAACAATTAAATGATTTGGCCATTCACTAGGCCACATTTGAAAAATTTTTTTCAAGGATATAGAACAGCTATAGTTCAACATCTAACTTGCTAGTGTTATGGAACAAATTGAATTTGATATCTTCAAGATCACTAGAGTTTTGAATATGAAAGCAAGTAGGAATAGATATTTATGTGCATTTGAGGATTAAACTTTTTCAGTTATGTCACAGACATTTCTGCTTTTTTATTACTAAAGGTAGCAGATCTTTTGGTAATTTATGAAACTGAGTTTTTATTACAATTCTTTAAGTAATTTTTTCACATAAAATATGAAAATAAGCCTAAAGGGGAACCTTTCATTTTAGTATTTAATTTTTATTTTTTTCATTTTGGCAGATTTCCTCTTCAAACACAATTCAAGGAGAGAATTAAGGGTGTGATTTTTTTATTATTACTTTTCTGGAAAACATGACTAATAGAAATTGGTTTCTGTATTATAGTGCTTTCTTATAAATGGACTGAATCTTTGTCTTTATAATAGATTGTAACAAATTTCCATTTTCCCACTTAATACTTGCTATTTTGATTATAAGTTTATGACAACCTTTTTCTTATCAAGATGCCAAGATGAAATAGAGAGACAGATATTAACATGTACACACAATGCGAGTTCAACCCAGGTAAAAAGCTACCTCTCTGTTTCTTCCTTTTGTTTAGTTTATGCTGTGATTGTTTCTATTCTCATTGCATTCCAGCCATTCAGGAAGACAGTACTTCTGTAGCATTGTACATCTTTGCTCTTATTTCTTCTAAGAGTTTTGAGTTTGTTTCTCAATAATTTCCCTCCAAAGTTGTTTTAACAATCTACCTCTGGCCTGTGAAACCTCATCTAACATATGTTGCTTCATCAATACATAGGATACTTGGGTTTCTTCTTCAAGATCATATTCCTAGGGGGTAAGAACTGAGACATCTCATAACAAAATGGCAGGCCTGCTACCAGCTTAATGACAAAGTGACTCCCACTCTTCCTTCTTCTTCCTCCCTAATCCCTTCCCACTACCATTCTCAGATCAGTGAGTTGTCATTTACCATCTTCCTCTCTCCTATGCTTCCCCAGTGCTTTGTATTTTTGACATGGATGAGCATGATTCCATCAATCTCTTCTTGCCCTAGGATGGAGTCTAAGATCAATACCAGGTCCCAGGACTACTACTGTACGTTACCAGTATGGTTGTGTATGTCCAGCATCTGGACAATGTCTTTGGTGTCCAGACCTCCTCACTGCAATGTGAGCCTTCAAAGCACTAAGCACCATGCTTCCATTTGATCTCTTCTGTCTTCAGATAATCTTTAAGTTATTTTTACAATGTGGTGTAAATTCAAGAAAGGGGATGGAGTGTCTCTTCTTCATTCCAGGTCCCAGCATCACAGAGTTTACGGTCTGATGCATTCCATGACTCTGAAAATCCTGTCACTCAAGAAAGTCCCAATATGAAAGTATCTCCCACTTTTTAATTGAAGTAGAGCTCCAAAAGAAAAAAAGACTCATATAAATGGAGGCTGGTTCAATTTACAAAGGGTTGAAGCAAATGCTTACAACTTGAAGATTTATTTAAGATGATTTGTTTTGCAGGTTTCCAGTGGTTAAATCAGGTGCCACAATGATCAATGCTCTGACTGTTCAATCTGAGATGGAAGCATGGACTTCCTCAGCGCTCTGTTATTTACTCATTCATAATTTAAATACATAGTGGATTTAAGCAAATATATATAGTCATTGTTGACTTTCACAGGTTGAGACTGTGAGATTTTAATTCCTTAGAAGTTCTTCTCTTAGGTCTTAGTTCTATCTGGAAATGATCCACTAGGAAAGAATGTAACGTAATCTCTATAATTTTGTCAGTATTAATATTTATAGGATAATAATGGACATATCAGATTTTATGCAACCTGTTATTTTACTTTTGAACATTTGAGTAGCATACTCTGCTAGGCCCTGGGAACAACGTGTGGCAATCAGTACAGCAGTGGTCCTTCCTGCCTCTTATTTCTCACTGCCATTAAATACTGGATTAAATACTATTAGCTCTTGCTGTCAACAAGTCTTTAATCTTGTGGGGGGAGTCTGTTCTTGCTACTAAGTTAATTACGAGAAGTCTGTATCTTTTCCTCTGCTTTTCTTTTCTGAAGCATTAGTCAGGATGAGGAGCTTCCTCATGTTTATTGGTACTTTTCCAGGCTGAAGGAGGTAATCTCTCAAGAACTGTTTACCAGGCACTAAAAGTGAAGTCCTATGTTTTTTCAAAGGTTGATTGCAGTTGTAATCTTTTGTTTCATTCCCTTCTGTTATAAAGGGGTGGTGATTAAAGCATGATGATGGCTCACTCTGGGTTTTTCAGTGTTGTCATGACTTAAAAAAAATGTTTGGATATGGATTGTGTCAATAACAGAAAGTGGTTAGACATGATATCCTTAAAGCACTGCAGCCATCATTCATTCTGCATTTTGTATTCATTGTACATTTCATATTCTGACAAGACAATGGGGCAAAATTTCTCGTAGAATTAACTCATCTTTTTTTTTTAGCTTGGGATTTGACTAGTAGACAATCTAGTTTGACTGAGGTGCAAGCAAAGTGATTTGAAAATTAATGCTTGTTTCAAAAAATATGATAAAGGCTTCAGTGGCTGACTGTTTCTTTTGCCATAGACTGACTATATTCCTTAAATATTACTGGCTGAACTTGCACTTTTGTGCTTTTTACAAAGACAAAGTTTCTGGTGACATTAGCAGGATCTTTACCTGTGCAGAGTGTGGATTTGGGCACTGGATTTTTTTACCAATGGAGTGGAAATGCTGTCAGTTATGAGACCTTCATAATTATTTTTAAATAACAAAACTTGGTTCCTGAAATATCCCTTTGAGTTTTGCAATTAACTTGTAAAATATTAACACTTCAGCGACACTCAGTTGCTAAAAGTGGATTAATGGTTCCATGCTTTGGTTGCATTTTTAAGTGTGGCCTAATGGCACGGACCTTAGTAACCCTAAGAGAATAAATGGATATCAAATACTACTTCAGAGTGGCTGAATAACTGATGAATAGGTATTCAGCAAGCAATTCATTTGGGCATGCTGAATGTATGGTTAGCAGTGCTGGATAGACACACAGAGTCTCTATTTAAGTTATATTTCTCACAAAATTGTGAACAAGTGCTACAGAGAGTGCAGACAGGTTTGAGCATCCCTGCTCTGGGTGCCACTCACATAATGATATTTAGGAGCAATGCAGTGTCTGATAAAAGGCACATCTTTCTTGATCCTCCTGATCTTTTCTCATGTAATCAGCCTTATGAATTTAGAAGGATTATCCTCCAATCTCCAAATGTGGTGGTAAGTGGCAGTAAGTCATATGCTTCTTGTCAGAGCAGAAGCCTATGCAAAAGCATACCCAAAAGCAACCTAGTGGTTAAAAATCAATTGATTTGCTTTATCATATCAATTATTTTTCTGTTTGTTTCTATGCTTCCAACTTACATCTGAAGTAGTTTACTATATAATGGAATATTCTTCTCATGTACACACACTTTTTTATTGATTCTGAGCTTTTAGAGTAGTCCTTCCTTTATGCCTGCCAGCTTTTAACATGACAAAATGTATTATTTGTTTACCTCCTGCAAAAAAATAGAAAATCGGAGTGCATAAAGACACCCATTATTTCCACTGATCTTAGGACATTGAGGTGGTTTCTCTAAAATCCTCCATAATTTTAAATTGTCAATGTAGGAAATATGGAAAACCCAGATATCATCTGATATAATCATCTTACTGCCATATGATTACACTGAGCTTTTCCACAGAAGAATCAAAAGAGGTGAAGCTGCTGCTGTTTTATGATATAAGGTTAGCATTTTTTAAATAAATCTGCAACAATCAAAGGATATTTGCCTTTCTTTATGTATTT
The DNA here is from genome assembly GCA_013399175.1 of Odontophorus gujanensis. NCBI lineage: Eukaryota > Metazoa > Chordata > Aves > Galliformes > Odontophoridae > Odontophorus > Odontophorus gujanensis. The sequence continues at coordinate 829,149 of VXAB01013203.1, forward strand.
CAAAGCCATTTGTAAGGTAGTTCTTATTCACGCATGTTTAATTTCTGCCAGATCTTTCAACATAATTTCTGTGTAACACTTGTTATAAATCCTATGTGCACATTAAATCAACTACATAATTCTGTGCAAATTCAACAAGAACAGAGAAGCTCTTCTTCCGTAGATGATTCTGAACAATCCTGGACCTGGACATATTCATAATTTGCAGCTACTTTAAAGTCATAGACAGTCATGAAGCCAAATATATATGTTGACATCATCTTCATCTGGATTCATTCACATTGTAAGGAAGCACTCTAATTGTGAAAGCTTCAACTAAATTATATTCAGAGGCAAGTGTATGGCAGTATCAAATGATAAGGGATAGCACTTGCAAACCTATACTGGGAAAAACAATAGGAGACTCCTGCCTTCTTCAACAGAAACACAAGTACTCATTGATCTCTAATAATCTGATATTCTCCTTCATTATTACAGTAAATTAGGTTTTGATTATTGTGTGAGGATTCAAGTACTACTTCACTAGGCTACATGGTGTAATTCTGGATTCAAAGCATTATTTTATGTTGCTTTTCTCTTGTTTATGTGCGGATTTCTGTCTCAGGGATATTTCTGAAGAATGACTCCAAACAACAAGCCCTTTGCAGGAAGAAAGTAGAGTAAGCAAATGCACAGAAACTCATTCCCCCAAGTGAAATCACTCACCTTTTTCACATCAGGTATATTAAAAAACTTCTTGGTATGAGCAACCCATCCCGCTATCCCGATGTCCAAAGGAAAAACAGTCTCATTGTCTGGATTCACCAAATTCTCCTCAAATTTGGAAGTTGGAGTGACATTGAGAAGCCTCGTAGCTACCTCCGGAATACCATTTCGGGAACGACATATAAACATGCTACACCGATCAGCTGCCAGCAGCTGTGACAGCCTCTGCAGGGTTTTGTGCACAACCTTTTCCATAGAGCCTGCTTCATCCTGGATTTCTGTCAGCAGCTCAAAAAGTATGTTACACTCCTCCAGACGAGACATGTCTTTGAAGCTGACTCCTTCCTTCACATCTCCAGGGCTCACTTGAAAGATGCTTCCCAGCACTTCTGCCCTCATTTTGCGGTCAAAATATTCCTTGGCGAACTGGGGATTGTTCTCCAAGTATTTCTCAACTGCATCTTTATTTACCTCTCCCATTTTTGCTGGATTGTTCTCAGGATGTCTTTCAGAACTTCATCACCATCAGTGCAGGAGCAGTAGCAAGAAGTACTAACTTGGTACTAGTAAGAAAATGGAACTTTGTACATACTGTACAAAGGCATAGTACATTCACCTTCCTCTGTGACTTCCAAGCCTTCTGAAACTCTTGAGATATGACAGAAGGCACTGGCTTAGTGTCTTCTTAGTGTGAGATCTTGGAGGCTGCTAATTAAAGAGATGTCAGGACACTAAACCCCTAAGCATTCTTATCTCATAAATCCTAAAGGAGTCATTTTAGTATTTGAAACTAACCAATGAATTCCTAGACCTTAAGAAATTTACTGAGGTGTAGATGTCTTCATGTAAATTTTCTCAATCATTTGCATTGATATATTATCTATACACACAACATTTTCCATTGAAATTTAATTTCAGGAATTCCTTTTAGATATTTAACCCACGTTGTACATGTGCACAGGCATGTACACGTGTATTTGTGAGAGGTACTTAAAGGGAGAAAAGCAGAACGTTACAGATTTTAACTGCAATTACTTTTTTTCTTCAATAAGTCAAGAGATGGTTGAATTTATATTACTAAAAGTGAATAATTACCAAGCTATATGTGCATAAAATGTGTTAACTCCTAACGACTTTGAAACAGTCTGAGCTTGACCAAGTCATCTACCCAGATGAAGATGAAATAAAAGAACCAGAATTTGCTTCAGCACAAACAAATATGACTTATATGTAAATAGATTTTATCAAAAATTTATATAATCTAAGTGAAATAGTATAATTATAAAATGGTTTGAATACAAAATTGAGTCCAAAATCCAATAAAATTCTTAGTCTATAAGCACAAATGACTAGATAGGGTCCTGAAGCAATATAGTTTCTTCAGTACCTTCTTCAGGAAAAATAGGTGATCTCTGCTCTCTTAAATAGCAGAAAATGGTAATAACTGACAGATACTGTGGAGAGGGAACCCTGATGTTTTATGGTATGTTTGAAGTTTCCTATCGCTGGGAGTTCACAATCACTCATGGATTTTCTGTTAAGAGAAGGTGCAAAGAAGATGCAGTAAGGTACTTTCTAATGGGGTTCAATGGCAGGACAAAAAATAATGTTCCATCAGTATATCTGGAAACACTTTTTTCACTGTGGAGATGACTATCTCCAGGGAAGGTTCAGGTTGGATATTAGGAAATAAATTCTTCTCTGACATAGTGTTCAGGCACTGGAACAGACTGCCCAGAGAGGTGGTTGAGTCACTGTCCCTGGAAGTGTTCAAGAAATGTTAAGATATGATACTAAGGGACATGGTTTAATGGGAGAATGCTGATGGTAGGTGGATTTTCAAACTGGATGGTCTTGGAGGTCTGTTCCAACCCTGGTGATTCTATGAGTCTATGAATTGATGGAACAGGTTGCCCAGTGAGGTTCTGGAGTCTCCCTCTTTGGACATATTCAAAAGTTATCTGGACATGGTTCTGGGCAACTTTCTCTAGGTGGCCTGGATTAAACAGAGTGCTTGGACTAGAGGTCCCTTTCAGCATAAACCATTTTGTGAATGGAAAAGGAATGTTGAAAATTTCAGTTTATTTTAAGGGCAAACACCCACACAGCTACATGAGAAAACTGGCGTTAAATTTAGTATCAGCTATGACAGCAAATGATATGGGTTCACTGGAAAAGATCTAAATACCTGCAGAGCAGCAGAGTTGCAATATAGTTATCTTGGTTTTTCTTGTTTGTTTGTTTTTCTGGAACCCGCGTTGATCAAAATGGCAGAAAGAGATTCTTGGTATAAGAAAAACAGATCATATGCTTTTTGGCAATTCTTAATTTGAGAAGAGTAATTATTGAAGCACAACTTTATCTTAATGTTACCTGTAATATTACCATTTTTGTACCTATAATGGCATGTGCTAAATATTGCAAAATAATGGTAGTCTTCATTAGAAACTCCTTCATATTTCATCTTTAGATTAAAAGTGTAACTCACAATAGCTGGTCTATTACCTGAATCAGGCACAGTTTCAGCTTGGGTACCTTCACAATGCTCTAGAAACTGGAGACTTTTGAGGAGTTACAGGATTATGTTAGAATAAAAATGCATTGTATGTGTTGTTTCAGTTAGATTCCCAGAAGTGTAGGTTCAGTATTATCTTCTCGTTCTGCTTCAAGCCACACAGATTTGTTTGTCATCCTTTTGTTGACTAGAAGTTATTTGAATGTTGGTTCTTTGTATCAGCTTAACCATGACATAAATACTGTTTGTTGGTGTTATGAAATGGTGTATACACACAAAGATACAAATTCATGTAAATATTTTAGTTTTAAAAGTATTTATTGATTTTTTTTCTGGTTTTGTAAAAGTCAACCTTCTGTAAGCTATCTAGCGATTTTATTATTGTGTGTGCTCATCTTTGAAAATATAGAGGAGATTAAATTGTTTATCATAGTTCCATCACATCTAAATCATGACTGTTGGTTTTTACAAATATTACATTACTCTATTTGTACTTTGAGTTGACAAGACCATATTTTAATTAGACATGACTGTATGTAAGGTGATAAACCTTCCTTTGTAACAGAGTATTTCAAACGTAGCAGAGTTGCCATATAATCATTCCTAAATAAGCATCTCTATTTTTTTCCTCTTTTAAACTAAGATTCACGCTTAGAACTGCACTCTTATTCTGTTAAGTGGTTGTGAAATGACATGAAAAGAGGTATCAAAATCTGCTGGAATTTCTTTTTGAAGTTCATGTTTCAAAGATGGCTTAGTTGGCTTTCTTCAGTAACTGTTAATTTAAGTCATTTTATGTTTCATGACAAACACTACGTACATATCAATTAACCCTGAATATTAAGGCAAACCAAGAAGTTGAAGTGATTTGATAGAAATTAAAAACTCAGTTTGACTTACAACTATATTACGTGTATGGAAGCCCTCATTTTGAAGTTAGGAAAATACTCTGTATTGGTGAAGTTTCATTTTTCTCATGTTAGTACTTTAATGAACTTCATAAATTAGATCCTTTAATCATGCTGGAGTACTGTCATTCTAGTAACTTTAAAGTTACCATGCTGGAATAAGGCATTTGTTTTCTGTTATTAGCTTCTCTATGTTGGATATAAGGAAAAACTTCTTTACAGAAAAGGTCGATAAGCACTGAAATAGGCTTCCCAGGGATGTGTTTGAGTCACCATCTCTGAATGTGTTTAAAAACCATCTGGATGTGATGCTCGAGGACACGATTTAGCAGTGGGTTGTTAGAGTTAGGGTAGTAAGGTCTGGTTGAGGTTGGACTTGATGATCTTGAAAGTCTTGTCCAACCTGAGCAATTCTGTGATTCTGTGAATCTATTGTCATATTCCACATTACTGAACATTGTTTTTAGTAATGCAGATTCACACTAGTATTTAAGATTATTGTGAAAAAATGTTCAGTATAATTTCTTATATTTCTGGTGTTAAGGTCAATAATATCAGCTTTTAAGGAAATGCGTTTTAATTTAGGATCCATTATATGCATGGATGTTTAATGTTGGAAGCTCATCTTGCACAATTATTTTCACTAAACTTTGCAAGGCAAAACTGATTTACAGTTGGCTTTGATCTTTGTCCATGCTGAGGAGGTTTGATTTTAAAATATGATGAACATAGTGTTATATTTTTGCAAATTGTTTTAATTATAGAGAATATTGAAAGTGTATGTACTTTGTGATTTTAATATATATGGTGCCATTTTCCATTGATGTTCACATTCACTTCAGAAATCAAAACTATTTATGGAGTAGTTCTTAGTAGTAGACCATTGCTGAGCCCTTGCGATACATGGAAACTCCTAAGAAGGATAACTGGCAGACATGTTACTTAAATAGAAGCAAGCAACACGTAAATGTCTAAGGTATTTATAAGGTTTCCCAGTTCAGCTCAGTGTTTGCATCTCAGTGTATCTGTGCATCTTTACAGCACTTACTATGGTTAATTCAGTTAAGATTTTCAGAAGTACAGATCAGATGTGTTTATTTCAGTTGTGTGGATTTTTGTATGGATGATTTTGTGGCCACTATCAGTATACATGAGAAAACATAGTTCAGAAATATTATTTTTTAATTTTTATTATTTTTTTCTAAATGACTAGGCTGCCTATCCTTATAGCTACCTTTCCTATAGGCATTTACAAATAGTACAGTGTGCCCTAACAAAGTCAATTTTTTGCACTAAAATATTTTGGCATCACTGATTGGTACAAAATAATATCAACTTTTAAATGTTTCTTTTAAAATAATTTTCAAAGTGAAAAAATAATCTTTAAAATTGAAACACTGAAAATAGTAACTTTTTTCTGTATTGACTGCAAGTTTACATGATGCCTTAAAACTATCTAGAATTAGTTTTGATGTTTCATTACACAAGTGGTCAACAGAGATTTGTAGCCTCTCACGGGTGTTCATCGAGTCCAGTCTAGCATGAAGGAGTTAGCTTGGCCTGCCATATGCTCTTTAGCTTTGACCACAATGTGTTTCTCGCTGGCTTGGCTTGAATTTGAGTATATAGACTAGGAAAAGGACAGCCTTTTGGTGTCCATCTCATCCACTCCTGCATTTTTTCCTTGGTGATCTTTGATTATCTGGCCATTTTTCAATTTCTGTTTCCCACCAGTGAAATGGAAACAATTTGTGTACACAATTACAGGAATACTCCAGCAGATAATTAGCATACTAGTGGGGAAGGTTTATGAAAATGCTGTGCATACAGAAGTGTTCTCAAAGGTATTCATTCAGTTATTTTTTTATTGTCAGCGTATAATTTTGTGAGTTCCTTGGGGTGTCTGAGAGTTTAGCAAGAATAAAACATTCTGATAACTGACAACTTAGACCATATCGAAAAGGAGTTAAAATATTTTTCAGAGTCAATATATTCATTTTTCCTATTTAAATCTAATACTTTCCTTTCCTCTCTTAGCACGTAAATTGTATGCTCATTTGAACATATAATAAATATCAGTCCTGAAGAGTTATGAGGCAATATAACATAATTCTAGAGTCAATGAGAAAATCACACTTCTTTTTCTTACTGCTCTTACAGACACGAATACCACAAATACTGATTTGCTCAAAATAGCATCAAAAGTAGGTAGCTATTTGATAAATAATTGCAAAGCTTTCACTGTGAAAAAATCTTACAAGAAAACACAGCTACTACAATGTATTCAAAAGGAAGGTACTTAGTTGATAAAACATTTATCTCTATTGCCCAGAAAATGTTTTCTGAAGGCAAAAGTTATCCTCTAAATCATTTTTTGCTATTGTTTCCTGGGCAGGACTCTGGACAAGTATTACTTTATTAGTTGTTATTATTATTTATTTATTTTTGGTAGTTAATGTCGACTGTGAGTTGCTTTTGGTTACTGTCTCCTGTATGAACATGAATTGTTTATCAAAGTATCATCCTAAAGCCCCTGAAAAGGATTCAGATCATTATAATTACAGCTTAGGTTATGGTGCTATGATACAATTACTTCTTATGTGTAATATTTGTAGAGTGCAGTGCTCAGATTAATTTAAAAAGTAATAAATAATAAAAATAACATTAGAGAGCTGACTTTGAGAGGTTTCCCACACTTTGCATGCCAATTGCCAGCTCCATTCCCTGAGAAGCTGTTTTTCCAACTAATCAGAAAGAAACACCAAATATAGTGTTTACCTACTGAGTGCCTTCCTTGTGGTCTGCGTCATGGATAAGCCTTGTGTAGCTTAACGACAATAAACCTGCTGAAACCCAGATTTAACTTGTATGGAAGCTTTTGGTGTGTTACACTGTTCATTGAATGGTCACATACAGCAAAGATTTTTGTTTCCTTTTCCCTCTGAGTGAAACACCTTTCGCTATCCCTCTGAGAATTCCAAAATGCTTTTACAAACAAGCAGGGCTGCAACTATATGCTAAAAATTATTAAATATCCTGGTTTTCTATTGTTGACAGGCACCTGCTTTCAAAGCTAAAAGTACCTGCTGTTTGCACCAGGCACGTGCTTACGCTGTAAAATATTTGGAGCAGAAAGTTAAGAGTAATTGAAATGACAAGGAAAACACAGCTGATGGCATGTAGTTCCCCAGCCTGAAAGCTGGCCAGCACACTGGGGATTAATACCCATCTCTTTATATCTGTGTTCTCCCCTAAGCTCTTTAAAGACACATGAACAGGGTTTGCATTTACATCATCACTGCAGCACAGCGTTCATTAAGACTAGGAGGTTTCATTAGTCTCAGACAGAGAGCAGTGCCCTTAGCAATTAAGCCTTATTGTGCAGACTACTTCTATGGTTTAGTAATTCCAATTTGAGCAAAATCAGACCTACTTAATTTAATCTCTAGATTCTTCTTCTCTCCAAAATTTCCAGTAGTCTTGCATCATAACTCAGTGTATTCGTGGATCCATGTCTGAGCAAAAATAAGAGGGATACAGACTTATTTATTTATTTATTTATTTATTATTTTGTAATTTGTTTTTATGGTGTCACTGAAGATTTCTAAGGAAAGAATCATGCACAGTAGATCTTAGAAATGGCTTCTTCCCTTGATTCTCTGCAGTATTAGCTTGTTTTTGTCTTCTTCCTAATAAATTTCTGAATAGGCTGAAGTATGTCCTCCTGATACCCAGGGTTCTCATGTTCACTGCAGCCAGAACTGCCCTCAGACTTTGCACCAGCAACCGCTTCTTCCTTGTTGGTAAGAATCAGGTCCATCAGAGTGTTTGCTCTCATTGCTTCTTCAATCATGTGTGTCACGAGATTATAGTCAATGCACTTCAGCCCCCCTGTTGTGTTACTCTTCCAATAGAAATCAGTCATTGAACAACGACTGTTTCCAGTGAGGACCAGTGCCAACAAATGTGAGCTTTCTTACAGCTGTCTGAATAAAATGATCTGTGATAGACACACAGTGCATGACCATGTTGGCCTGCTGTCTAAGCCTAATGCAGAGGCGTTCAGCTGGCTCATAATACAACCCAGACAGAACTCCATCTATTCCCACTGTTTCCTCGTATGAAGAGTAATTCACCCTCCTTGCCGCTCTGACCTGGCCTTTCTTCAGAGTCTGTGTCCAGCACTCCAGCTGTGTGAGCTACCTTGTAGCATCTCTCATTCCTCCTGCTTGCTCCACATGCTGCATGTATTAGTGTAGAAGCGGGTAAGAGATGTGCTCAGTCACGCTGGTTTCAGAGATCTGAGAGCTCCTCCACAATAGTGTCCTGTAGGCGTTTTTTAATTTATGTGCATACACTTTGATTTTGACCTTATATCTGATTTCAAGGCTCTCCTCTCCACATCATCCTATGGCATTCTCTTACCATCAGTCCACCCACCTCACTTAATAGTTGGTGTCATCCCCATTAACACTGCTTGGTCAGAATACTTGACATCTTTGTTTCAAGTTTATTTTCATCTTAGTGCTACATCTAGAAAAATGTTTTGATTCAGAATCACAGTCCCTACGACGGTTTGGTGAAAATAAAGCTACCACTTTAAACTAGGTTTGCATAAATACTGTTTATAAAGAGTCCAGTGTAAATATACTCCTTCAAGCAGAGTATCATGTCACTGAATTACAAAAACACATAGCATGCAGACTGTTATAGTACAAAGACCAGTATTTTCAGTTTGATTTTGTCCTTGACCTCTGTACTCAGACTGCCACCAAGGGGAGCAACTGTGATGGTGACAGTGTACACAACTGCCCCTACAAAGTACACTGAGCTCCTTGGTTCAGCTCACACCATTTGTTGCATTTTGTTCATGTGAGCTTGGTTCCACGAGACTGTGGCTGCACTCAAATTTGCTGCATAGAACACTCATTCATCTGCAAATTCTGCCTCTAAAACTTTGTTGGATACCCATGTTTGCGGTTTGTGCTCTATAAATAAATAACCATATGAAGGCAGCAAGGAGTTTTCAACTGGTGCACAGACTGCCTGGAAATGGATACCCCATTACTTACTACCAGTTGCTTCTTCCTGAAAACTAGACTTATCTTTTTGACCGCAAATAGAGATCTATTTCTTTAAATATTAAAAGCTTCAATGTTGTGGAATTAAAAAATGTTTTAAGTAGTAATTTGACTCATTCTTCCTCCTTTTTATTATGCAGTCATAAATTAAACTAAAATAGCTCCTACAATAAAAGATTTTTTTCTGCCATTTCTGTTGAAAATCTCATCTTTTCTGTGCACTTTCTGTTGCTATTCCTAATGGAAAATATTACAGGCTATTAATGTAAAAAAATACTTTAACTGCAAAATCACTGCCATAAGCTAACCCCTTTGTTGGCCTTTGGCAATATTAAAAGGTAGAAGGTTTCCTTCCTCTTCAGTTAAATACAATTCCAATAAATACACAGCTTATTTTAAAAATCTTCCTATAGTATTGGAAATATGCTGCTGGTTTAAAATATCAGCATGGGAAGTCATATATGAAATTAATCAAGCCTGACAGCTTAGCACAAGCTTTTTTAACTTATGCTTTACAATAGAGGTTATTCTCATGCATACGTGTTATTGATATTTTAATTAATCTTTTAAATTTAACTCTCTCTGCTTTCCCAGAACCCAGCAATCATTTGATGCCAGTGATCTGATCTACATGCACTGACTTCAGAATCAATTGAAATTCTTGCCCAAATTCTGTTCCTTTCTGTGTACATGAGAAGTACAAATCTGCATGGCCTATATCCAGGTTCCACAGATGTGGATGAGGGTCACTTGCTGGCATCAATTCTAAACCAAGCTTATTTCCTAAGTTGATCCAAATGATTATTAACCAAGGCAAAGTTTACGCTGTTTATGAGTTTACATAGTTGTGCTGGCATAGCTACCTCTGTTAGGACTGAGAAAAAATTCACCCTTGAATTGCCATAATGATGTTAGTCTGCTAGCAGCCTTTCATCCTTCCTCCATTACCCTCCTGACTGGGGTGTAATTGACTTAGCAGAGGAGTTTTATTGCCTAAAAATGTTGTCTCATTGAACCAAGTAAGTGCTTTAGCTATATCTGCAAAAAGACTTCATTAATGTAAACAATGTCTCAACTGGGCAGAAATGGAAGTACAGCTAAGTTATAATTACAGTCACTAAGTCTCTGCCAAGTGCCTTCATGAGATGAGCTGCCAAATATTGCAGAGGTCTTTGAAGGTACACAATTAAAAGAAAAGCTGTGCCATGCCTATTACAAAATTGTATGCTTCTGATTTACTTTTGCTGAAGACCTCAAACTAATTTAAGAGGCTGTAATAGCTCTCACATGTATTTAGAACTGATCTTATCAAAAATTATTGTAAGAAGTTTATTTTTGTTTTGGTGCAGTTTGGGTTGGTGTCCTGCTGACAACAACATGCAGTAAGTATCATGGGACTAGTGACCTAGATTTTCAAAATTTTGTCCTACTTTGATTCATTTGGCTTTGGCACCATAGACTCCTTTGAAAACATTTACCATAGAATTTTCATGACTAATTGTATTATTGACGAAGTTTTTAGGTATAGATATGATCCTGAAAGAACCTTTCTGGGAGTATAGAACTGTATACAGATTTTTGAAGAGAACAAAATTAAGATATATAAAAACATTTCGCAAATTGACAGAGAATTAAGAAAGAATTGTTTTCCTTGGTTTGAAGGAATATTTAAATGTGATAAACTTCTTTCTTAGTATCAGTCATGTGGGACACTGAAAGAAGAAAATCTATATTGATTTTGATATTGTAAATAGAATTAATTCATACATTAAAACTACTGTGTGTTTTTTAAAAGCTTTGTAAATATCTCTATATAACTGGCCTCGCAATTGCTAGATGTTAGGGTGAGGTTTTAGAAGCTACTTTCAAGATATAGATTTCTATTGTTCCTCAGTCAGTGTGGAAATCAGCAAACTTGAATTCACAGTTTCAAAATGGAAATATTGGCTTCTTGAAAGATTACTCTTGAAAGTTTTAAGACAATATCAATTGACTTCTCCTGGTTTCACACTCAGTCTGTTCTTCCGTCCAAAAAGAAGTTTAATTTTATATATAACAGAGAGTATGTTAATATCCAGAGAACCAAAGGCTTCAGGATAAACTTGGAGCAGCCTAAGACGTTTGATGTTTGAGAAAGTGAACAAAAATACATTGTTATCTGTACAACAAGGCTCCAATACAAAGCAGAAAAGAAAGAATAACAGATAAACCAAGCAGCCTGTGCCAGTTTGGATTACATCTGAAAAAGACTGTAAAGGGCAGAAACAGTAAAGTTTGATATTTTTTGAATATGTGAAAGGAATAGAAGCTTAAAGCATGTTTCTGGGAAATATGCTGAATAAACTGCTTTATTTCTGCGTAGCAGCTACCGTTGAAATATTTGTATGCTTCACTGATTTCTCCATATTTGAATTATATTTGTGCTTAATTCTTAAAACAGTGAACACAGGCCCTTCAGCTAGGGACTTCTGCCTTTATTCTTTCAAAACTGGAGGTGAAATAAGTAGGTAATGAGTTCTCTTGGTAACGATCATTCCTCTCCTGCTCTGGTTACATATCTAGAAAATAATTAACAGGTTTTCTCTAATGCTTCCTAAAGATGTTGAAACTGTAGTCCAAATATTGACTGAGAGGCAGCAGAATTTGCTTGGACAGGAGAAAAAAAAAAAGAATGGTTTATATAACTGAAAAATTTTGCGAGAAACAAAGTAGAAATTCTGGCAGCTCTGATTTACTGTTGTTGTTAAGGGAGCCAAGGGTGGCTTGTACATGCATTCAGGTATTTGCAGAACACACGTCCCACCACCTTCGAGTCACCACACAGGTGTGTTCTGGTTTCCTGAAGTTTTGCAGGGTCCCAGCTCCTGTCCCTAGGAGCTGGGCATGAGGTGGCTTGGGGCCATCCTTTGGGTTGCATGAGGGAACCAGTTGTGTGGATCTGAAGTGGCTCTGGCATGACCAAGATTTCAGAGATGTTAGCAGAAACTTGCAAGTGTGATGTTTTCCTGTGTTTATCAGCAAAAGAGAGGAAAGGAATTTGGGGAGGAGGTGGAGGAAACAAGTCTGCACCTTGTGACTGGGTTGAGCACATTGGGTAAGAAGGACTTTGGACCGCAGTGTGTACAATGGCAGAGAAGGCGGAGGCAGCTGGCTCCCCTGCTGTGAAAAGATGGGGTGGTTCTTCTTCCCTTTGTCCTCACCACATATGTGCACACCCCTACCCCCACAATGAGAACTCTACCTTTTCAGTTAGGTCAAACCAGGGACGCTTTTGATCCTAGAGCCTGCTTGGCTACAGGTACAGGTCAAAGACCACCTGAGCCCATAGATGTTATGCAAGGGGCTATTGTGAAGGGGGCCCAGACTGCAGCCTTCATCAACCTGCCTCCCTGCTCCCCCTCCAATGCTGGCTTTGTTCCTCAGGGGGTTGCGAAAGCCTCAGGACTACATAAAGCATTCCAGGTCTGGACGGCCTGGCCACTACCACCAACACAGAGTTCTTAGGAGGCTGCAGGGATTGACACTGTAAGGAGCCTGCTGCAATGGGCTGGGGACAACTGGGCATCATCCCTTCAGATGCATTGGGAAAGGCTGCAAAAAGCCCTGGAGACTTGCTGGGGTCCGCCTCCTCCCTTCCCTGGGTGTCTGTCAGAAGCCATTTCTGATATTGTCTCTTTGCTGTTGCTGCAGGGACGGGATGGCCTACACAAGGAGAGCTCTGCTGCTGCTGGCACTGGCCTTTCTGGGCAGCAGCATGGCAGAGAGGGACTGCCGTGTGAGCAGCTTCAAAGTCAAGGAGAACTTTGACAAAAACAGGGTAAATCTTTCTTTTCTGAATCTGTGATATCTTGCCTAGCTGTCCTTCCTGGGCTACAAAATCTGGCATTGTATGTTTATGTCTTCACTCTAAGACTGCAATACTTAAAATAGTAGATGTGTTGATGCCTGTACCTCCACAGTACTGGATCCTGATATAACTGATACAGGAATACTGCAAAAACTGAGGTTAGCAGACTGCTCTCAACTTCTGTGGTCTAAATAGAAAAGGAGTGTAGTGACTCAATTTTTTTCTGTTAAAAAGTGCTTCATGTTTTCAGAATAAAGGAAAACATATTTAGATGGAGATCTGTCAAGACCTGCTAGTTGCTATCCTCCTTCCACCAATTTTTTTCTCAATATAAGATAAATGCAGACAGAAAAATAATGCAAACAGAAAAACAGATGATTTTTAACCAATTCTAGGACGTATTGGTGGTCTTATGCTGTTGGTAGAGCTAGATTTAGTTTATAGGTAAAACTTCAAGGCATGGCGTCAAAGATTTATGTGTCATCCCCTCTGCCATTCTACTCCAGTTTGCAATGTCTGTAGTATTTTCCTTATTTCTAGGTCTAACTGCAGCTTTTTTCATTTCCTTGCAGTACAGCGGCACCTGGTACGCCATGGCAAAAAAAGATCCTGAGGGGCTGTTTCTGCAGGACAATGTGGTTGCCCAGTTCACTGTAGATGAGACGGGACAGATGAGTGCCACTGCAAAGGGCAGAGTCAGACTCTTCAAGTAAGCTATTTTCAATCATCCTCTTGTTCCATTTCACTACCTTTCTGCTTTGCTTGCTATAGCTTGAATCCTGCCTGCTATCCTTGTGCTAGTCACAGTCTCACCAAGTCTGTGCTGTCAGATTTGAATGTGATATTTTCTTCCTCCCTGGTTGCAGTAACTGGGATGTCTGTGCTGATATGATTGGCTCTTTCACTGACACAGAGGATCCTGCCAAGTTCAAGATGAAGTACTGGGGTGTTGCCTCTTTTCTGCAGAAAGGAAGTGAGTAATTAACTATAGACGATGTGGAGCTAATTGGGAGCCTGATTATGCTGAATGTTGATGTTGGGGAAGGAAAAAAATGCAGTGCTGTATTTCTTGAACACTTAAAGCTCACCAAGAACTATAATATAGAAAAGTCTTAATGTGATCAAGGTAATTGCTATTTCTTATGAGACATCTGGCTGATTCTCTTTAAGCAAGTGAAGACCAAGCTTTTGTTTATCTTTGTATTTCTTTTGCTTGCAACCCAATCCCTAATCATATAATCTAAAGTGACTGTTCAGAAGAAATAAAAGGTAAATGTAGTATTTTATACCTTGTTTTAGTTCAAAATTCATTTACTGGATGCTTCTGCTCTCTATGAAAAGCCTAATGTCAGACTTGGTCTGGTAGGGAAGACGATTTTGCAACTATTCTTTTGCATAATCTTATATCTTCAAATTGAGAGATTAATCTGTTTTTACAAATATCATACAGAAAATACATATTTATATTTTCCTGTCATCTTTCACGCCTTATGCAAAATTAGTTTCTTGCCTGAAGTAGACATTCAGTTACTTGTAGCACAAGACATTTCTATGGATTGTTTCCAAGAGCAGCAGATGGAATTTAGAAGTGATTGAAGCTTCATTCTCTTCAACAACACAGTTAAAAAGAATGCTTTGGATGCCAATTGCTCTTGAATTGTTGCTGAATTGCCTCAAAGCATACTGATGAGTCATGTTTTCATGGATACTACAGATTGCTGACTGACCTCAGGTTCTATCTTCTTAAAAACCATGGTCCCCACCCACAGGAGAGATGGGGAAGAGAACTGCGTTCAAATGGCAACTATATTTCGTTTACCTTAAAAATATGAGTTAAGTAATATTCCTGGGAGGAAATATTTATGACTATGAGTATTTTGGAACACAATTAGCGTGACAAAGAGCAATTTTTTCTTTTTATTAGCTATTTTGAACACACCCTTTTTTGGTTAAAACAAGAAAGCTTCAATATTCACAGTAGTTACTCTAACATATGATTCTATCTTTGTTTTTGGTGCCACATTTTATAATAATTTTCAGGCATGGGTTTACAGGATGTTTACTACCACTTTCTCATGCTGCTCTTGTTCTATGCCAGTGTTAGAGGAGATGCAGTAGTGCCAGTCCTTCATTTTTCATCGTTGTCCCTAACATATATGCTTATTTTAAAAACAAACAAATAAACTTCCCCTCAGAACATAGAACCAAATACTGGACATTGGAATAAACAGAGAGCTAATTTCTTTGCTATGATTTCTTCCAGATGATGATCACTGGGTAGTGGACACAGATTATGATACATATGCTCTTCATTATTCCTGCCGTCAGCTAAATGAAGATGGCACTTGCGCTGATAGCTATTCCTTTGTGTTCTCCCGGGACCCCAAGGGATTGCCTCCAGAGGCACAGAAAATTGTTAGACAAAGGCAGATAGACCTCTGCTTGGACAGAAAATACAGAGTTATTGTTCATAATGGTAAGAATTTTTTTTTCTCCATTATTTTATTTCAAGGTTTAGTGAGAAAAGCACTGGGAGTCTCTTTAAATAGCAAATGCATTACATTTTATACTTAGTGGCTTTTACATTGTCACTTGAAAGCTGGAGCTTGTAATGAGTTCATTTCAACTTTTACTTCTCTTATCTGAAGGAGAGCCAAGTTGCATAGCTTTTTATGTGGCATGCTGTATCAGCTGAAACAATAATAAGAGGAAGTTGTAAAACAATTAAATCAGTGTGGCATGATTAAACATGGTAACTTCACAGTTGCTGTAAAGAGAAATTTTATCCCTTTAATCAGAGTTCTTTGCCTTCCTTCAAAGTAACTGATGCAGGAAATACAATGTATTTTCAAAAAATTCTTTGAAAAATTATTGATGAATATTACACCAAGTGGGAAGTAGTGAAGAATGAAGAAAATATATCAGAATATTTAGGGCAAAGAAAACAACAGTGTTCCCCCATTCCTACCTTTGCATTCTGGAAGAGAGAATATCTGCACAAGATTGATTGGTGAGTCAGCTGAGTTCTCAACATAATGCCGTGGACAAAAGAGCTAATGTTATTCTTGAATGCCTAAGTCATGGATGTCAAATATGGGTTTGCAGACTCATATGAGACTGCTGTGCTTAGAATAGGTCTGCTTGATTTGTCATGTTTAATTATGTTAATAACTAGGAAGGGTTTGAGAATGAATTAGAAATTTCAAAGAAGAGTAAAGATAATGATTGAAAGTTTGTTAAAAGTGTCCACTAGTGAGCATTGCAAAGAGCTTGATCTTTTTCTCATCAGCAAGAGTTTAAAGACTGACCTGAGCAAAGTCTGGGTTTGCCCACACAAGGAATAAGACCCGAATGGTAAAGCACATGCAAACATAGGAATAATAAAATACAATGGATGGAACTTGAAACTGGATGCATTCAGAGCAGAAATAAATAGCCATTTGTTTAACTCCAAAGTTCGTTAGCCTTTTGAACTGTTTACTGAGAGCCGTTGTATGGTCTTCATAACTGAAATCTGAAAATCAAGATAAAAGGCTTTTCTAAATAACATGACGGAATAAACTGGGATTGACTTAAGGAACTTTTGTGTGTTAGAAAGTCAGAAGAGGTGAGCACAGTCAGCTTTTGTCTCTATCACCTGCTCACCTGATCTACAAACAGAGAGT
Source organism: Odontophorus gujanensis (assembly GCA_013399175.1). Classification (NCBI taxonomy): domain Eukaryota; kingdom Metazoa; phylum Chordata; class Aves; order Galliformes; family Odontophoridae; genus Odontophorus; species Odontophorus gujanensis. The sequence continues at coordinate 845,870 of VXAB01013203.1, forward strand.
AATATATTGCCACATAGTAAAGTATCCTGATAACAAGGTGCATGAAAGACCTGCTGAGGTTGGTGGTGCTCAGTATCTTCATTAGTGACCCAGAAAAATAATGCAGTCATAGAATGGCTTGGGTTGGAAGGGAACTTTAAGAGCATATAGTTCCAACTCCTCTGCTATAGGCAGGAACAGGGACACCTCCCACTAGAAAAGTGCCTGACAACAATAAACAATAAAAAATAAAATTTTTGTCTTTAATGAGAATTGGAGGCAACATAAAAATATTTAAGACTGTCAAATTTAAGAGAAATCGAAGAGGCAGGTGAGATACGATTTTGATACCTACTTGATACTTTCTTCACAGGAAAAAATATAACCACTCTGATGCTCTTGAATTCTGACCTGTATGTTCAGGAAAGACATCTGTATGATGCGTCAGACAATGTAATTAAAATGCTGCTCCATTTGCTGCAGCGCTCAGAAAGCTAATGATGTGTTTTATTGCATAAAGTGTAGGACAGAAGATAAGCAATGTTTTTTTTTATAAACTGATGATACTTTCTTGTTTTGAATACTGCATTCTCTGCCTTTCAAGTGGCACATGGCTAGAGTTAAAATTTCTAAAGACTTAAAAAACCCACAAAATAATGAGATTACTAGGGGTGTTAAGGGGGTTTTTGTATTAAATCGTAAAGTGCAGACATACAGCTGCTGTGCTGTCACTTTGAGAGATGTGTTTTATAATGGCTCCTTGCATATCTGTCAAACTCAAAAAAGTACTATTTCACTGTAAAATCAGTATGTTAGGTTACTCTGAGTGCTAGTCTGGTTCAGGATTGTTTGGTGAAAATTTGTATATTTCATTTTTGCCTAATGTGGTTGAAAAACAAAATTGTGGTTTTTTTTGTTTTTGTTTCAGGATTTTGCTCTTAAGGGGATCCATAAGTATGGAAGGAAACCATGTAACAGCACCGTGGATGTAAAGTTAATACGCTGATCAGGTGCTCTTTTAAAAAGATTTTAGATGGCTTCATTTAGATTTCAAATATATTTATCTGAACCACATAGCTCATTTTCTTAATAAACCAATGAAACTTTTTAATAAAGTTGGATTACAGGGGTTACAAATTGTCTGTATGCACGTCTGTACATATGTAGGCATTGGTTTTAATAATACATTGTTATAATGAACTATTTTAAACTGCTGGCAGATAGTAACAATTAAGAATTTATTCTTTTTTGTTACTTTTGTTACTGATTTCAATTTCTGACTAATAGTGTTTTAATTAAAAATCAAAATATTTGTATTTGTTTCTTAAACTTTTACTTTTTTTCAAGTACCGCTTCATCTTTCTTTTTTTCTTTTTTTTCTTTTTCCCCAGGAAATACTGAAAATCATTTCCAATAGCATTTTAAATAGAGAAAAGAATTCCAATAACAGTATATATCCCTGCTTAAATTTATGACTACAAAAGTCATAAAAAAATGCATATCTTTAAAAGAGCTATTTTATACATGACAAGTAAACATTTATTTATAATTTATTTATAAATTAAGGGGCACTATATCCACGTATTTAATTTAGGGCGGAACCAAAACTATTATTCACATGTTGATAATAGAGGTTTATAATCTCATTTGCCAAAACCTTTGTGCAGGTAGTCAGTTACCTAACTGTAAAAATCAAGTGCTTTTTTTTCTGGTAATCTACAAGAGCAGAAAATTTCTGAAAATGTACATTTTCACTATAAAGTTGATCTCAGTAAAAATAAAGAGTAAAAACAGAACAGATCTGCTCTTGATATAAATTTATAACAACTTTATTAGAATTAATAACATTTTTGCCAACTGAAAATGTACTCCCATCAATTTTAGTTCTGCTAAGTTCTTCAACTATTTTACATTCACCAACTTCACTGCCATATTTCATTTTCTTCCAGTACAAGTGGTGAGTTAAATCAATTGGATTAAACGGTGCAAACCTTACTGAAGAAAAGCACTGAAGTAAAAAGATTTTACTTGCTGGAATAATTTCTTTAAATTTTGCCTCCTTTAGCATATAATACTATAGCGTGATAACCTAGTCAAACTTGGATAGTATAGATATTAACATCCAAAATGAGTCACAGTCCAGACTTTAAATAATTATCTGACAATGACAGACAAATTAGGTTGTTCACATTTACTTCTTCTTGCAGAAGTTTCTGAACCGGCTCCAGTCCTTACAGTGTTCCCTGTACAACAGAGGAGAATTTCCTGACATTTACGTCTGAAATGGGCAACATTATATAAAACTGGGTTGACAGCAGAATTGGCAAAAGTGAATAGCACTATCCAGAAGAAAACTGATGGCAAAATATTTAGATCTTGTTTGTAGTTCTGGACTAAAATAAAAAAAATAATTATGATAATTGGGCTCCACATGATGAAGAAGGAGATCATCAATATAATGAGGGCTCGGAATAGTTTGTAGTCATGCTGGGAAACACGAATCTGATGATTTTCTGAGTAGGCCAGTCCAGCATTTAAACTTCTTCTTGATGCTTTTGTAATCTGCAGTAAAAGAGAAGAAAGCAACTTTCACCGGAACCTATAGAAAAATTCTTAATACATTTTTACAGGTGCAAAAGTAAATCTTGGTATGTGATGTTCCTATTTTTTAAGTAACTACAAAAGAGACATTGCAGAATTCCATATTTGCTTTTTGTTAATGGTTTCATTTCAACCTTTTCACTTACTAGCAAGGTTTTTCTTTGTCTCAGCTGTGAATTCACTTCAGCATTAGTGAAGCTGGTTGTTCCCTTCATGACTCCTCACACACCATAAAATTTCAGCATAAAATAGAGCCCTAATTACTCATGAAATCCCATTAACTTCAAATTATGACTTCATTTGCTCTATCTATTGATCTTTCCATAAATGCAAACTGGAACATAGCTAACAATCCTGTTAATCCAGAAGAAAGAACATAATCCAATTGTATGATTGCCATGCTGGTATTATAAGGTAAGTATTAGAGGGAACATGGATGTATTACAGTAACTAAATCATGGTATATTTTAAATTTGAATGGGATTTTAAGTTTTGTCAAAACTCTTAGTTTGTCAGTCATTAAGTAGAATTACATTCTATGAATTATTTGAATTCCTGCAGCTCCTTTCATCATTATGAAAGTCTTTCTGTGTTGTGTAAAATTACTGGCTGATGTAATAGACCAGAGTATGGCTACTTTGGGAAATATCCTATTCATGGGTGTGTATCATTTGTCATGAGATAAAATGTTGAATCTTGAGGGCTTGCAGAAATCTTTAAGTCCAAGACTCTGCTCTCAGTGTCTTCATGCAGAAGATTTAAAGTCTGATAGATTCACATATCTGTTGTGAAGTAAATACGATTGAAATATTTAGAAAAATATACATAAATAATTGAGATGTTCTTTTACACTCTCCATGGGTAAAGAAGGGATGTTTTAAAAAGTTTGGATTAATTTAGTATTTACGTAGGAATTTAAAAGCATAAGAACTTTCTTGTTTCTTGTATGTGTGGCATATCCCTTTACCAGTAACTTAAAGGCTAACACTAACACTTAATACTTTCCTGGTTCAGGTAACGATGATAATGGCTATAGACTTCGAGTAATTTGTCACAGAATACTTATTCCAGGCCATCAATCTCTTTATGAATCTAGACTTCTGGCAAAGTTATCAACAGAATGTAGGTGTATAAATCAAAACCTGTGATAGAAAAATGGGCTTCTCAGTAGTTGTTAAGCCTGAGAAGGGGACAATCTCACTAACCACTTCTGTAGGCAGAGGATTCCAATGTTTTAAATGTGTAAAACTATTGCAGCCTGATCATATCCTGCAGATCCTACTCGAAATCCAGAAATGAGGCTTACTCCGAAGGATTCAATACAGGCGTTGTTCCCAGATCTGGAACACCGTCTGCCTTAGTAAGGATATGCTTTTCATAACATGCAAAGGACTATGAAAGTAGGAGTGCAGGGGTTTAAGCATTCATCCAGAAAGTGGAAAGAAATAGCTGTATACCCTCCTCATTTTCAGTTTTCCAAACAACATCTAAAGAATGTCCTCAACCAACAGTCCTGTTTGTCCTACAAACGTACCCTTCCCCTTTCCTGATGGAGCTGCACAGGCTAGAACTAAGAATGCAAGAATCACTAGGACTGCATCTTAATGGAATGCTCAGTAGAAATGGGGTGATAGTGATAAGTTTTGGATCCCTTTCTGGTCTGCCTAACATAATGAATCTTGATACATACAGTGGGCACCTGGGCCACTCTCTGAAGACCAGAAACGTAAAGGTTGTGTGTATATAAGTGATACCTTCCCAACATTAATTTCTTTACTATTCTGTATATCCACATGGGTTGGGACATGCCTGAGAGAGGAAATGCTGCAAAAACAATTCTGTCTAATTGGTCATTTTTTGAAGTAAAAATAAATAAAATTTATTAAAATTAATACTCAGATTCAGATTAAATTTAGGTACCTTTGGAGAGTACATTTCTTATCAGGTTAGAGGTCTTATCTTTGTAGTGAATCATCATCATAAATGCTGTGTTATCTGAATACACTAATGCTCTGAAGTGCTTCCAGTATCTCAGCATCGTACTGTGTGCACTGTTATGGAGTGTTCTCACAAAGTTAGAGTGAATCTGTTCTTGAGAATGGCTCAGGGATTAAGATACTCTCCAGCTTCCTGAAGAGCTGTGTGAGAGAGATCCAGTTATAACGTGGGAACCTGCTATAGGCCTCATTCCTTTTCCAGTTCAGGAGGAATGGTAACACAGTTTAGCATCTATATTATCAAGCTGTAAAAGAAATGTGAGCATAGCACCATGGGGCTGATTTGTAATCCAGTATTCTGAACACTTTTTTGGGCTTCTAGATCCTTATGTGCCACTGTGTTTTCTAAATCTACCAGTCGTAATCTGAAGTCTGCAAAGACGAGCAGAATACCATTCCTGTCCTGGTCTCTGACCAAGTACTGTGGCAATCCTTGTTATAGAGTTTTTTGGAATTCTTTCAGAATTCTTTCAGAATCCCCACTGAGTTACTGTATCTCTTCACTTACAGCTAGTATGAAGTTGCAAAGGCAAGTACTGTACCTCACTAGAGTATGTTTACCTTATGCGTTTACCTCAAAATTGTAATGAGGTTAGAGCACAGGGAAACAAAGAGATTATGACTTTGACTATGAGCCTGATCAATAGCAATACATGCAGAGCCTGGTGCGTAGGTCATAGGTTCATGGTAACATCTACATCTAGCTCTGGCTCATTTACTCACAGCCCCTGGTGCTCACCATTTCGCCATTTAACTCCTTGCTCAATAATTTGTATATTTTGCAGTTCCTTTCAAAAGCGTAAAATGTTGCTTATAAATAATATGAGAAGTTTAGTTACCTAGTACAGGAGTCAGTAATATTGTTGTTACTAAACAAAAAAAAAATAACAGGTATTCCAGCACTTAGTTTGAAGTTTTCTAATTCCTTTCTCACTTAGTTTTTGGAAGAGGAAAGCATATGAAAATAGCTTTTTGTAAGGAATTTAGGTATATACACCATGGTGACTGGTGTCTTGGCCTTGTATTTCAACACCTACTCAGAAGGATACAGAGTTTACAGTCTTTGCCTACAAAGTGAGAAGTTGGGGAGGAATAAGTATACTCTAATAAAATCTGTGAACTACAGATACATGCAGAAAGCAGAAAATCAGAAAATCAGTAGAGCTAAGATGGGAAGAATTGTTGTTTCTAGTCCTGCCTTTCTTTGCTTTCCTACAACTCCCTTGTGAGTCCCTGCGGTTTAAGCTTACAGAATGCAAGATTTAGTTTTATATTATTTCAGCTGACAGTCTTTAAATATGAATAACCAATAAATGTAGATGAGTATTAAATGCTACATATAAATGACAGACAAACTTTATGTTAGTCTTCTGGTAATGTGCTGTTCAAGCATGCCCCTAGTTGAAAAGTAGAGACTGTTACTTACGTGTTGAAATGCCTTATTTTATAATGCCTTATTTTATTCATTATTTGCTCTTCTACCTGAGCAAATAATGCACATACTCTTTTAGTTGTATTTATATACAATGAGAATACATTGATGCCTAATGAATTACTGCTAATTTCTCTTAATCCTATAGCAAAATTTTAAAAATACCTGTAAGATTTTGGAATAACTGATGACAATGATTATTCCTGGTATTAAAAAGACTACAACAGCATAGGTCACATCCCAGACTATTTCTCCTGCATGGCTGGGCCAATCCAAGGTACAAATCTGAATCTCCTGTTTACAAAGAAAAAAGAAGAAAATTAACATTCTACAGTTATTTTTCCTATTATGTTGTATTTTTCTCTCTCTGTGCCCAAGGGAAAAACGTCTGCATTCTAAACTGAATCTGTGAAGGCTTTCTATTCAGCAAAGCTGTCAATTAATGTATCACATTATATTTTAAAAAGCCCACATATATGCAAATAGGTAAGTTAGATGAGTTGTCCACAATCCAATTACCACCGTAAATTCTGTATCATATGCTAACAGCAACTTTAAGGTAGAAACTTACAGACTTCACCGAAGTTGTCAGTAATAATGACTGTCACATTGGATGTACTTTTGTATGCATTTCAAAACTAGAATGAAAAACCTACGCATGGCCGCTTTGTACAGAGGCGAGCACATGTGCTGGCTGTCCAGCCCTCACCCTTACCTCACCAGTGACACTGGGCAGCTGCACCACGGTGAAGAAGCAGCAGAGAGGCAGGGTGACAATAGCAGCAAAGCCCCAGATGAGGAGGGCAGCAGCCAGCAGCTTGCGGCGGCGGAAGGCAGTGTGGTGCAGCCGAGCAATGCTGATAACCCGCTCCAGGCTGACGGCCGAGAGAGAGACAATGACAACGGTGCCACTGAGGGTCACCACATAGAAGAGCATGTGGCAGATGACATCGCCCAGCACCCAGGTCTCAGTCCAGCGCACGATGGCAATGAACGGGATGGCGGTGATGAAGAGCAGGTCGGAGCAGAAGAGGTTGAGGATGAGGTAGTTGGCAGCGCTCAGCCGTTGCTGCCGCACCAGCAGGCAGATGCCCCAGATGTTGCCGACCAAGGCCAGCAGGAAGATGGAGCCCAGCGCAGCCGACTCACCAACACGCAGGGCCGTCACATTGCCACCTCTGAAGTCTGAGAAGAATGGGAAGTAAGTCTTGTTCTCCCCTGGTGTGAACCCAGCACTGACCATGTGGGCGGCTGGCAGGCATCAGAGTGCTGCCACAGGCAGCAGCACCATCCCTAGGGGAAGGGCTCCCAGCCACCACGGCGGCACCTGGGGTGCTCTGACACAGGGCAGGGGGCTGGATGCCATCCCCCTCCTCTTCTTCCTTCTTTCTGTGCTGCCGAGGGTTTGGCTGTGCCAGCCGTATAGTTTATGGCTTTCACACTGCAGCACAACAAGGAAGTGGGAGGGCAAACACGGCACAGCTCACACAAAGGTGAGGCTGCATGCGTGGGGAGGCAGTGAGGGGCTGGGTGCGAGTGGGGCCACCTGACACCTCCCCAAGGAGGGCGTGGGGCAGAGCAGTGGCACCTCCATGCCAAGGGGACCTGGGCCTGGCCACTTCCCTCACAGCAGCCCTGCTTTCAGACAGGCCCTTTGGGTGAGTTGGGGACGCCTTGCAGGATGCTTCAAGATGCTCCCCTCTGTTTGGAGCACGTGCACAAAAGCACAGGGTGAAACAGGAGCCCCAGGAGGGGTTTCAAGAAGGAGTGTCTGTGAAAGCTCTTCTTGGGACACAGGAAAACAAGCGCTGTCCTAAGGTAAAAAAGGGGGATTTATATGATCCTCATGTCCTATCAGGGACTTTTGAAATATGGTCTCATGCACTGCATTTATTAACTGTATTCTTGTGTGGAGGTGAGATGTCACAATGCCGTTTATTTTAATTCTTACACTAGGTTGAGCTAGAGACCTACCTGTTGTTTGTGTTATGTGTTCTGGCAAAAGAAGCCTTGTTAATGTAGACATAAGTAGAAAATACCATCTTTTCTCGGGATGTTAACTTTTGAGAGCAGTTGCTCGTATGCTAGAGATGGCCTTCCTGCTTACTCTCTGGGCTGGGAGTTAAGCATATAAAAGGTCAAAAACAACCAGATAATGCCTCATAAAAGAAGATAAAATGTTTTCAGGAACTGTGTAAACAGCTGTATAACTTCAGACAGCTCTAGACCAGTGTTTGATTCAGAGCCAAGTGCTTGAAGTTTCTACCAGAGGCTTTGGCATATAGAGCTACACATTATGATTTTCCTATTAACTGTTATTCTGAGTGAGGGTTGTTCAAGCCAATGTATTAGCTGGCCTTTGTAAGGAGGCACTGCTTTTGCAGTGTTCTGGATGTGACCTCTGCAATGAACCTGTCATGTAATGGCATTAGTGGGGACTCCAGAAACCTGGTCACAGTTTATATTGTTTCTGCTATGGACTGATCCAGTAAAATATGCAGAAAATCTTTAAAAACAGCAAATACCTTCCTCAACTTCACAGGCCTGTGGCTTTATGCAAGCTGACAAGCTAGACCCAAAGTTGTAGACAAATGGCAATAGCAGTGATGTGGCCAGTTCTGAATGGAGACCGGGATGTGGGGAACAGTCATTGTTAGAAGTCTGTGCCTGTGCAGAAACTTGGACGGCATTAATGGAATGTGTAGTGAGCTGACAAATGGTAGCACAGATTAATGCAAATCATGTTATGAATAAAGTCTTCAGCCCCTTTGGTATCAGTGAAAAATTAAATCAGAACCTGATCCTATCAACTCAGGGTAAAGTGAACACATTGGAAACAGAATGGGGGAAAGGAAATAGGGAGCAAAACATCCAAAGCAACATAATTGAAGAAGCTAAGGTACGCTCCATCAGGAAGGAAAGGAATGCCATAAATGACCCAAAGCTTTGAAAATGGATTATCAGGTCAGAACCCTGATCTTTAGAAAAAGTTACCTTTAGCTTTGGTCCTTACATGTGAACAAGAACTCTCTTTGGTATAAGCCAGTTGTTACTCAGAAGTACCAAAGCAAAATGCTACTTTCAGAATGCTGTTGGTGAATGAGTTTCACACTGCTTTCTGCACAAAATACTGTACAAGGGAACTACAGAGGTGTATAAAAAAGCAAGCATGTTACAGTGGGGTGTTATCAAATGAACTGGAGTTCCTGTACAAAAAACAAACAAACAAAAAAAGACTGATTATTCATAGGTCTAATGGATCCATTTGCCTAAAAGAATACTTTTCCCTCCATGAATTACAAAAGCTGTATTTGCCATTGGATAGCTACAATCATAGCAACCATCACAACGTGAAATCTGAGGAAGGGAAGAATCATAACCTCAATATGCTACTCTTGCATTACTGTAATAGGTGGATGCTGTGTGTAGTATATGGTCCACGTATGCTTGTGAACGGGAAGTGATTAGCAAAATGCTTGGAAACCTGTTATAATGCCTTACCTGTATCATTTTCTCAACCTACTTGCTCTTTTACTTTCAGAAGCAATGAAACACAAAGAAAACTCCAGTATCACTGTTCTAGTCTGAATGAAAGTAGTGGGGATCTCTGAGGAGGTAGACAGCTAGCCTCCTGATTACAAGTTCTAGTCTTTCCTTCTCTGTGGCAAGTGCGTGCTATGTTACCTGATATCATAAGCCAAACTCAGTTTTTCAGATTGTTCCCCTGACAACTGTGAACTGTCATGACAGATGGGGGTAGTTCAGTTTGTTTATTTCTTGTGCATAAGAAATATTGCTATAGAGGGGGACTTCCTGAGCTAGGAGATGTTGGATGATGCTGGAGATGGTCTATTTTTTTTTTCAGTGGAAAGTTTTTCATCTTATTTATGTAATCTCTTGCATGTAAATTGTTGTTTAGGTCTTTGGGCAGTATTTCCATCCACCCATGTCACAATAAGTAAATAGCATTCATTTTTGTAACAGGTGTGTTGTATATTTACTGTCAGTTGAGTGATATAAGTTCATCGTGTTAGAAGTATTGACTCTTTGTCTTCACAATAGAATTTCCAAGCTAGCAGGTGACTCAAGCTATGTCTATATAAGTTTTAGCATAAGTTTCAATACAGATTAGCTTTCTATTTTCAGTTTTTTCTTTCACATACCATACTTGTAGCTGTTCTGCTGCTATGATTTGAATTGGAAGATGCTATGCCATTCTAATATTTATTTCAAATACAAATCTGCTTTTAGTTACTTTGCTTTTCAGGGAGTTTTCTAACTGCTCACCCACAGTGTGATTTCACATCAGTGAGCTGAAGCATTTACACCAATGTCCAAGTGATTATTTTAAATGTGTGGTGCAAATATAAAGGCCTGTGTTTGTTCTCATGTAGTGGAAAGCTCACCCACTCCAGCATTCATGGGAAATAGCAGATGCTTTATGGATCTGTGTGATTATGTCAAGTATTGACTCTCCAGTTTTTTCTGGGGAGCCTTGTTTTCCTGTGGTCAGTGTCCATCAGAAAAAGGCTGGGAGCTGGATCAGGTTGTTTGTCATCAGGACCACCAGAAAGTTTTGTCAACAGTTTTCTTATGACTTACAGTAAAGGAGGCACTTCTCTGTAAGTCAAGTGCAAATGTAAGTACAGAATCCGTGTAAGAGTGGGTTCCCCAGAAAGTCACGATCTCTATTGTGCTACACTCTAACCAGAGCTTCATGAGGGTGACTCAGCTCCAGCCAGACTGATCTGATTAGATGTAGTTTCCTGTTTCCTGTAAGTTTAAGGTACTGTATTACATTTACACATCTCATAACTGGGTTTCAGTAGTTTATCACTGAATATAGGATATCAGGATGATTCATTCTGACGTTGCAGGACCTGGTAGAACAGCCTTACATGCACACCTTAAGGAACTGAGATCTGAGCTAGATGTATATAGAGTATTGTAGTCTGATATTTAAGTGCCACTGAACTTACCATCACTGCCCTTCCCCTGGCAGCTCTGCACAAGCTCTCCGATATTAATTTTCAGTGGTGCACAAAGTTACTTACATTCCTGCTGATGAGCTTAAATGCAGATCCATCAATAAATATATTATATTGTTCCTTTGAAGGATTTATAAACAAAAATTGTCATCAACCTGTCTTCCTCATGAAATGTATTCAGACTTTCTCTGAATACATCTGTGCACTGGGCTGCACACAAGGCAGAGATCACAAATGTCATTATTTTCCTTCATATCCCATAAATAGTGATTAGAGAATGCTCTTATTTATAGACCAGCTTGCTTTCTTTCCATTATATCTTATCTTAAAAGAGTAACTTGTTGAGATCAGCAGAAGTTCTTCAGATCAGAATCAGGATAAAAGCTTTACTTTTGAAATTCAGGCATTCTGAAATAATAGGCTACAGACTGACTCTGTGCAACAAAGAAGTGCTGTCCTTACTGAAGAGAAGGTTTGTGCTCAGCTAGCGTGGAAGATAGAAGAAACAGAAAAAACATTCTTGCAAAACCAGTGAGAGAAAGTACAGATAACTTTATAAGTTGTGATGTAAAACCCTCTGACATCCCAAGTGCACTGCTAGATCATATTATTTATTTCCCCCACTGCTCATGTTTTTTGTTATCTGTAGCTGTTTAGGGTCTGGTTACATTATAAATGAAAATGAGATAATTAAAGAGATGTGACTTACAGCTTCTCATAAGCCATGTCCGTGTGTCTGGGCACCTAAATTAGGCTGTATAGCTTTCCATCTAATTGAATGAGATAATATGTTAATAAAACCTGAGCTTTTGCTAACGCAGTGTGCTTGCTTACTGCTTCTGAGAAGATCAGGGAAATTAAACCTGGCTGCACTTCTGTCAGGAAGCAAGCTGGTATTGACTTGATAAAGCCCCAGACTCCTTTATTGAAGGATGTTCTGAGGCACTTTGTTTTGCTCTCTCATTTTGAGACTTCTCAGCTTGAAACGCAGGCTGCCAGTTGGCTAGAGAGGCAACAGAAATGAACTCAGGTCCTTGGAATGTTTTAGATAATTTTATGTAACTGTCCCTGTGGAGATTTTACAGCCTCAGTGAGCAATGTGTTTCACTTCTCATCTATCCCAAACGCCAGAACGATTTTCCTTATGTCAGAGTTTCTCGTTGCAGCTGTAAGTTACTTTTCTTATTGAACATAGGAAGACTTCTTTCCTCTGCATGAAATGTCATGTGTGGTCTTTGCTAGACCACATAGCCCCAGTTCTTCGATAATTTTGGTCAGAAATCTGAAAGGCTTCCTACACTCTTGTTAGCTCAAACTGTTCCTGAAGTACAGTACTTGAAATTAAGTATTGTATTCCAGCTAAAACACTCAATTGACAAGAAATGCAAAAAAATGTGTAAAACATGTAAGAGTCTCTGTTTATTTATGATATGAACCCACTGTACAACCTCACAAGTAGGATAATGAATCATGGCTCAGTTTCTGAAACTTTCCTGGGAACCTGATAAACAGTCATCCTACTGGTTTTGCTCTTAGTTGATTATTCATACCTGTAAGTTACTGTATTCATCCTGTTTATTTCAGCTTATTAGTCTTGACAAACTGAAAATTAATGCTGTCCTCTAAAGAGCTCTTAGTTCCTATCTTGGAGTATCTCAGACATTACATGTACCACATTGAAGCACCACGTGCATCATCTGTGAAGAGCCAAAGTAGTTTTGGAATTAGATAGATTAACCTGGAATTGCCTAATACATTCCTTATTTAATATTTTAACAGTTCAAGGGGAACCTAGGAAGGAAATCCAGCAAGAGCTGCTAACACATAAGACTATGTCTGTCTCTCAAAGCCTGAGATTTTCAGGTCTCATAGATGAGATACATCACCTGTCCTTATACTCAACATCCACTTGAGGCTGCTTGTCAGAGATACTGTATGTTCTGACCATGTAAGTCAGAGCAGTGACCACCTTTAGCTGCATTTATGTTCTAGTGGCTATGAATTATTGACACTTACTTAAATAGTACAGCTTTTCAGCTCCTTGTGCTACAGGCTTATATTTTCCTACATTAAGAAACTAGCATTTGTGACTAAAGTCAACATTAGCATATCTTTTTTTCCCCTCTCCACAGCACTTGCTCAGTAAGGAAATTGTGGGCACATGATACAATTCCAAGTGCCAGCTCTTGGCAGTGTGGTGTTTCGTTCTTTTTTCCCCAGGAATTGAAGTTAGAAATGTAGAAAAAAATCAACCTATGGCTTTTCTACTTCCTTGGTACATATCATGCTTTTCTTTATTTCCTCTGAGTCTCTTCAAAACCCATCTACCCTTCAGAATCCTCAGACATCATAGCATGTGGATGATTTCAGGACACTGTCCTTGCCTGCTAGATGTTTAACTGCTCAACCTGGATGCGTGTCTTGAAAATACCCCCAAATGGACCTCCACAGTGACAATGGTTCTCTTTAACACCCAGAGACTTTCAACAAGAGCATCCTTACAGCAGGGAACAGATTCACTTGGCTAAGTAATTCTGTCATGTTTTTCAATTTAGAGGAAAGAAAAGATTTAGAACTGCTACAAGTAGCACTCTGAGCAGTACAGTCCTGTTATATGCACCGTAGCTTGTATTATAAGATAGCATATCTCTCTTGCACAATTGAGATAATTTTTATCATTTTTAAGATAAAACCAACTGCTACTGTAATTTTAACAGTTATATCTCATTACAAGATGTGGAAACTAATAGATTGATTGGCAGTTTAAAATGGAACTGACATTTTCATTACTTGTAATCTCTCACCTACATCTGCTTTGTTACAGATGTATCACAAGGGCAACATTCCCCATAATCTTGACTCGAGGACACCATACCACAATGTCAGCATTACCTGCCAAACAGTGGCATCCAGTTCTCTAAATATTTGTGTAGCTCAGCATGATTCTTTTACAGCATAACAGGCACACTGCCTCCCTGCCATATTATAGTCACATGGTTAAAGTGGTTTATTATATAGCTTACCTAAACATCTGTAGAACAGCTATTGGCACAGAACAAATAACCATACAAAAAATTATCAAATTCAAGAGTAAGAAATAAGGTTGTACCAGCAACTGAATGATGAAGAGTTGACTGAATGGTTCATTGGGCATAACCTTACATTAAGTTGATGAGTAAGAGCCATCTTTCAGTTGCTGTTACCTCACAAGAAGTTGACCTTGTGCTAGAAAAGACAGTTGTTACACTCAGTATAGCTTTCTTTCCAACAATACCTCATTACATCAGAAGTGCTTATACAGTTCTTTGTAACTAGAGAGTATATTATGTGCACACCAGGATTTATTAATATGCTGTATTAATCCAAAAGCTTTCCTAGACTGGCATCTTCATATGATGCAGATTTCAGAGTTTTTGCAATAAAATAGAGTTGTGTTGAAATCCAGCTACTTGAAAAGGACATAAGTGAGAATAGACTACTGAAACTGAAAATGCAAGAAGTACTTGAGAGAACAGCTTTTCTAGAAAAAAGTCTTGCCTTAATTATTAAGCTTACAGTTTGAGTAAGACAAGTACTAGGTACAAACTTGTCTTTCCTACATGTAACCAGAGAGAAAAGCAGCAGATCTTTCATTGTAACATTTACTTTCAAGATAAAAAATTTTGGTCTTAGACTTCCTTCACTTCCAGTGACCACAAAAGAACTGCAAAGAAGAGACAGTTATATGAACTGCATGCTGTATGAAGGACTCTGAGTTCCCTTCTATGGTTGGCTGTAATCACAGAAGCAATGACAGATTTGTGATTATGCCTTCAAAGTTGGACTTTTCGCACTCAATGTCATTTTGACAGTTTTCAAGCCTAACATCAGTGCTGTACAAATGTATCATTTTTCTTATTTTGTGCTTCAATAGGTCTAAACATGTTGTTAAAGTTCAGAGCAGGTGTTGGAATAAACAGTTTAAAAGATAAAGTTATCAACTTTATCTGAATTTCCTCCATTTAATTCTAAATAACTGAGCAGCTAATGAGCTGCAGCCTTTCAGTCCTCCTTGGTAGCACCAGCTTTAATGAGAGAGTGTTTCAGGCTAATTTAAGCAAGTCTCAAAATTACTGCAGAGAAAACCTGCAGCAGGCAACTTATTTCATCTATAATACATAAAAGATCAGAATTTACTGCAGAAATCATGCTGAATATACAGCTGGGAATAGAGTACCAGATGACTAATATGTTGTTAAAAGACATCCAAACTTCTAAGAAAGTAGTTTAATAAGAGATTAATGTCATTAGATCGGAACGAAACACGTAGTTATCCTGAATCAAGTCTGAAGGATGTGAAATGAAGAGAATTCCCATCATGAAAAAACATTCGAATTCTGAAGCAGGTTGCCTTACTTATTAGATCATCATCTCTTTGCTAAATAGTAAATTGCCTAAGACAAAGATTAGCCTGACAATCAGTAAAATTGAAAAGTGCTGATACAATTCCTGTCTTCAAATATTAGCTTTTATCAACAAAAAAAAAGATGCAACGTTATAATAGTAATAGGAAACAACCTGAAAAATACCCCTATATTTAAAAAATGTTTAACCATTCAAGAATAGGAAGAACCTTGTGGGTCAGATGCACAACATTTCTCAGCAAACTATGATGAAAAAAAGCTGATACTGGCTAGCAACTCAAAATGGTACAGAGATAGATTTACCTTGATCATTGGTTAAACTGAGGACTACTTAAAATGCATTCTTACAACAACAACTTGGACTTCACTACAGATACAATGAGGAAAATGTTACCAACAAACCCAAGGGCACAGTAGATGTCATAAGAACTGTGCTGTAATCCCAAACCAATAAGAACTCAAAGTTTTCTGCCAGCTTCAAAACTGGATATGCCAAGTATAAGTCTGACACAGTAGGTACATCTTTACTGGTCTCATTTTAATAGTGCAAAAAAGATCAGTAGTTAGAACTGTTTTCAAATAGTAAACTCTACAGATAATTCCATTTGCAAGTAAAAATGCAATAGCCATTTCCACAAAAGTCAGGTGGAATATTTGAGGCCAAATAAATTACTGTTTTCACTGAACAGAAATACAAACTAAGTAGCCCTTCATATAACCTTAAAAGAAAAGTTTTACAAAAATATTTTGCCTTTATAAACAGTATATTGGTAGTGCATAAGGAGCAAATATAAATCCATTTGGAGCTTAAGCTGTACAGAAGTCAATATGTGCTAGTAATTCCCTGTGCTGGCTGGTTGGATACTGCACTTTACATCTGGGGCACTCAAGAAAACTTTCATCAAGGATATTTGAATGTTTCAGGGAAGGACTACTATCGTACACTGCAATCTTCTCTTCAAATGCAGCTTGCAAATCTTCTTGTGGTTCCATATGTCCAGACTCTTGGAGCTTCTGGAAAAGGAGAGGCTTTAGTGAGGGACTGGGACATGCATCAGTGAGGTTCCAATCACACAGATGTAGGAAAAAAGATATTTGATGGCACACAAACCACACATACAGCACTAAGGACAGAATTTTAATTGCTAAATGCAATTATGCTACTTGCATTTACAACAAGGGCAATATGGGCCAGTTGAATAATTTTAATATAATATTTGAATTAGATTGCAGGTAATTTTCCTGCAGGCTAAGTAGCATAGGCTTTCTACAACATCTGATTAAATGTACAGATAATATAGAGCACATCAACTACATTATGGAAGTATTTAATGCATGTTCTTAGCTTGCAGTAGTTTCTCCCCTTAAACACTGAAGGGGAGCCTGATTCTTGCCACTTTAGAGCCTATAGTAGGGGCTGTAACAGCATATCCATGAGGTGTAACAGAAAAATCAAACATGGCAAAAACTATGACAGCAAGCCTCAAACTCCCATATTGTCACTGCTAATCTGCAGCAATTTTAACTTTCGTACACACTGTAATTCAAAAGACAAATTCCTGCACCCTAAATACTGAACAATGGAACATGATTTGCAGAAATGTTAGTAATGCATACAGATATTTTAATGCATTTTTGTCTACATATGCAGAGTTGGTGGGTTTTTTTGAGGGGTAAGAACTATGACAGAAGGGAATAATGAAGGAAATGAACCCAAACTTTCTTACAGCAGGATCACAAGCCTTGTGAGAATCAAACATTGAAGACTACTTGAAAAGTTCCTTTGAAAGTTCTAAAAACATGTCATATACATATCAGGGAATTCAACATGATTTACAATTACACCTATATTTAGGAAATTTCTTTTTCCCCATTGCAAGGAATCCTCCTAGCCATTCATCTACTACTCCTCCCTTAATCAAATACACTAATCTCCCCTACATAGAATGCTGCTTCTGCCTAATCACCTTGCTAAACTTTGCCTTAATTTTCCCTTCTCCACCTAACACCATGAACCACAGTTTCTATGCATAAAGCTTCCCCTTAATGGATGATAGCACCCAGCAGCTACCCATCCAACTTCATAGCACAGGGAAACAGAACACTGCAGCTCTGCAGAAGCTTCAGCTACTCCTGCAGCTAGGTTTTCTAGTGGCCCCTGCTGGCAGCAGCAACAGCAACTATAAGGCAGAGTCAGAAATCCTCTGCTCTGCAACTTGTTGGTAACTTTTGGATTTATCTTCTCTGTAAGAAACAAGGCAGCCTCACACCTGATCTACTGAAGGATACAGGCATCTGATTTTTTTTTCCATCTGAACCTCAATTCTATTCAGATATCATCTATTTTGCAAGACTCAAAAACACCAACAGTCAGAATACATCTCCGCTCAAAACTGAGGAAATCCTGGATACAACAGAGCAAACAGTGGTTTGCTGGAGGTTTAATCTTCCCTTTTAAATTTCTGTTGGATCTAATGGTCAAATCCATGCGGCTTTCTTTAGCCTTATATAATGAGCAGCAAACAGATCATGGTCCTCCCATAATATAATTGTCCTTTTTAATCTCAGGAGTTAAACAGACCTCTTTGGAAATAGATACATATTAGTGATCCATCCATTCTATATAACAGATAATAAGATAGGGTTTGGGGAGAGGGATTTAACTCTAAGGGTTAAATTCCTCATTCACTAGCAGCAAGTCTGAGTAGAAGTATGTTATACTTTTGTTACTGCGCAACAGACAAAACTAGATATACACTGTGACAAAGCAATCATACCCTCTACTGAGGAACCTGGCTATTCTGGATCTCCTGTAATCCAAATTATCTGGTACAGAGATGTGATATCTACCTAGTTAACATAGGGTTCTGCACTGGACTACATAGCTAAAGGATGCGAGCAACTACAGTGAATAACTGATGACATGAACAGAAGGCTCACTACACTCTAAAGTAAAAGGTCATTCATTTATGCAGAATTCTTCAGTTCATCTACAAGTTATTCAGTACATACCAGAGGTTCAAGACGAGTTATTTGCTCCCTAGCCTTGAACAATTCCTTAAGGATTTTGTTTAACTGATGCTTCAAATTCTGGCGGTCAAGCTTCTCATTCTCCAAGTCTGTGGTGCACACTTGAATCTTGCAATCCCACAAAATGAAAAGAATTAAAAGTAGAATTAAGAAAATGGTGGAAGGAGAGTGATTTTCCCTTTTTATGTATTTAAAGCAAGCTTTACTTGCAATCATATCCTAAAATATGTTAAAATCATATATTTCATTTCAGTGGAATTTACCTCTCATTTTCATAATTGAGCATATAGAGTTTGAAGTTATTTTGGTTGGAAGATATTTCAGATGTCTCACAATCCTAAACTGAAGATTTTCTGGAAAACCATACTGACATTGATTTGGGGAACTTGCACTGTTTCTACACCATGACTTCCATTGTAGAAAAAAAATTACAGGTAATGCTATACCAGAACTTTGCAAACAAACGTACGATAGCATTTCCTCCTAAGGACTTAAGTTAGAGATCTAAGAATTTCTTTGGAAAAAAAAAATCAGTAAGACGGAGCAGATGGCAGTGCAGTTATCTGTGTAACTTTATCAGGAGTACATTACAAATTTCAATGAACTGATTGGTTTTAGGATGTTTCCCAGACCTCATTTGAGGCTGTACAGTTTCTATTTATTGGAGTAAGTGATAGTGCAGAAAATAGCATTAGGTTTAAGTTGCTCCAACAGATTTCCTCAGGGAAATCTAAGAACTTCTGGAAACATAAGGGATCGCCCAGAGATGTATCTGTATCTATCATTACTTCATTATTATACTACTTAGTCATGAATTTGACGTTATTCTAGAAAGCCTTTGTGCATATTATACAATTTAAATATCAGATGCTTGAATAAAGTCAGTATCTGAACATGCATACCTGTTGTTCCAACAAAGCTATCCTACTGTGTTCCTCCTGTTGTTTGAGCAATGATTTACGAAGAAGCTGTACCTACAAGGCAAAAAAACAAGTAATTTCCTTGTACAATAAATAGGTAATAAGTTTCAAAAAAATCCCCATGGAGGAACATAACTAAACTTTTGTATTCCAGTGCCAGCAGAAAACATATGCCTATTATACAGCAGCCAAACAGGATTCAAGTACCTCGCCTTCCCTGGGGAAAACCCCAGGAAAATGTTATCACTGCACAGAGTAGGAAAGGAGTTAGACTGATATTTTACTGAGGGGAAAAAAAAAAACCAATCCTGAACTTCCCCAGGTGATTGGTAAGACAGAAACACAGACAAAACAGATGTTTAAACTAACATGACATAATGATGCTTTTAATAAGCAATTTTATATTCCTTTAAATAGAACTGAAAAAGTTAAATATTTAACTATAAGGTATTAATTAAATGCATTTATAAAACATCCTTTATTAACAGGACATATCAGCCTTTTATAGTGAATGCTTTTGTCCAGTTGAAAAAACTGAAAATACAAAGTAACAGTTTATTATTAACAAGTGAAAACCACCAGCATGTATTTAGAAATCTAGTCTGACGTTTTAGTCTTAGCCTAGATCAGTACCTATTATTATTATATTTCAAGTTTCATCTCTATTGACCACACAGTGTTAAGTGTATACTGTTTGGATGACCTGAGTACAGACCATCAAGGAGAACTTAACCATCTCTTTGATGAGCAGAACCTGGCATGAGTACATGTCCAGAAGAAAATTTATTCCTGCCAGAATTATGATGCTAGTACTTTGTTTTAATTTACCACTGTAGCTGTTCTCACAGGGAGTTCTGACTATTCTAAACAAAGTGTAAGCACTAAAATATTTTTTAACATAAAAATGGAAACAGGAAAGCCTAGCAAAGAAAAAATGATTGAAAAGCAGCAGGTAAGGCAACAGTGAAAGCCATGCATAATGAGCAGCCTGCCTCACAGGCAACTTCCCAGCCTTTGTAATGAGTTACAGAACTCTTGTCATTGGTTTCTACCATAGTTGTCTCCAAGATAGCGACAATTCGAACTCCATCAAATCCTTATATCTACATATTGCTTTCTAGTACTCAGATGTGCTTGATAATGTTTTATCCACAGAATAATACAGAAAATCAAGGATGGGATCTGAATGGGGAACAAACTAAAAAACTGGTACAGGCTGCAACAGTCAGTTGTGGGTGCTATTCAGGAAGGAATATGTTTATCCAGTAAATATCAGACTACAGCTGATAGTAAATATCAGTGATATTCCAATTCAGACCACATGATAGAATACTACATACTGAGTTTTTACCTTTTCTGATCTCATTCACCAGAAATCTTGAGAACAAAGCCAGGTTAAAAATCCATTATGTATTCTCCTCCTCTCTTTTGTGCCCCACAGGACTATTGAAATAAGTGAACTTATATGTGTTTAAATGAGTAAGTTTCACAAAGCTAGACTGCTAAATCAATAAAGGATTCAGTTTTAACCATAAGGACTTGAGTACAGATGAACACAAACAGTTATCAGACCAAGTGAGTGACGGTCCATTCTGATAAAGTATAGCTTTCCAGCTCTCTTATCCTTTGCCAACCATCTTCAATTTTTATCTTCTTACCTGAGATAAGAGATCTTCAGACTTGCTCTTTTCTTCTCTTAGCTGTACTTTAATACTATCATTTTCTTGTTTTAGTATTTGTATTTTCTCTCCTTTAATTTTGTTTTCATTTTCTAGATCCTTCATCGCAGCAACCTGTTGTGACTGCAGTAAGGCACTTAAACTCATTTCTTGCTCTCTTTGCTCATACTTCTTTTTGAATTCGTTAAGTTCACATTTCAGCTGGGTCACATTGCATCTTTCAGCCTCAAGATCATTCTTTGCATTTTGTAAGAGCTGATCATAATGTCTTCGGTTTTCTTCTTGTACATGACCTTAATGAGACATATAAGGAGAGAATAACAGAAAGAAACCACTTCAGAATCAGAGCACCGAACTCTTGATAGCATTTAGAAGCATACTGATGTAAACTGACATCTTAGGCTGTTTCACAGCCTAGATTATGACCAAACTAAAAAACATCTTTATAAACTTCTAAAGCAGAAAAATCTTCTCCAAGGATAGTCCCTGAAAAACAGGGATGCAGCTCTCATGTAGTGCCATAGCCACTTCCTTCACTAACTGTTATAGCAATATTACAGCATTTGTCCTGACTACACTAACTGCATGGTCCCTCTGTTAGTTCTTACACAGCCTCGTGCATTGTACTGAAACATTAGAATCTCACATTTAGATTTAGGCTCCTTAGTCAAGGTTCAGTCAATATCCTCTCCCTAGAGAGGCTCTGGGAGTCCTATAGGCTCTGTTCTATTATCACGCAAAGATGGAATATCTGTTGCCTTCAAATTATATATGTAATGGCTTCTAAATTGCACTTAAAGGAATCTGGAGTAGGTCTTCTGATCAAGAATGGCTGTTTCTTGGTTAGTGACCGTTGCTTAAATCAACATTCAAATAGTTTATGCTTGTTGACCTAAGCAAAGATTATTAAACTAGGAAAAAGTGGCCTATGGAAATTCAGAATTTAAAGTATACCCAGAAGCAGAAAATGGAATGCTATCTTACACAGTCTCTTGCAATTTCTAGTACCCAAGCTCTTGTCTTGCATACTTCTCCTGCTGAAGGCTTCCCTCATGTTCTTCAAAGTATAATTTACTAGGAAAAGCTTCTCACTTGAATGTTCAACATTTCCCACCTAAAGCTAAGCCTTACATTTGTTGGCAATACTCCTTTATATGACAATGAGCTCTTCAGAGAGCTACCAAGGATTTCCTTGGAAAAAAATATTTTCTACTGCTAGCTGTACAAATGGGAACTTAAGATTAAAAATAACTGTCTAATGCTTGAAGAGGAACTCCCATCCCCTTAGTCCACATTCCTTGGGTGCTTTGATCACAGTAACTCTGATTACTTTATCTGGTGAGGTATTACAGGCTGCCTCCCTCCAACACACTGTTCATAGATTCTTAAATCGAAGAAAGGTTAAAAATGACATTTAACTCTTCTTTCAAGGTCCCAGCAGCAATAGAGAAACAAAGACACTGCACAATAATTACAAAGTGGCAAGCACCTGCAGGCACGTTCTTACTCCGGATGAGGATAGTTCTATTGAATAAATTTACCTTGCAGATCAGTTGCAGTATAAAACTGACAATTTAATATGAAAAGGAAGCTAACTCCTTCTGGCTCTTCGGTTCAGTTTTACACTACAAGCTGGCCAAGTCAATCTGACTATGTGGTACAGAGAAGGTGCTTATTGAACTCCACAACATGGAAGTGAGCTAGAAGTAACCAGATCCATATTGCAAAACATCTTGGATAGGTGTCAAAACCTATGATAGATTTCTCATGCCAGATCTGTTCAGATGAATAAAAACATGTCAGGCTTGAGTCATTTTTATAATATTTATTTTGAAAGAAACAGACTGATACACACCTAACCAGTAAATTCTTAATGCTTCCTTTATGGAGGCTGAGAGTGTACTTTGTAGGATGGGAGATATTCATATATTTGCCTCAACACTTTACACAAAGAGAAAGGTGGTCAATAAACTGTCAAAGCTTTTAAAAAATGTTTGGTGAAGTAGATAGGAACAAAATAAATTGATCAAGTAATGCAGCTAAAAAACAGGAAGTAAAGAAATTTAAAGTTTTAGCAGGAAGAAAGCAAAATATTGTGAAGAAAGTCATGATTCCTGCATCTGTTTATGGAAAATATATTCTATAGGTAATTACCATTTGGGTCACTCATGGGAAAAAATAAAATCAATACCTTCTCCATTAGATTCTTTTGGTTGCTGCTGGCTAACCACTTCTGACCTCTGTTCAAGTTCAAAGATCCTTCCCAGCAGTCCCCTGACATACACTTCACGTTGTTGGTCATACAGCAACCATTGTTGGTTTTTCTCAAGAGCCTTTGTGAAAAGGAAGAGAAAGCGAAAAAGCCTCTAGTACTTCACCACATTTTAAAGTATTATTCACCTCACTTCTTAAAAAAAAAATAAAAACCACATATTGTAC
The DNA here is from genome assembly GCA_013399175.1 of Odontophorus gujanensis. Taxonomy (NCBI): domain Eukaryota; kingdom Metazoa; phylum Chordata; class Aves; order Galliformes; family Odontophoridae; genus Odontophorus; species Odontophorus gujanensis. Next base: position 869,338 of record VXAB01013203.1, read on the forward strand.
CATTTTTTAAGAAAAACTACTTAACTCCCCAGCAAACTGAATCTCTTTACATAATGTAATAGATATTTATATTTATAATATAATAGTTTACTCCATGATAATGGAATAAATTAAAGCATTACAACTTAAAGCCTTTAAGAAGATACCCAATTTCTGACTGTATCTGATAGTATCCTCTATCATACCCTCTGAGGTCCCATTCTAACAAAAAACATGCATAAGAACATCAACACAACATGCATAATTAACTATCATCACATATCTTGATATAAGATTTTACATGGAATGTTGTACAGGAGAGCTTACATCTTTCAGCTGTTTTTCAACTTCACTAAGATTAGTTGAAGACCCAGGGCTGTTTGTTACAGCTTCCTACAGACAAAAAACTATCAGTTAGCATTTTGTATTTAAAAAAAAAGAAACAGTATATCTAGTTCTGTATAACTATTAATCTTGCAGTTAGCATAAGAATAGATTAAAATTTAAAATGCATTTATCTGACACTTGAACTCCAAAAAAATCTGTTCTATTATTAGAAGGAACTAAACTACATGGGAAAACACTGCATCCATTTTAAAAAATCCCCGGAAAATATGAGAAATTTCAATTTAGTTCACTGAATAACAGTAACATTAAAACATTTCATAAAAAAAAACACTTTTTTTGAACTCGTCGTGAGAGACCTGAAGGGTAACAGAAAAAGCTTCTACAGAATTCAGATATCTAAGGTTTTTATTTAAACAAGAAAATATAATTTTTTTCTATTTTCATATCATTATGATTTTGACAATAAAACAGACCTATAGGAGATGTTGGGGAAAGGTAGAGAAATTAAACAAGACAACCATAATATTATAAACACTTGGAAAACTATGGAAGCCAGTTCAGAACCATATGAGTTTTTCAAGATCCAATCCACAGCAGAGTACTTAAAGTATGAGTTCCACAGCTCTTCAGCCCCACTTAAAACTGAAGAGCTGTTAAACATTATGAACAAAGTTTAAATGGTATGTTTATTCACTGCACCATAGAAAGCTTTCCAAAGTTGTGCAGGTAAGCCAGAGGGAACATGTAAGGACATAGTAGAGATTAGCTAAACCCAACTACACTTTTCCAAAGTATTCCTGTTATTTGTGGAAAATGATTTAGAACAAGTTTTATAGTTGAAAAATACAGGAGATTTTGAACGTTGAGCAGAGTTATTAAAGCTCAGTGCTTTCTAATGGGATTTAGATTCACCACAATTGTTCAGATTCTTATTTCTGTAAGTATTAGAACTTGTGCATCAGTGATAATTGTGCCACTTCAAGTTGTCATACAGTTGCTGTTTGCACATCACCTCGCAGTATGAAGAAACACTGCTAAACTTGTTTTTTTTAAGTTTTCTACAACATTCAGCAATAAAGTCTAAAAAACACTGACTTCCACAAATATCAGTAAAAATTTAAAAGAAAAAGACAAATATTTTTTTTAGCTTAAAATCAGAATCCAACTTATAACAGTTCAGAATGTCCTCCCTCAGGCTTCTTTTATCACTGATGCAAGCAAGCTGTTCTAAAATTAGAGAAAGTATAATTTATAGCATAACAAAAAAAAAAAGCCCACTGCTGAGGTAAGTAGTAATTACTCTTTAATCCTCCTATTTGGTACTTGAGATTGAAAGATACACTTCCTTTAAGTAGTAGACTGCTTAAAACTCCTGAACTAAGAACTGAAGACTCAGTACAGATAGCACATGGTGGTCTTTATCCTTCAAAACCAAGGATTTCAGCAGGCTACAGGATTCTTTGCTCTTCTATTTTTTTTAGATGACCTAAACCTTTCTGCAGGGTCAGAATATTATGTATAAATATTATGTATATTAGAATATTAAGCATACTGTCACTGAACTTCGTGCTGCCTGTAGCACACTACACTAGATGCAACAAGGGAAGTCCACACATAGCAACTTACTGTTCAGAGATGCAGTTCTGCTATTGCTGTGGTTAAGCCAGCACATCCCTGTAGTGGTTACTAGGCCAATAAATCCATCGACAGGGACAGTATAAAAACCACGCTGAATGACTGCAAGTTTAAAATTTTCTGTAATACTCTTCAGTGCTTTCAAGTTAGACATAATAGCACTAGATGTAACATGTTTATTTCCCAAAATACATATTTGTATCCCACTGAATAGTGTAGTATTATAACTGAAAATGAAAAATCACAAACCTAATCTATCATTTAATATATTCAATAAAAGCTGAATTTCTAGAAATTGCTCAACTATGTTATATGGCTTGAGGAACTAGCACCATCTACAGGTAGGAAACTGAAAGAGACTTAGAGACAGCTCCTTCCAAGCACTGATTTCCATGTGCCCCCTACCGATACAATTCTGCATTTTCCGTAAAACACTTTAATAGCCGAAAAACAACAGGAGCAAACAAAAGGCACTCACAAACGTAACAAAGTACCCGACACTACAACTATGAACGAGTTTAAATGAAAAAAACATCTGTTATATGGAAGCATTTACTATACATTATACCATGTAAACTATAGACAGCTAGTTTTAACCAAGGAGTAAATGAAGATTTTCAAAAGCAGAGAAGAGAAAGATTCTCAGCACTTACCCTGAGTTAAGTAGGTGAGAAATTTAACATTCCTTTGTTAAGGTCCCACATCTATTACTGCTGCCTTCCCACTCTTGCTTACTCATTGAGCATATACAGTGACTAGGGGAACAGTGCCTCATTAAGCAACAGCATACCATACCACCAGTCACACCTGCCTGCATAAGGGCAGGAAACAAGGACCTGGCAGTACAGAATTCTCTCCCAGCTGTGTTGTTTGCCAGAAGTCATACTCTGAATGCTTATTTAGTGTTCAGTCTGGATATCAGCTGCTGTGTGGTATGCTGAAACATTAGATGAAAACTTCTAAGATTAAAAGTCACATTCCATTTTATAACAGATGAAGGTGCTCAGTGGGTGAAAATTCCAAGTCTATCCTATAAACAATTGCTATTTTTTGTAATACTTACCTGGGATGCCTGAGAATCACCAGTTCTGTTTTCAATCTCAGAACATTTTTCAGTAATAGTGAATAAATTACATTTTAATTGGTTAATTTCTTCTGATAGAGAACAAATTAACTGTTCTCTCCTTTCTGCTTCCTTTGTTTTTTCTTCTAGTCGACTGTGTAATGAAGAAACTTCACTGCTCTTTTTTTTGGACTTAAGCCTGTCTCTTAAGTTTTGGATTTCTTTGTCCTTCTCTCCAAGAAGATGGTTGTATTTTTCTTTTTCTTTCTCAAGACAAAGTATTTTCTAATTGAAACAAAGAAGTGGCAAAAATGAGTAAGCATCTGCATATACAACAATAATATTAGCAAATGCACAGCAGTTTAAGATATTAACTTCAAAACATTCTTTGTCTTTAGTTACCTGAGAATATAACAAAACCAATGCAAAAGCAATCGCTCAATATTTCAAATGATTGTAAGAACAGTTTACAGCAGATGAAACAAAGAAATAGTGCAGAGAACTACATTTCTACAACTAGGTAAGCAGCTTTACTTATAAATACAAATCACTATGTTATGTTAGTCTTAAAGCATAAGTAGTATAAGCACTCTAAAGCAATCGCAGTTCAAAAAGAAAAGTTGTAAATGTTTTTTCTAAACAGCAGTAAGATATCCAGTAGTTTTTAGGAGTATGTGAACTTTTTTTTTATAAGTTAAGAGACAATATTGAAGTTACAAAAGTCTAATAGAGCTTTCAGGAGAAAAGTCTTGTTTTGTTTTTTTACCCCACAGATTATCTAGCTTTTAGTTTCAAGATGCACTTCACTAGATTTTTTTTTTTTTACAGTGACTTTCAGACAGGCCTCCAGCACAGTAAATTCTTGAATAGCATTAGTATTTTGAGATATCTCAGAGCTATACATAAACTTGTTACCATAAGTGATTCCCTGTGTGGCATATCAAAGCTGAAATTCTACAGAAGTGGATATCAAGTCATTAGGAAGGTGACAAATAAACAGGAAGAATTTGCATTTTATAAGACGTCACTTAAGGAATGGTATAAAACCACACCTAATGCTGACTAGAGCTAGAACACTGGTGCCTAATGGTATACCTAAAACATACCTGTGATTATCAACATATAAACTAGCAGCCAGCTATGAAGTAACCAACACTCAGCAAGCAGCAAACTCTACCACACAAGAAACACATTATAGGAATTTGCCATGGCAATAAGCCATAACCAGCACTTAGTCTAGTATCAGAACTGACATTGAAGCACAGACATGAAAACTATCATGAAGAAGTCAGAAATACTGCCCCTAGTCTGTTAAGCACAGCCCTTGAAAAAGTCCATTTAAAATTTCACAGTTGTTTTGGGAAGCCTGACAGCACCACATATCAAGCAACTTATTTTCCCATAATTTATTTTTCCTGCAGCCACAGGTTTACCCTTAATGGACTAAGAGGCATGGAAGCTGCAGTGCTTTAGTTTTTGCTCTGAGGACAAAAAGGAATAACGAGATGAGCAATTAGTTACAGTTTCGTTTAGTTGTAGTTGAGATGGTGCTTGGTAACCTCATTCGTGCAAGGGACCCAATGCACTGGGGTCAGTTGGACACACCGGGGCAGGACGGAACAGACACGGTGGTGCTCAGGCCTCGAGCCTTTGCATTTAACAGCCTTACCAAGGGAAAGCTTCAACCGCTCAGTTACCGAGGAGCAATGTCAGGACAGAAGCGTCACAGCACGTCCCCTCACCTCCAGCAGCCGGCTGTGCTCCGGGTCCGCCGCTCGGCCCTTCCCTTCGGTGACCTCCTCCAGGGCTTTCCTCAGGGCTGCGTTCTCCTGCTTGTACTTCTCAACATCGCTCTCCAGCCTGGAGCTACCGGACTTCAAGCCCCACTTACCAACGATCACGCCCTTGGCCATCTTAGAATTCATTTTCCAGCTGCCACGCAGACCAAACGCACAGAAACGCCCCCCCTCCGAGCAGGACAGGGCTCCTCCGCAACTCTGACAGAGCCCAGACGACGCAGGGCTGTCGGTTCCCGCAGCCCCACGCCGGGCAGCGCGCTCCGTTCCCCTGCAGGGGCACAGGGGTGCCCGCAGACCCGGCGGCGCGCGCCCCGCTCGGACCCTACTCCGCTTCCGGGAGTTTGAATCCCGCGGCAGCAGCACCGTCACTTCCTGCCGCGCCCCGCAAGCGAGGCGAGAACTACGGCGTCCCCCGAGGGTCAAAATAAGTCGGGGGGCGGGGCTGAGGCTCACGTGCTGCTCAGAGCCAGGTGGCCGCTGACGGCCGTCAGTGCGCCGACGGCGGTTTGAGAGGAAGCTTCCTATTGGCTGGCGCGGCGGTGGCAGCGCTGCCTGACCAATGCGGCGGGGCCTTCCTTCCGTCCGCCTCGTTGTGTTGCCCCCAGCCCTGGCGCTCACACCTGTGAGACCTCATTTGGCCGTACCCGCGCACCTGGAGCCGAGCGGGGTCGGGCACGCTGCCGGCCGTGTCTCTTGTACAAAGCCATCATCAATCTTTGCTTAAAAACCTTCGTAATTAAAAGGTGAGCGTGGCCGTCGTGCTCTGGGTGAGGCGGTCAGGCATGGAGAAGGTAAGCAGCAGCACGATGGCTGCAGGTGCCTCGGGAGAGGGCTCACAGTGGTGCTTCCTCTGCGTCTTTGGGTCCCCTCAGTGCTACGGCCATTCTGCCCTCATCCCCTTTCCTAAACGTGCTGCGTTGGATTGATGCTTCTTCCCTTGGATTCCTCTCTGCTACCTAAAATCTTACGACCTGAAAAGGAGTTATGCTGGAGGGAGGGTTGGCCTCTTCTTCCACACTGCAGCAATGGGACAAGAGCTAATGGCTTTAAGCGGCACTAAGTGTGGTTAGGTTGGGTGTTAGGAATTGTTTCACGCAGTGACACACAGGGACGTGGTGGGGTCACCGTCCCTGCATGTGTTCAGGAAACATGTAGGCATGGCACCGAGGGATGTGGTCAGCGGGTGTGATTGATGGTTGGACTTGGTGATCTTAGCAGCCTTTTCTGGCTTAGTGATTTTGTGATTCTGTCCTATGATTCATCCGAGAAAAGAAGCAAGTTTCGTATCAGCTTTAAAAATAGTAGGTTTCCTACAGCTCCACGCAGAAAAGATCGGTTGACCATTGCCTGTGGATGACTCATTCTGCGCTGCCCTCCACTTAAAACACAGATTTTGCAGTAGTGGGAACCACTTCTTTTTTCCATCTGGCTCACAGCTGAGGAAAACTGCTGTGAAGGCAATGATGGGGCAGCCTGGAGCAAAGAGTCCTTTTCTTGCCATGCAATTTTTAGCAAGGTTTCTTTCCATGGAGTCTACTGCGTGTGTTCATGTTTATATTATAAGTCACCAAGATGCAGGGTCTTATTGTCTCGTTTGTTTATTGCACATGTTTGCTCAGTTCTTATACATTTTTACTTATGACTTCTGGTCCCTTCGAGGGATTTACTAAACACGCCACATTAAATGCGGCAAAGGGAAGTAGTTTGGCACAGCCTTCTCAGTGCGGTGGTCGCGGGGTCGTGTGAACGACGCTGTCAGGGGTGTGGTGTGGTTTTGGGTGGTCCTGTGTGGAAACGAGCTGGGCTCCGCGATCCCGCGTGGGTGCCCCGCAACTCGAGGTAGCGTGCGTTGTTCGTGACTGCAAGGCGGGCGTCCCGCAGCTGGCAGCAGCAGGGGGCGAGCGCGGCTCTCAAATCGGAGGGAAAAAAAACTGCCACGAAATGCAATGCCTCGGCGTACCGAGAGACAGATGCGATGTATCCCGACTGCTGGAGTTGCTTTGAATACGTTGCTCGTGCTTGCCTTGGTTACTGATGCGATATTTATTGCACGGTGTGAGAGAGCACCAACAAATCCCCCCTTTCTGTTGCTGGATCTCAGCAGTCTGAGCTCCTTCTGTGCAAAGACACGGCCCTTGGTGTCAGTTTACAGGCAGTGAATTTGTCATAGCCTTCGGGAGCAGTTCGTCATCGTCCCACCCCGAGCTCCGGCCGCGCCGTGCCATTCCCTGCCGCCTCTTCCTGCTGGCGCCTGGCAGCCCGCGGCTCCGTGCGTGGCTGTGCGGGCAGGCGTTCGGAGCAATGCTCCGGGTCATCGTAGAGTCCGCTTCCAATATCCCCAAAACCAAGTTTGGGAAGCCAGATCCGATCGTTTCCGTTGTTTTTAAAGGTAAGGAAAGCTGGCACAAACGTACCTCGGAGGGTTTGTGTCAGGGTAGTAAGAATTGGAAAATCTGTGAAAACACGTTTGCATGAAGTTACCTGTGATGTTCTTTAATTAGAGCCTGAAGTTACCTGCGTAGAGTTTGGACTTGGGTGGAGTGCATTGCTTTTTCCTGCACTTCTGTCGCGAGATGCAGATTATGAGCTTTCACGAAGGATGGGCCCTTTGCTTTAAAACCCAGCCATGCTGCGGAGAGGGATTGATTTTTAATTTTGATATTTAAAATTCCCAGATGATAAATCACTCCTCTGTCTTGAGTATTTTGCACAGCTCCTGCTCACTAACAGTGCTACTGTTGCATCACTGTACCTTTATTTGTTGTCTTGTTATTGCTGTATTACCGGTATGTAAAACAGCAGTACAAATAGTGAAGGTATTACGATAATATTTTTTAACAAGCTGTTTTGCATTTAAAATGTTTCCATTTTGAGACCATTTAATTGAAAGATGAAGGATAGATAACACATTTTGTGTTTTTAATGGCTAGATGCATCTGGGCGAAAACTGGTATAATTAGCATTTACATGTAGTACATAAAAACAGGATGTTTTAGTTATTGCCATCACTTGTAATATGCAAAGTTAACTGAGTTTTACTATATCTTTTACCTATTGTCATCGTTTCCTCTCTTGTTTAGACTAAAGGAACTTGATTGCAAATACTGATTTATATTAAAGGTGTAGAAACCTGCAAGCTATTTTGGATCATTAAATGAAACTGTAGCAAAGTTATTTGGTTTTCTAGCTGCCCTGAAATGAGAATGGTATTTCTTAAAGCATGATATCATTTAAAGGGCTTACCACCTTCAGAAACCAACTATGAAATCATGATGTTTTGCTGGAGGCGGGAAGAGGAAGAGGCAGTGGGTATCCAGTGTCATATCTTAACTTCCAAAATAAAAAAGTTTTCAGATACTTGAGCACCAAAAAGACATGGAATCATTCCATTTCCTTTTTTTGTTCCTCTTTCTCATGTTTGTCTTTGTTTTTTCTGTGTGTTAGGGAATGTGACTGAGCCTGCCTCAGGGGCTATTCGTATTTTCAGCATCTTGGCTTTTTCTTCTTGTTTTGTTTCATTTTTGACTTTCTGTGTTACTTCTGTTCTGTAGTTCCATACTCCAGAGTTACCTTGTGCCTTCTCTTTTTTGTACTTTAAGTGTCTGTTTAATTCCTGCCAGTAATGTGCTGTTCTTACTATGTGGTCTTATACAGTTCAGTTGTACTCAGTAAATATAATTTTCACATTTATGTATTTATGCATTTATTTTGATATTGATGGATTTCTTTCTCAGTGCTTTAACACAAGAATTTTTTAACAAACATTAAAGGAATGAGTTTACATTAATACTTGATGTTCTGTAGTTGACATTATTGATATTCACAACACGATCAGCTATTGTCTTCAATTTAACTTCATAATTTTGACATTTAATTTTTCCTTATGCCTGCCATTTCTCTTTTCTGTCATTGCACTACCTAGCAGAGGTCAGCATTTTGGCTTTCTGAGCAGAATTGTGTAAGGTGAGCAGTAAACTGAGGAGCTCTGATTTAGTGTGAAGTTGCAGTAGCTGAATGTGAAGGAGTAGGGATCACATCTGAATTATCTTGAACTTCTGGCTCTTTATTGAGGTGTTCTACATACAGCCAGTTCCCCCTCGCCAGTTTCAAGTTCATGTCATTAAACAGTGTGGGTTTTTTAACCTTATCTTTTTCAGACTTGAGCTTTCTGTGGCCTTTGCTGATGTCAAGGTTCAGTGATTTTAACACTTCCGTTTAGTATCTCTCAGGGTTAGATCTTTACAGCCATGTAAGTGACTGAAAATACTTTGTGCTAGCCTGCATACTTTACTGTAGTTTTATCTATGTATGCAGTAGATTTGATCATCAATACTTGTATAGGTAAACTAGTTACAAGCTATCTACAGGCAGCACAGTTATTACAGTGGTGCCATATGAAGAGGAAATAAGCAACTGTTTCAATTTTGATGCTTTATTTACAACAGAGACTTTACGTGTAAGCATTTGACTTTTTTTTTTGCACGTTTCTGTTCAGTCCAGTGGGTTGGAACGTTTCATTTACTTACCTTATAAACAGCTCATTGTTCAAAGAAAGCTACGCCCCAAAAGTAAATCAGTACAGCCATCTGGAACTGGCTGCTGTTGCTCTGGCATCCTGAGTTTGTTGTCATTTTATGCAAGAAAAATGATTTGTCAAATTAATAAGAAAAAAAGTGTTGTCATTTGCTGAAGTGGTAGGAAGTGATAATGAATATGTCATTTTTTTTGTTTGTTTTGTTTTGCTTTACTTGTTACATATATCAATTTGGGAAAAAATGTAGAAGATTTGTCTTTGGAAGCAAAAATTGGTGTAATTGCTTGTATGTGCAGTCAGGTCTAGGACATTTAGTGCATTGTTCCTTCCTTTTGACTCATTCAGCTTTGTTCATTAAAAACCTCCATGAAACGGTATTCAGTTTAGTTAGGCCTACCTGAATGTCATCTTCCTCTTGTGATTAATCTAAGAGCTTTCCAGCATGCATACTGCCATTTATTGGTTTGTATTTTAGGGTGTGAAAGACAGGAGTATTAGAGCGTAATAATTCAGGAAATACAAATCTTCTGTTTTGTAGAAACAAATAACTCATAGATGAAATAACTCATTTTGCAGCTTTTGGAGGTCTACCTGCTTGATCCTGCTGCTTCTACTACTGAACAATCTTAATTCTTCATTAATGGTAGTTCTGTGGAAAATGTAGTGTACTGAACTGTGATGTTCTTTTGAATCTCAGGATTAGGATTGTTTTAGCAGACGATGTTTGCTTCTGCTATTCCCCACCTGCTGAAATTGATAAAAATGCCAGTTGTAGGAGAGTGTGCAAGATGGAAGCATGGGCTGTTCTGTAGTATTGTAATTGTCTTTCTAATGATGGAACAGTTGTTTAAACAGTTAATCTTTGAATGAATTTCTTGAATGCTGTCATCTCGTTGACTTATCACAAGTTCTTACAACATTGAAATATTTGCAGTGAAGAATACTGAACAACCTGTAGTTGTACAATGCCTCTATCCAGTTAAAGCAAAGAAAGATTTCTTCTATGCTATTAGGAATAGCATAGTTACTTTTTAAGGAAACAAACATGCGGAGTGTCCCACTCATATCCGTTATTATTTCTTACTCTTATTTCTTGATGGGGCCAAACTAAAAATGATGACAGGCTCCATCTTAGAATGTACTGTGAGTTGCATTGTAGTCTTGGCTGCTTTAAGTGGGTTTTATTACCAGTAGAAGAGGACAGCCTGAGAACTTAAAAACTGGGCGCTCCATCCTGTCCTGCTTGGCAATAACATGTTTGGCAAGGTAACTTTGTTGGGAAGGTGCTTTTCTTACAGCTTAAAGAGCAAACAAACAAACAAAAAAACACAGTACATTAAAAGAATGGTAATCAATAGAAAGTTTGGGGGGAAAAAAAAAAAAAAGTGGAGAAAAAATGTGGCTGAAGAATATAAGTGCTACACTCAGACCAACTAAAATTACAACAGAACACTGCTTCCCAGTGTTTTTCATCCACCTTTCATACAAATGCACAACACAAGATGTTTTTCCTCCGTACAGTCTAGAATATGCATACTGTTAGCAGGGAATCGTAAATCTGACTTTCTTGTTTTTATGAAAAGTGATAGTCCAGAGTGGGAATACTTTACTCCTTGTCAAGAATCGTCTTGCCTGATGTTTGAGCCAAGACTTTCTTCACGTTACAGAGTTGCATTTGAGCTTAGACAGGAATCATAGGACTCTTATTCGTTAGTTCTCTCAAGATCTGTGATTCACTGTCTCCTTTACAAACAGCTGCAACTGTTCCTTTTTCCACTGGCGCTGAGAACATCTTTTCCCTGACTCTTGGCTCCTATTTGTAGGAGGACTTCGAGTACCAATTCCAAGCCAAAGATGTTCCAGGATATCCAGCTTTCAAAGTGCTTTCTCTTCTATGAGATAACTTTCATTTATATTAAGTGGATTTCCCTTACTAGCATGACATTTAGTTCCTTGTTCTGCAAAATGTGAGACTGAAGCATGGTAGGTAATGAATGCTCTTTCCTTTGTGGTGTGATATGAGTCAATATCCTGTGTAAGTTGTAGACAATTCCTGTTACATAAATGTAAGTCAGTTCTCGCAATGACTTTTTTTTTTTTTTTCAGCTACCACAGGCTCCTGCTTGAATAGCGTGTATACGAACCTGCCTGTGTGGCATGTCTTTGCTCTTGTTTCTCAGATCTTTATAGAGTTTTCCTGGTGAAGTACAGGTGTAACTTGCAAGTAATAAAATCGTTGCCACCTTTACTGTATACCTTAAACTCAAAGTCTGTCTAAAACATAGGCTTCATGAGGTGGCTGAGCATCTGATAGATCAGCAACTAGGATACTGACTTTGCTGAGATACACACATTTAACACTAGTATATGACATTTCTGTTTAGAGATCTGCTTGTTTGTGGTGTTCTCTTGTGCTCCCAAGTGCTGTGTCAAGGTGTTTTCCATCAGAGCTGTATGCTTGTAGTGCAACTAAAACTTAAAGCTGTGAAGCATTACTTGCTTTCAACCTCCTGTAACAACAGAATTGTATTTCCCTTGCTTAAGGGTGAGGGGGTCTGCAAAGGGCCTCTGCAACAGTTGTAGTATTTGTCTCAGGAGAGTGAACTTGAACTGAAACACTGCAATCTAGGAAACTTCTGTCTGTTTCTATGCGTCTGTTCTGTCTGTTCTATCTGTCTGTCATTTGTAGGATGATGAAGTGCAAATTTTACCATGAAGTATTTGTTAATAAAGTCATACATTTGACCTCTGAAAACACTTGATCTATGGATTTTATTTTTTTTTCTGGAAGTACTGTATTTCCTCTTACATCCATGTCTACTTCTGCTAATATTTGCTCATTTAAAGCAGAAAATGCAGATGGTTTAATATCTTAAGATTAATTTTTTCAAGTGGTGCTGTTTCAGAGTTAGACTATTGTGTAACGCAGATTTGGTAAATGTGCAAGACATTGTCTTTACTAGTAAAGTTCATCCCTTAGAGGTCACCACGCAGTTAGATGTCTCCAAGCTTTTTAGTCTCTGTTTTTCCATCAGTCCTGAAGTTAAAGTCAAAGGTCACAAAAGACTGAAGTACCTAAACAATAATGTTGCTTTATGGGAATAGGTCTAGCCATGCATAAACAAAATAAAAAGTCTCAACAACCTCTAAAATTGCCCAGGAAAGTTTTTTAACTGGAAAATCTACAGATACTGGAAGGGGACAAAAAGAATTGGAAAGTTTGTTTTAATGCTCAAGTTTTGTTTTGAGAAAAGAAAGGAAGTATTTTGGTACATGTGATGCTTTAGTGAAGGCAAATTATCATTCTTTACTTGTATTTGCAGATGAAAAAAAGAAAACAAAGAAAATTGACAGTGAACTCAACCCTGTTTGGAATGAGGTAATTTTTATTTGAATTAATTCTTGATCTTTTATGATACAAACTGCTTATGAAATTTGAAAAGCAGTTTCTACAGTTGTGAACATTAGAGATTGGAGCTTATGAATCTATGTTCTTAAAAGGTGTTAGTAAATACAAGTGAATGGATTCATCCTGTGCCGCATCCTATAATGTAATAAAGAATGATTTTAGGTAAAAATGAATTTGTGAATTTGTAGTGTGTGGTTGGTATTTTTTTCCTTCTTACTTTGGACCAAATGGTATTCAGTACAGTATATGCATGCGTAATTGGATCCTTTATGATATACTCAGGAATAAAAAAAAAAAAACACAGAATGAATTGTAAACTGAAGTTCCTTTTGGTTTATGCTAAGGCTGCTATTTTGCTTGGTAATATTTTTCTTGGGGAAAATATTTTCCCTGTACATTTTTTACAATCAGAAATGAAAGCTGAAGATTATTCTTTGAGTGTATAACATGTAAGAAAGGGAAGCTTCAAATATTTGTTTAAATTCAACAGCAGGTGGCTTCTTCCAGTTTTGGAGGAGAATTGTAGCCGATCTTCTGAGTAATAATAAACTACTTATCTTAGTATGATGAAGTGGAGCTGCAAAAGATAGTATCTAAATATTAAACAATTGAGTTCTTTTTCTGTATCATTAATAGAAAGCAGTGACTCAGTGTTCTATGAGTGCTCCAAGGTTTAAATCTTGCTTTTGCAAATGCCGGTTCATGCTTGTATATCTCTAACTAAATGCAAAATTTATTTCTGAATAATTTTACTATGGAAACTACTCTGCTGTTAATTTGCTTATATGTTACTTGTAATATGATTTAGTTTTGCTCCTTTTATTTAAATTTTATTTTATTTTTTAAATCAGATTCTTGAATTTGACTTGAAAGGAATCCCTCTGGATAATTCATCTTCCCTGACAGCTGTCGTGAAGGATTTTGAAACAATTGGACAAAACAAGTACGTACTTTTCTGCAGCATTAAACCTAAATACAACCTGTGGCTGTTCCTCTCATTGAAAAGCACAGGTACCATGATTCAGTTAGCACTTCTTTGTAGTCAAAGTTGTTGTATAAGTAGATTTCTGTCACTTATACCTGGAACAGGTCGTTATCTTGCAGAAGGGTACAGTGCAGTACCCAAAGCTACTATACTTAATAAATTCCCAAAAATTAGCCCTGAAAGAAATCTTAATGCTTATCATTAAAATCTCCCTAAGACACTATATTTTACATCATTTATCAAAGTATTGTCTAAGAAATGAAGCGGAAGTTGTACAGTTTCCTACCTCATCTGAAGGAATTCATTTCCTGGGAAAGTAATTTAGTTATCAGGATAAATATGTTGAGTAAGATACAAAAACTGTCTTAGGAATGAAATCCAGGATCCTACTCCTTTGGGTGTCCTAGCCAGTAGGATCTATGAGAAGTCACGTTCCTTCTGTACTCTTTCTTACTCAATGAATTTTGAGCTCTCTGTGCAGTTATTAAAAGACTGGAAAATGAGAGTAACTTCCCCAAGGTGAACCTGTAAATCTCTTTGTAGTGTAAGGGTGTATTCCCTTACTCTGAGCAGTGGATCTAAATCTCAGTTCAGCCTGTGGGTGAATGTTAAAAACCTAAGGCTGGTGGCATATATCAAAGATTGGCAGCATTGTTGCTACCTCCACTTCTGGTCTTATTATAAAAAGATTTTAAAAGCAGCGGTGAGGATTTTTGATTCACAATTTACAATTAAGGGAGTCTTCTGGGAAAAGTACACTGAGTAATGTTAGTGGAAGAAGTTGGATATCTGGCTTCCCATTTGTTAGGGGAACTAGGGTTATAAAAATGGGAAGTGGGGAAGGCACTGACAATGACCTTTTCTGTTGTTGGTTTATCTGAAAGGAAAGCAGAGATTCCTGCTATCAGAGAAGCATTTAGTGTTTAGGTCTTCGGCAGACAGACATACCCATTTTCTTTATGTTCATCATCTGCAGGAATTTAAGGCTTTTTACTTTCTGCTCCATTCCTCTTTTGGTTTGTGCTGTTAGTGTGTGCAGGGAGGCCTGAATCCTGCTCTAAAAATTGGAACTCTCCTAGTGTAATATGTAGAGCATCTGTATACCTAGCATAAGCTTTATGTATTTTTCAGGCATCTAAAAATCAAATATTATGAGACCTGAGGCTACAGATTCTTTTTTCTTTTTTTTCCATTGTGAGAGGCCGAACAAAAGTTTCATTCATGAAGTTTTGTTAGGCTTTGGAGGAAGTCCTCATTGCTTAGACAAAAATACTTCATGTGGTAGTTAGAAGCTTGGTTTAAGTTTTGACTAAATCAGGCTTCTTTATCAGTTTTAGAGAGCTAAACAGTAGCAATATCCATGCATGTCTGGAAGGTTATAACGTAAAATGTGGATGGATTTCCTTCAACTAAACAAAAAAGAAGTATGTCCAGGCTTTTTACACATACTGTAATTACAGCAGAAAAGATGAGTGTACAATTTTTTGGAATTATTATTTTTTAATGTAATTTTACTGTTGAGGGGACAGCCATTTTGAATTGAAACTGGTATCTTTATATGATAGGACATTATAAAAACTTACACTGAAAGCATAAGTACTGAAATGCTGTTAGATGTCTGCTTGGCATTTAGACATTTTATGCTGATTTCTGTTTTTACGGAATGGGAACGTGCTAAGTAAATAAGGATTCTTGTTCCACTAACTTTAGGGAGTAATCCATGTATTTTTCATGCTTACATTATTATTTTTTTTTTTAATTAGATTTGTTTATATGAACTGACTTTGATATGACCTCTTAATGGTGGCTGTTGAAAAAGTTGATGCCTTGAAAAATTACAGCTGTATACATGTGTACACTGTAATTAAATTAATTGAAAAGCATAATATGTAAACTTCAGTAAAAGGTAAGGTGCCTTTATATCATTTTTATTTGGTTCCTGCTGTAATCGTGAACAAGTACATAGTGCAGGCTCTGAAGTTTTATGTGGTTCTGAATATAAGGTAATAGATTTTTGAAGGAAAAAAAAAACCACACAACTGTCTGCAGTTTTGTAGGACTTCAGCTTCTATTTATTGTCAGAATCTTATCTGTATGAGGTACCTTAAAGCAGTGTATACTGATCATTCCAGTAAAGATATGGATTACAGATAGTTCTGTGAACTTGTGAGGAGCCTCTTGTGCTTTGCATGGTGTTGGTCGCACAGAAAAAGAGCCACTCTATTAAGACAGTTGCAGGAAGAGGTTAAGCTCTTCTGTGAAGACCAAGCTGATCATAAATTTTTGTTTCAGGCCATGAGTGTCCAATCTTTTGGCTCACATGGGCTCCGCTGAGTGAAGAGGAAGAGTCTTGGCCTCTGTATATGTAGGTTGCTCCAAAATTAATGCCTTCTAATTTATTTCCACAAAAACTAACAGATAGAATGAGCAAATTAGTACTATTCGATAGAGCAGATTCTCAGCTAGAAAATGCTATTTTTCAACTTAGTCACCACCATTAGCTCTGCGTCCTTGTCAGTGTTGTACAGGAGCTTGCATGCCACATTCATAAGAACCTTCATCAGCAGAGATGACCCACTGTAGCTGTTGCCACTTGAAAACAGTTGTTCACAAATGTATGTACTGCCAGAAATAGGTGCAACTGTGAAGCAAGGATATTTCTCTGTAAGATAGGGATTATAAAAGTCAAGTAGAGAGACAATCACAGGGGTTTTTTTTAGGTGAATATCTGATGGCAGTGCTGTATGATTCATTTGAAAATTTACAAGTCATGTATTTATGTTGACTGAAAATGGAGTTGCAAATATACCAAAAATCGGTAATTTTTTTTGCAATCTTGAAATCTATTCTCAAATTCCTTTATCACAACAGGCTGCCTCTTTTTTGCTGCTTACAGGACTGCGTTTATCCACTGTATCAAAATTCATTAAATTATTTGCAATAGCTTGAGTTACCACTGCACGATGCTCAGTTGGTGCTGAGTGATGGTTGCATGCCTGGTGCTGGGCTGGTCCACCCGGTGGGATAGAGCTGCTGCTGTGATGGTGCAGGGCAGGGGGTGGCTGCACTGCAAGCTGTGCTGGGCCACGTGGGCCCGTGGTTTGGATGTGCCTGTTTTAGGCAATCCACAGCAGGAATAGAATGTATTATTTTGTGTCCAAACATGACTGGCAAAGCTTAGGAATTCTTTCTTAATGCTCCTAGCAAGATAAAGCTTTTGATCTGTTTAAAATCCCATAGTGGTTAGGATCTTCAGCTAATCTGCTTTCTGCTGAAAAGATAAATATGTATATTTCAACAAGTATCTGCTCTCGAAGTCATAGAGGAATTTTTCAGATGTGAGCAGGAAAAAAAAAACAACCTTATCCTAAATGAAATGTCAGTTCCCTACTACTTTGTATGAAGTTCCAAGGTTTTTAAAAGGATCCATTTCTTTCCTGGTCAGCCCCTCTTCCTCCCCACAAAGGCCAAGTAGGGCTGTTGCTGTTTTGAAAGGCAGTGATGATAAATTTGGGTATTTTATGACACTATATATACACATGCCTATCAATAGTAGTCTACTTTCATTGTAGATTTTCTTTACACCTTTCTGCCTCTTCCCAACGGTTAAATTGCATTTCATATTTTTATAGTGCTTCATCAGATCTGCCTTTAAAACTCTTATGTGAGTAGATGCCCTGAGGTCTCTGAGAGATTTCTTTAGGTCAGTAAAGCATGTCTCTGACTTTAGGAAAATCCCAGAAAGCACTTTGTGGAGGAGAGCCTGCCAGGAATCTGAACGTTGTAATGGAATTTGTAGATTATTACCAAATAAGGGAAGGTACTTAACTCGAGCCTTTAAAATACTTCCTTCTGTACAGGGGTTCAAACTGTAGCAAGCATGTTTTTCAAACCCTTTTTGCAACTGTCATCTGGGCTTGTGGCTGTAGAGCCTAACACAGTTTATACAAATGCTGAGTTTATGTAGTGTCTACAACTTACTTATTCTGTGTATGTATTTAAAAAAAAAGTCTTTGTGAAAGAAAAAAAAAAAAGTAGAATTGTTTGGAAAAGTGATTTCTGTGCCCAGAGCTGTGCAAGAATATGTGTAATCCATTCTAAAGACAGAGCAGTGCCTGCAAAGTCTTGTTCTTTGAAAATAAATCCTCAAAACCTCTACATATTTGCAGCATGTGATGTATTTGGCAAGGAAACAGGATAAGCAGAGTTAGAAGTAGGAATAGATGAATAAGCTTCCTGACTCTACCACGATGATAGGAAATGTCATCGCAAAATTTCTTTTAAGGTTGGAAAGCTCTGTAACAGCAGAAGAGAGTTTTATGTTAATGAACATCACATGACAGAAGCATATAAAAGAGGGAGAGAAAGTTCTGGAATAAGTTTCCCATATTACTTGCCTGCGCAACCTGTATTTCTGTAGAGTTACTGATCCTGTTTAGTAATACTAAAGGTGAAGGTTCTAGATCTGCCACGGTATTGTTCTGATGTTGCATACACTCTTCAGAATAGTCTGACAGTTGTTTGTATCAAGGTGATCTCAATCGCAGTTTGAGTCTCTAAAAAGTAATGAGACTAAAACTTACTTGAATTAAGAATTCCTTAAAAAATGAAAATAAAAATAAAAATCTTGTCTTTTAAGTCAAGATCTTAAATATATCGCTGTGTTCAGTTGAATATACAAACGGTGTGTGTAAATACAGTAGAAATTCAGTTTATTTCCAGGTTATTATGCCTGTTGATTTCTGATAAAGAAAAATGCAGCTTTTCAGTTCTTAGAGTAATTCAAATTTTGGCCCCCAAGTGAAACATCTCTTTTTCATGACATCTAACTCAACTTCCACTGATTTCCAAGAAGTGAGCACTTCACATTACATTTATAATTAGGGAACTAATTAGTCCACAAAAGGTTTGTGAAAGTCTTATACTGCAAGGAAGTCACCCCACTAATTACACAATTCTGTTTTCTCTGTGTTCTATTTCTGGGAAGAGTTTTGTTGAAAACCTCTCCAGTCAATTCTTCTATGAATCTGTGAGGTGGATAGCCAAAGCAAGCTCAAAATTGTCTTGCACATATTTCTGGGCAGTGCAGCACATATCTGCAGCACTGCAGTGTTCCAAAAAGATGCTTAGTAGAGCTGTGTGCAAATGACACTGCCTTGCATTGTCTTCTTTCTAGTTCAGGACTGGGAAGGTGGAGTTGAGTGTCTCCCTGTGGTCCTTACTACTGTCATTATAAATGTCAGTGATGTTAAATGAAATGACAGACATAAGACAGGGCAGGAGAGTGAGTGCTGGAATGTACTGCATTAATTTTTAGATGTAATGTTGATATTGGTAACTCAAGCTTTTCAGACATAAAGGCCCATTATTTCAGAAAAACAGAGTTTGGTAAGGATTTTGTCATTATTCATGAGCAGACCCATTAGCTTAAGACGCACATTTTGTGCTTAATGTAATGGGATTTGACTCTAAATCAAATAAATTGTTCTATTACTATAATCTTTTCTGTAGAGGTTCATGATTTTATTTATCGTTTTATTTTACTTTGAATTCTAGATTGAACTGGGATTTAGCTTTTGATTTTTGTGGGTATGTCTAACTGACTGTTTGCTGAGAAAGAGCAATGAGAAGAAACTATGCTGCATTCAGCTTTATTTTCTCTGTTCTAGAGGAACATTCTTACACCGATGCAGGATGAGAAGTACAGTGGATGACTCATTGCTTTGGCATGTTTCTGTAAAAACAAACTTGAAAGAACACTTGAATATTTTCCCTTTCTCTTTTCCCGGTGGTAGAATTTACTGTTCTATTTACAGGATCACTAAACTTTTGCAGATAGATTAAATGAGTGCTGTTCGTGGTAAAAAGACACAGTTGTTCAAAAAGATAAATGAAGCAAAGCACACTCACATGTATGTGGGCATGAGAATAAGAATTGTTCAGTAGAATAAGATACCTAAGAATAAACCAGGAAGGACTCATGATCTGTGTTGAGCTACATTTTCCAGTGTAAAGTTGTATGAAAAGAGAACACATCTGCTTTCTATCATGTCTAGAAATATTACTTGAAAGATTTCAAACTCTCCAAACAAATCCTTATGCAGTTTTGTTTTGTTTAAAACAAACAAACAAACAAACAAACAACTAAAATTGCATCTGTTATCCCTAAGGAGTTTTAAAAAGAAAATTACCATTAAGTTGCAATCTTGTTTGAATGATTTTAATTTGATTTGAATGGAAGAGCTGGGATTACATGTTTCTCTGGGTTGTGTAGTTAGTAACATAGCAACACAAAGGAGAAACAGATTGGGCACACCCTTACAGTGCGGCAAATTATTTAATCATGTTTAAGTATTTTCCATAGGTAAACAATTACTGGATTGTTTGAGTCTTCCTGCAGTTGGATCCTGTAGTGTCAATTCTTTTCTGTGTCAGAGTGGCTACGTCCTTGTATATATTGGCTGCAAGATGTAGGCTGGATAGGATTCAGTTCGGGAGTTTTCTGCTTTGCACAAAGTAGTATCCTTGTATTGTGTCCTAAATTAGTTTCTGCAACAACTATTAACTAGTAACTAAAGAAGATGAAAATAGTTGGTTTGCTCTTAATGAACATTTTCAAACACAAGATAAGTAACAGAAGATGGGTGTCAGGTCGTGTAAAACAGAAGCTATAATGCAACATATATACTGAACAGAGTGAGTGTAGAAATTGTAACTGTAATGTTCAAGTTCGCTGATGAGAACAATCAGTGTAACTTCTGCCAAAGTAAACCCTCAAAAATAAGCCTGAAGAATTCAAAGGCTTGAACCTCAGCTAATTAAGATCACTTGGAAATCAGTAGAAGTAGTATTTAAGCAGGTGGAGTACTTGATGTGCTAAAGAATTCGGTATAAATTGCAACCTTCAAACTGGGATAGAGTAATTAAATGGTTGGTACTATGAGTTAGCATTTCCTGATCCCGGAATGGGTGTGAAGTTTCACTTCTCTTGGGTATTTATTTGACCAGTAACAGGAAGCACTAACCACAGCACTTACAGATTAATTAGCGTTAGCACAAATCCAACACTATTTCTAATAGTTGGACACCAGTAGCTTAGTGATTTTATGCCGATAAACTACTTCCCTTTATAATGTATAGGAAAGGCCTAGTATGGTGAATTATACTTCACGTGGTTTAAAATCTGCTTCTAAATGTGGAATTTATATTTCTCTTTTGAGGTCTTATTCCGTGATATACCAGAGCTGCTTGTGGCAGGATAGGTTCTTTTGTTTTCCTTCAGCAAAGCCAAAAAAGTTTGAGACCTGACTGACAGGGCACATTACATGTACAAGCCTTGGGGATGATTGGATAGGTGTGTTTGCAGCGTTAAGAAGCAACCCTCAGTTGCTAAAAGACAAAGGCTCCCTGTCACCTTAAAGTCATGACTGTGGAAGGAGATTGCAGGCAATCCTGCCTCGAGGCAAAGAAGGCTAGAGAGCTCAGACAGAGCTACTTCGTGTAGGTCCGTAATAGTGGTGCAGAGAACTGGGCATCTATTAGAATCAAGTGCAGCAGTAGCCTTCACAGAAAAAGGATTAAACAGCAACAAATTGTTCAGGAACATGGTGGCACAACTTAGCCAACAGGGACTTAATGTGACTTAGGCTAAACTTAGAGACTAGAGAAGAAACAGCTTGGCAAAAGGCTTTCTCCAAGACTTGTAAAAGTCATAAAGGTGAGACTTAGAAATGACCTTGAGGCAGTCCTTGTTAATTCTGAAAATAGGCTTCAGACATTGAGTAGCCACATGATCAAAACCAGAGTGGACTGGCAACTGTGTTGCAGATGGCTCTTAGCTGGGGTTTGAACAGCTTTACAGCAGTTCTGTCATTCTTATAGGGTGGAGTAAAACAGCTCATATCCAATGAACAGGACCACTTTGAGGGAAGGAAGAAGACTAACTGCCTCAAGTTTGTCTAAAGCTTAGAATACGTCTAAGATACTATATCAGCTATTTATTAGCTTTCTCAGTCTTGCTGGAGTGAGAAAAGATGGAAGACTGTTGTCCAGCCTGTTAGAGGAAGGCACTTCAGAGACCACTAGAGGCACTCAGGTGGTCTGTCTAACTGTGACTTAGTCTTCCTGAGCTGATCAGTACTGTGAATTATAATGTGTGCAATGTTTTTATTTGCTTAGGACAGAGGAGGATGCAGAAGTGCAAATTGATGATGGAAAGTCTCAGTAACACCACTGCTGATGAGTTATCCCTTCAGTTAATGTCACCAGATAAGTAGGTGTGGTTACTGAACCAGTCAGCCAGGTGATGTTCTTTTCAAAGTCAATATTCACTCCAGCTTATATCAAAACGTAATAGCCAGCCTGCAAAATTTTCCTACTTATGTGCATGGGAAAATATTTTATTTGCCTTTCTCTAGAATCAGATATGGCTAATTGGTTTTGAGTAGTCTTGGTTTTGTTTTTGTTTTTGTTTTCCCTTTTGTGATATTTCAAGCTATGTATATTTATGTCTGTTATTCTCAAATGAAAAGGCATAGTCACAGTTGAAGGATGTGAGGAAAATTTGAAATAGAATTTCTTGACTAATTTTGCAGTCTTAAATTGCTTTTTAAATGTAGCGCATCCCCTGTGTGTCTGGAATGTGTGTTGCAAAGCAACTGCTCCAGCAACTCTTTTGCCAGACATTCAGGGAGAGATGGGGCTTAGGACTGGCTGCTGGGTGAGGATTGCCAGCAGACCAGCACATAGTGACTATTTTCTCTGGTGCATCACTTGAATTACAGGACCAAAAGCAATTGAAATTAATTTCAGATGTTAAAGAGAGGATTTTGAATATTAATTCATAACCTAATTTAGAGACAGTGTTGTATGGAAAGTAACTCAGATTATGTGGACAGCTGTGAAACTAAGAGGTTCAACCTGGTGCCCTGTTGCATCCTTTCACTTTTAAGATCCTGTGACAAACCAAAATGCTTAGAGCAGAAGAGAAGTAGTGCATGAAAGATCACTGGAAGCTAAAGGAGGTTAAGGCTTGAAGGAAAAGTGTGTGAGTGGTGATATCACAAATCTGGTATCTCAATCAAGATAGTATTGTAGACCTGCGATTTAGCTGAGATAGCTTTGTTAGAAATGCTTTAGTGGAGAAAAGCAGGCTGGACTGGAGAGGTTCTGAGAGCTGTAGTAGAGTATCCCCAGTCAAAAGTAAATGAAATGTTCAGTGAAGTGTCAGATAAAACAAAATGGCAATGGTATGAACGCATGTGGAGCAGAACGTTTTTTAAGGTGGGACGTAGAAGGAGAAAGATTAAGACAAGGGAAGAAGGAAAGGTAGATTGAGAAACAATATCTAGAGGGTTATAAGTTCAAAGAGAAATGTCAGCAGGGGACTGAAGACAAGTTGTGCATCTGGCACAGTACTCTTGCATCACGTCACATAT
This sequence comes from Odontophorus gujanensis, assembly GCA_013399175.1. Classification (NCBI taxonomy): domain Eukaryota; kingdom Metazoa; phylum Chordata; class Aves; order Galliformes; family Odontophoridae; genus Odontophorus; species Odontophorus gujanensis. Next base: position 892,527 of record VXAB01013203.1, read on the forward strand.
GCCTTTGGATCCTTACCCTCTGCCTGGAAAAGCGCCGTAATCTAAAAAGCAGTGTAATGTACTCAAAGGGGCTGCACTTGGATCTTTTTTTCCCATGTCAGCAGCAAAGTCAGTATTTTGTTTGAAAAAGTTCTCTTAAATATTTGCAGGGTGAAATTATCCTAGGGGATTCTCACTGGCAAAAATCTCACTTCAGTACAGGTGTTAACTATTACTACATACTTTGGTAACTCAGTGCAGTGCCAGACATTGTGAGACTGATACCACACAAATAGGAACTCAGTCTAAAAGAAATTTCTCAGGTTAAATATAAATGCAATTTTCACTTTTTTTTTTTTTTTTTTGAAAATGTAGAGTGTGGTAAAAAGGGAAGGGTTAGAGAGGCAGTTTCAAGAAGGCAGAAGCAGCTCAAGAGAGCCTGAGTCATAATTCTCTTTTGCTAGGCCTCTCTATGGGCATATCTAAACATTTAGAGAATTGAGAGGCAGGCATGATGAACCTATTTGAAAATGTAGAGTGTGGTAAAAAGATTATTTTATGAAGAATGTGGAAAGAACATGGATTGCATTTGTTCTGCTTCACTGTTTTTGTTACAGAGGTATGTGTATGTCTTTTTGTTTATATTTCTGTGTGATACAGCTATAACGTCTTTATATAGTACTTTTCATCTGAGTGTTTGCAAAACTATGTAGGAAAAGATTAGATTCACAGTGAGAACTGTGAGTGAAGCAAGTAACATGACTGCTAATGGTAATACAGAATGTAATAATTAGAAATGTATATATTTTTAATTTACTTGTTTAAGCTCTTTTAGATTAGAAGTGTCTCTTCAGTAAAGAAAATGAGTACCTGGAAGCTCAGAGGAAAAAGAAAATATGAATTAGCATTACTCAGCCATTAGATGACATTTTCAATGTTCTTTTGGGATTTCAAGTTACAGATGGAATCGTTTGGTTGTCGGACTCAAGCTGTGGATTAAAGGCAACTTGTGCTTGACAAATATTTGTATTCTAATAATGATTTTTACTTCATTTCAGGTTAATTGGCAGTGCATCCATAGCACTTAAGGATCTTGTTGGTAACCAAAGCAGATCATGTCCCTTCAAACTCATACCTCTGCTAAATGAAAGGGGACAAGAAACTGGAGTGAGTGGCTTACATTCCCTGTTTTTACTGTAGAATTGATCAAAATGCTCCAGCAGCAAGAAGCAGATATATTTCCAAGTTATTTTTGCTGTATAGGTTATGTGCTTTGCAGTCTCATAGCAAAAGCTTTAGACAAATGTAATTTATAGCAGGATGTAATTATTCCTATATAGTCAGTTTGATATCAGAGATTCCTTTAAGTTAGCTAAATTATTTTCTGTGTATGTATGACTTATTTGTATATGTGTTACAGATACAATCAGCCACAGGGTGTATGTGAAAATCAACCTATTAAATATACATGTGCTTTTTTTTTTCCTAAGCGACAAGTTTACTTCACTTTTTGCTGTATTCTTTCTAATGTCCACCTGAGTCATAGCAGTGATTCTAGGAAGCACATAATCATGTGAATGTTTACTTCCAACTCAGTTCAGAAAATTACACGAGAGCTTGCTTTACTTAGTTTAACCTGTGTTTAAATTTAACTGTAAGAGTAATTAACCGACGTCTGATAAAAGTATTGTCTGGAACTAAATTTACTGTTTGTGCAGACTGGCTGCTAAGGCACTTCATATTACATTCCAGTCAGTGTAATAAAAGGCCTTAAAGTATAATTTTTGCTATTTCATCAGCTACAGTTTAGTGTCATGGTTAGCTGGTCATGGCGTTGTTTGGCTTGTTTTTTCTTTTGGACTCCTCATGTTACTGTGGCAACTAGGAATAACAGTGTTTCATTCAATCATCTAAAGGCACAATCAAGCACAAAAAGGCAACTCTGCAATTAGAATGGAAAATGACATTGTGTTTTTCTTCCAGGATGGAAGTATGAACTGGCAATTTAAAGAGCCAGATAGGAAATGCTGCTTGTATTTCAGACTTACGTCGTTGATCAGATAGTGTTATCTCTCTCTGTTGTTTGTTTTTTTTTTTTTCACTTTTAAATGTAGGATGTCACCTGCATCAGTATCGTGAAATCAAATACATTAATATTTGTTGAATGTGTTATGTACTTATATTTGAACATATATTTCTAAATATAAACAAAGCAATATCGTATTTGTAATAATATTTTAGAGCAATCATTTGAAATTTTATCATAAATTTTGCTGTGATCAGAAGTAGTTATTATTTATGTTCATTATTAGAACAGCTAGCTCTTTAAATGAGTTATGGCAAACACCGTACTTCATAGAAAACCATGTGTTTTTCTATAGGCAACAATAGATCTGGTAGTTGGATATGAGCCACCAGCTGGACCTGCGAATCCAAATGACCCAGGAGGGACCAATACACAAGAAGGTATTTCAGTCTTTTTTCAGAAGATTATTGTTTGGTGTCTTATGTGTCATTTTAAGCAGACTTTTACTGAGAATGTTTTTGAGATCCTTTGGGGTTTTTTTGCAACTCATGAGAGAATTATGAAGTAAAAAAGTCTTTCAGTTGACAGGTAAATAAATGTGCTAATGGTCTGACTGCACTTGTACAGGGATAATTACATGTAATAAAAGTTATATGCTTGAGCCAAAATAAATCAGTTTGACCATTATCTACTGATACAGAGTAACATAAGATAGGAAAAACAATGAAGTTAAGAGTCTCCTGGGGGGAAATTTTGTTTCCACTGAGAGATGTGCTTGGGGAGTGGAAGGATAGGTAATGTAAACACAAAAGTTGTGTGTTACATTACTAAACTTCATAATAATTACATGGTAATGCGGACTTGAAGGCTAAAAATGTTAATCAACTTCTATGAAATTATTTTGATAGTCTTTTAAAAAAATGTACTGTAATGGAATACAGATAAAATGCAGGCTTTTAGCTAGTATCCAACAACTGCATGAAAATTATTTCACTGCCAGTTAGCAAACACCTCTTAGTTCATTATTGTAATACCTATTTCCCATTAAATGAAATGAGTTGTAATTGTTGCAGTTTTCACTCAGAAGTAAAAAAATGAAGTTCTGAATTGAGCTATTTAATCAAGTTTCATGAATCCAGATGGATTATGAAAGTTGTTAGTGAGATGGAGACTTCCAGTTAAAAAAAATGTCAGTCATGTTTTTAACCATCTCTTACAAGGATCACTGAGGAATTCATTGTGCAAAGTGATCAACGTCCTGTGTTCATGAACTTAACAAACATTCTGTTAATGCTAACTACCATACACACAGCATGTTCTTCCCATAGGTTTTACCATGTTCACTGTCCTCCATTTAAGGAAAGAAGCTAAAAACACAAGGGAATGACACTTTTGTGGTCTAAATATTTATAGCTCCTGTTTCATAATACTGGAATTTCACTGTATGATTCAGTATTGTAGCATCACGGGGTTGTAAAACTGTGTTCCACAAAGATACTGTGATTAAAGAACCCTCTTTAAAGAGGATTTTAAAGGAACTTCCCTTTATTCTACAGTTACATGCTATGGAGGTGGATTCAAAGTTTTATTTTAAATGGCAGTATCTTCCTTCACAAACTTACAAATGGTTTCATACTTTCAATCCTGAAGTAAAAACCAATGTAGCATACAGTCTAGTCTTGCTGTTAGGAAAGACAGTTTCAACTGGTGGATGGCAAGCTGAACATGAGCCCTCATGTTCTGCCCTCGTGGCCCAGAAACCCAACTGTATCCTGGACTGCATTGAAAGAAACATGGCCAGCAGGGTGAGGGAGGTGATCCTGCCCCTCTGCTCTGCTCTGGTGAGACCTCATGAGGAGTAATACATGAACATGTGAAGTCATAAATACAGGGGAGACATGGACTTGTTGGATTGTGTCCAGACGAGGGCCACAAAAACAATTCATGGGAAGGAACACCTCTGCAAGGATAGGCTGAAAGAATTGGAGCTATTCAGTCTGGAGAAAAGAAGGCTCTGGGGAGACCTGAGAGCAGCTTTTCAATACCTCAAGGGAGGCTAAAGACAGGCTTTTCAGAGGGTTTTGTTGTGATTGGACAAGGGGAAATAGTTTCAGACTTAAAGCGAGATTTAGATTGGATTTAAGGAAGAAGATTTTGGTTTTTTTTTTACATTAAGGGTGGTGAGACACTGGTGCAGGTTGCCCAGGGTGGTGGTAGATGCTTTGTCCCTGGAGACATTCAAAGGCAGGTTGGACAGGGCTCTGGGCAACCTGATCTAGCTGCAGATATCCCTGCTCATTGCAGAGGAGTTGGACTATTTGACTTTTAAAGGTCCATTTCAACTCAAACGATTCTATAATTCTAATTGTCTTAGATAATCTGCACCCCGAAGAAGGAGAGATCAACGTTTAGCTTGGCTAGGATGTAAATGAGATAATACAATTTCAATACTATACATGTGTATCAGATTCTTATTACTGAAAAATCACCAACAATAATACGTCAAGTTGTATTATTTGTTTATCATCTGTGCTGCTGTTTAACTGTAGCAGATGGAGAAGATGATGGAGATTGTGAAGATGTCCTGGATGGTGCTGTTGCTGGCATCACACCAACGGTTCCAAGTGGCACAAGGGAAGCTCAGCTAGCTAGGCGCATCACCAAAGGAAAGAAAACACGGAGAATCCTTTCTAACAAACCACAAGACTTTCAGGTAATAGATTTATTAAATACTGTGTGCTGCCTTTTTTGGGTATCACTCCTTTCACGTTCTCTTGAGTATTAATGTCAGATCATTCAAAGCTAATGCACTCTGAAGACAATTAACCTCTAAATTTATAAACCTTTAAAAACCTAAATTTAAATTCCAAAGTATTTTTCATATTGTTACAGAGATGTGTAGTTTTGAAGAGCTGACTGAAATACAGGGGAATCCTATTTACTGTATAGCTGGAAGATATGAGGTTACAATATCAGCTTTAAAAATAAGTAGTAAAAGCAAGTAAAAAAAACCTTACTGAAAAACTTATCTCCAGTTTGTCCTGTAAAATTCAAATAAAGCTATAATTAAGTTTGAAAAGTCTGTCCATATCTACCAGTTGCTTGAGGTTTGATTAGCTTTTTTGGTGGTGTATTGAGAAATTGCTGCCACTAGGACATTAAAAACCTTAGGGAATGAGTTAATACAAATGTCTGATTATTTGTCTTTATTTATTCAGATTCGTGTTAGAGTCATCGAAGGTCGTCAGTTACCTGGAAATAACATAAAACCAGTTGTTAAAGTTCATGTCTGTGGTCAGACACACCGAACAAGAATCAAAAGAGGAAACAACCCTTATTTTGATGAAGTGGGTGTTGTAAGAAACATGTGCAACCTATTCTTTGATGTCGCTGTCCACATGATATATATTAAGGGCTTTGAATAGTTGTGTGCAGGCTGTAAAATCACCAAAAAAAAAGAAAAAGGTATTACAATATTCTATGATGTCTGCAGCTGAGCTTTTTGTGAAATGCTTTGGTTTACTAAGACTGCCAGACAGAATCTGGAAATGCCACTGCCTCGCTATATATAATTTGTAATTGCACAACTAGACTTACCTGCCTAGGTAGAGATTTGTGCCTGAAACATATGGAAATGGCAGAATAGAATTCACAACACTTTAAAGGGCACAAATGTGACTGTATATCTGGAACAGTGAACCTATAGATGTTTCACTCATATTGGCCAAAAAAAAAGAAAAAAGAAGAAAAGACAGTGAGAAAATAACTTGCACCTTAATTTAATCATTTGTAGTCCGTATGTAGAGGGGGGACCATGTTCTTGCACCTTTATTTGAATCAAGTTCTAACTGAAGTATGACGAGGCTCAAACATCAAACCTAGTAAAGCATATACTACAAATAAGAGCAAATAAGCTAGTAAGTAGTATATTTATCTTCATGCTGTCCAACTCTCAGATTTTTTTACTGTGACCTTGAAATTGAAAGATGCAAATCATTAAAATCATTATCACCATGAACACTACACCAGATCTTTTTGATAGCTATTAAGAGATGACCAGACCAGGATTGAATGTCCTGGAGAACAAATAGATTTTACAATTGCAGAATATGTTCCCCTGAGGAGAATATGAAGTACAGAGCAAAGGCAGTGCTGAAAGTTTCCAACACAACTATACCTACTACATTCTTTTTAGTGGAAGTCTTCACTTTGTCTTCTATGTTGTGCTAAGTTTGTTTACCAAGTTCAGTTTTTAATTCTGCAGTAAATAATCATATGTTTTCAACACAGAGGCAGACTGTAAATGTTATAACAAGTTAGGCTTCGTAAGCCTCCTAAAGGCATGTTTTCAGATTTTCTTCTCAAAGGATTGCGTGTTTGGCATTTTGTAACAGGTCTTTTTGTTTGTTTTTTACCTTAACAGATATTTTTCTACAATGTCCACATGACTCCTTTAGAGTTGCTTGATGAAACAATTAGTATCCGGGTAAGAAAAAGTGGTGCATATGGGATTCTCTGTTTCATTGTCAGACGCATTCATGATTCATGTCTGTCTTTATAGGTATATGATTCTTACTCCCTGCGAGCAGACTGTCTAATGGGAGAATTTAAGGTGGGTCTGAAACATTTTAAGTATCTGGACCAAATTAAAGAAAACGAGGAATTATTAAAGTCTCTGTTTTAAGCATTTAAATTTACACAGCTTTAGTGTGGGGCCAGAGAATTACCTAGTGATGTCTTCATTGTTGTCTTGACTAGTGGCTCTAGCCACTAGTAATTGCTTTTCTTACTTGAGTAGATTATTGTTAAAATAAAATTGCATCTGCTTTATATACCAAGTTTTCTCACTTGGTATCCAAACAGAAAGACTTATTTTCCAAAAGGTTAATGTTCTACTCAAAAAGTGACAGGATGATTATTTGGTATGAAGAAATAATTTTATTAGACAAGTAGAATGGTGTGAGATGTATGACAGCATAAAGATGCAGGCTCTGAAATGGTGCAAATAGGTGTTTGGTTGATCAGAAGCTGAAGTAAAAGAGATCACAGAAAAGTCTCTTAAAGTAACTTCTGTGGTTCTGATGATAATAGTGTGATAGGTTTATTGGGATGCATTACAGTCAATACTGGGAGGTATCTGCCCTGTTGAAGGTATTTCTAAAACAGTACGAACACAGCATTCATATGATAATTGTAATGTTTGCTCAAATTCCCTGTTAAAACATTTCCAATATCAGTGTTGATTGTCTTTCTTTTGCTTATTTTGTACTGCAAAAATTCTGTAAATCTCTAGACCAGATACAGGTGGAAGAGCTCTCTTTATATGAAGCAGGTTATGCCACAAATCTGGTAGCTTTTGCTCTTTACTGCTTGGTTTCTCTATCATTTCTAGTGATTCAGACAATGACGTATTGCTCTGATTGTTCATTCAGTAAGAAAAATAGGCAGATGACAGCATGTACTTCAGATGTTCCTGCACGCATTTCAGGAGGAACCCTAGGAAATGACTTTTTTCAGAACTGAGGAATACTGACCTCAGTTGCCATGAGCAAACATACTTAACCTTTATGAACATGTTTGAAATCTGATACAATTAATATAGTAGTAGTATATGTGCAATCTTGTCCAGGTTTCAACTAGTGGAGGAAATATCACTCATCTTTTATAAAGAAAAATGAAATGATTCATTAGAAGAAAGAATAATTTCTGCAACTGAGATTTTCAGCAGGAGATAGGAACAAAACAGTTCTGGAAAGCCTTTATGAACATAAAATCAAGGGAAAACATGGAAATTTGAGAAGCAGTAAACTACTTCCATCTTCTGTCTCTGTTAAATGGAAAAACAAGAGATTTGAGGAAAGAAGGAAGTAACTACCTCTGTTAGACTGTATGCATCTTCTATGGAGTTTTTTTGTTTGTTTGTTTTTGTTTATGTATTTGTTTGTTTTTTGGATGCTGTATCTATTCAAAATTCCTCATTTGTCAATGTTAGGAATTTCTCTTTTTCCTCCCAGGAATATACTGTGTAAACTTACCCTGTTTGTGACAAACTTTGGAAAAACTTCAGAGAAGTTTTCCCAGCCATTCTGTTTCTGATCTATTTCTTCAAATGTGATGTCTTTATTCTTTATTGCAGATTGACATTGGCTATGTCTATGATGAGCCTGGTAAGTAACAGCTACTTCATATCCTCTTTTCTAGTTTGAAACTTGGAATTGAAATATTTTCATTACAGTTTCTTAAGTAAATTGAGATCACTACTTAAAGTGTTAAAAAAAATAATAATCCAGCAGTCTGTAATTCTTTACAGTGCTGTCAAGATGAAGGACAAGCACCCAAAATTTGGATATTAGTTTTGGTATTAAAGACGTTTTTTTTAAGTGTTTAAAGCACTGCAAAATTATTTGTTCATTGTGTCACTGTACAAGTTTGCCACTTAATTTTTTATTAACAGCACTAGATGTCTTATTTGAATGGGAGATACTGAGACCTAAGGCAGGATAATTCTTTGGAACAGTTAGGTTTGACATTATGAATTTTGCCTTTATGAAATGGTTATTATTAGGTGGTTTTTGCTTGTTTAATTTTAGGCCATGCGGTCATGAGAAAATGGCTTTTGCTGAGCGATCCTGAGGATACAAGTTCAGGAGCTAAAGGCTATATGAAAGTCAGCATGTTTGTCCTGGGAACTGGAGATGAGCCACCAGTAAGTCAGATTGATATGCTTTTCTTCTACTCCCTCCACCTCATTCATGGATATGTATTTATGTTCCCCCTCATGCTTCATGAATTCTGTGTTATTTCTTCTGTGAACAGTATCTAAAAGAACTCTCTATTTAAGCAACCTTTGGACAAACTCTGGCTGTGTTGATCAACCACTTGTAGGTATTTCTTCATGTCCTGGAAGAAGCAGAAATGTGCTAGCCTGGCATTGCATGTGAGCTAATATGTAATTCTACTTAGCATAGGTGATCATGCGGAGCAGCTTGTTGGTATCAATTGCATGACTAACTCAGGAATGTCAGCTATTGCATAATGTAGATGAGCCTGGAGAAAAGCCTGAGTACCAGAAAACTTCAAATACTTACCTGGTGAAAATCAGGCCCATCAATAGTTTCAGGTTAGTTAATTTGATGTATAGGAAAGCACACAATTGTGAAAACTAACTGCTATTAGTATAAATTCAATCCTTAACAGTTGTCTGCTGTCCTGTCAAGGCAAAAATAGACCCTCTTCCCTGTGTGACTTTTTTCACCCTTTAATGTTTTCTGTAGTTTCAATTCTGCTATTAATCCTGCGTGAGATTTTTTACATTCTGCACCTCCTTAATTAAAGGTAATATGGTCCCTACAGTCATGGAGTATCTCCTTCTTGTCCGATACTGTAGAATCATGGAATGGTTTGGGTTGTAAGGAACCTTTAAAGTTCATGCTGTCTTAATGATTCTTGATGTAACAGTGATATTCGTAGTTTTTTTGTGGTGAAGTTTTGGATCTCTGGTTTATTTTTTAAATGGCAAATTATGTCAGAACTGTACACATTAGCTAGTTGTAATACTATGCTGTACCACAATATTAATCTCAAGATGGGTTGAAAATTGCACAAAGTTGGCATTTTCTGTGAGTATACTAATGATCATCAGACGATGATGGTTTTAAAAGCGTGATTGTGGTAAGTTGAATGGAGATGAAAATAAAATAGTTTAAGTAAAATTAATTTTTATGGATTGAAAATACGATAAGATTACACTCTTCATAATGAAACTGACAACGGTATTCTACCTGAAGTGTACTGCAGGCACCAGTTTAACTAATTGCCTTAAACCTACATGTTAATCTCCATCTTTCTTACATACTAGCTGTTATGTACCAATGTATCTCCCAACAGGTTGAAAAAAGGGAAAAAGATAATGAAAGCGATGATGTGGAAAGCAATCTGTTACTACCAGCTGGAATTGCACTTCGATGGGTCACTTTCCTTCTCAAAATCTACAGAGCTGAGGACATTCCACAAAGTACCTAGATTCTTACTGTCTGCCTGTTGGTGCATTTGGTGATTAGAAAATTTAACACAGTAGAAGTACCTATACTAGTGCTCAGACACAGCTGTCTGTTGTAGGTGTTCATGAACATAAAACATTGCTGCTTGAGCCAATAATTTTGCAATGGTGTAAGTAGCCTGTTTCAGCCCTTTGGTAATGCTCAGTAAGCCTACTTCATTCTTACAGTGAGTAATTTAATGTAACCCACTAGATGTGTGATGTTCATCTGTTGCTGAGTGGGCTTCAATACGTGGTTCATTAGCCTTTCTGCGATCGTGGAAGTGAAATGCATGTCGTTAACTTCAGTTACAGTTGGTCTGCAGGTATACTGAGTGTTCCACGAATGTCAATTTTGAATATGCCAATTTTATCCCTTTATTATAGCATGATTTCTCCCCTCTATCTGTGACAGGTGACCACGTCTACAGGTACTTAAGTAAAACATTTCAAATACGACTCTCAGTTTAGGAGCACAGAAGCACTCTTTATTGTGTTTCAGGAATTTATATTCTTGAAATTTCACCAAAGCCAAAATTCTCCCCTTTCACCAGTGTATTTTTTATCTTCATAACTTTGTTCATCAGATTAGACTTCACACTACCTTGATGTATAAATTGGTTGATTTTAGTGGGAATGTTATTGAAGAAAAAAAATATATATAGTCTTTAATTTCTGTTTTGAATATTCTCTTCAGTGGATGATGCTTTTGCGCAGACTGTCAAGGAAATATTTGGAGGAGAAGCAGACAAGAAAAACCTGGTAGATCCCTTTGTGGAAGTTTCTTTTGCTGGAAGGAAGGTAATTAAGTAAATATCTGAGTCGCTGCATTTTAGTCATGATCCTGAGGGAGAATTTATATGCCAGTATATGTTTTTAGGCTTCCCCATATTATAGGAATGAAAAAGCATTGGCACTAAAGTTCACCTACTAAAACAAGGGCAATCTACAAAGGATGGTAGAATGGGTGTAAAGCTGATGACTAATAAAAAGAATGTATGACTAAAGGCTAGGTACTGATGTGTGCCAGACTACTTATCTACAAGTTCCTGATAGCTTTTTTTGTAATGGATTTTGCAGATTTTTATGGACAGGTTAACAGCATTTGTTCATTTTATGACTAATATTCCTCAGAATAGCAAATTTGGGCCGAAGCCCAATTGCACAGCCTACATTCATAGCTGTCCAGTTTTGAAGAGGAAAAATGCCAGTCCTTTATTATGCTATATAATCAGGTTACCACTCTCAGTAACCAGAGGAGACCTTCAGTAGACATTACCAACGAATAATACAGGCACTCCCCAAAAGTATATTCTCCATCTACGCTGAAATATGTGTAAATTAAGCTGATATTAGGTCATTCCTTTGCCTTGTCTCTTTGCAGTGATAAGAGATCATTATTAGTGTGAAAGTACCTTCATTGTAGCTAGTGGAAATTGTAGCAAGCTTTTTTTTTCCCCTAGGGTAATTCCAGCCTCATGTTTAAACACTACTTAAGAATTTTATTTTTCCTTCCAATAGTTGTTAAGGTTACCTATGCAGGACAGGTTAGCAATGTTTATGAATTGAAAACAACTGGTTTATTACAGCATAAGAACCTCAGTATTTGTCATTAACTACTGCCCCTTATCTTTCTGAGTAGAATGTGATTGATCCAAAATCACAGCTAGTATATGCCTTTTTTTTTTTTTGTCCATTATATCTTTTCCCTATATAATTTTTGTTTTTTTCAGGTTTGCACAAATATAATTGAGAAAAATGCTAATCCAGAGTGGAACCAAATTGTTTATCTTCAAGTCAAGGTCAGGATTTATTTTTCTTTTTTATTTAGAAAATGAACTTCTTTTGGAACCCAAAGTAGTAAGATTAGAGAGTTGAAATAATTGGTTATTTATTATCATTGCTTTTTTTCAGTTTCCCTCAATGTGTGAGAAAATAAAACTTGCAGTTGTTGACTGGTGAGTTCTAACTTTTAGTGCTGGACAATATGAATTATATTCATATATTGTATGAATTATTGTATAATTATATTATATATTGTATATATACATGTATATTATGTGAAGTCTGATTCCTTAAGTTGTCAAATATTGTTAGAGTCTCAATCTATAGGAGTATTTAAGCATATGGATAAATATATGCATTAA
>VXAB01013203.1:904993-1020819 GCA_013399175.1 Odontophorus gujanensis
ATTCATATATTGTATGAATTATTGTATAATTATATTATATATTGTATATATACATGTATATTATGTGAAGTCTGATTCCTTAGTTGTCAAATATTGTTAGAGTCTCAATCTATAGGAGTATTTAAGCATATGGATAAATATATGCATTAACAATACCATTTCTTTACAAGAAACCTGATTAGCATATTGTTAGTTTAGTGCACTGAATAGTGAACACTGTTGTTATTTAGGTGTTAGTGAAGAATAATGTTTGTAATACTTGTTAGTCTTTTTTCTTCCCTAGTTTTGTACTCACTAACTAGTTCATTAGTATTTTTAAGAATGTTTGAATTCCATTGCATTTTCAGAAAAAACTTGAATGAGTGCTTCTGTAAATATTTGTCTTGCATATCAATATTGTCTTCCCTATTAATTCATGGATTGTTGAATACCATTCAAATATTAAGCACACACATTGTTTAGGTGGTTCAACTCCTTGTATGCTACAGCTGCTATTCTATCTGTATGCCTATTTACACTTAACTAAGTGTCCTTCTGGAGAGAAGGCAGAAAATCTCACAGGGATCTGGTTTGCAATTTTCTGACTACTACGAATTTTTTACTGTATCCTGAAAGATATAAATGATTATTTTCAGCAGAGCTTCTAAATTGGTTACTAGAATTCAGCTATTTTAAGCAGTTTTTCAGTTTTTCACACGTTTTCCTCATGATAAAAAATGTTTTTGTAACTAGCCATTACCTTCTGCTAGTAGTAAAACATTCCAGATGATACAAATGTGAGCACACAATCTTGGAGTGCCTTTTAGCCACCTATATTTGCTTCCGTGTAGAATGGCCAACATAAAGTTTAATTAAAACCATTCTTTTTTCTTTTTGTAGGGATCGTCTTACCAAAAATGATGTAGTAGGAACAACATATTTGAGTCTCTCAAAAATTGCTTCTTCTGGAGGGGAAGTTGAAGGTAAATAATTCAGCAGTATGTGACATATTTTCTTCTCTTAGGAGGAACAGCAAGAATCAGTGCTCTTAAGAAAGCATATTTTCATACAGCTCCTCAGTTCTGTGGCAACAAGATTATCTATTTCAGAGATTTTAAAACAATACCCACAGAAAATATACAGTGGGACTATTCAGAGGATTAATGTTTAAACCACATCATCATAAAAATAGCAGTAACTCAAAATTCAGTGTTGTTTTAATAAATATCTATAATATTTAATAAATATAATAATGAATATATATATACAGTTAATGAGTTAATTACATTTGTAAGTTCAATCCCGAATTTAGAAAGCCATATTATCGCACAGTATGTAATTAGTGAGATAAGTAAATTTGCTAAGATATTTAATTTAATAACAATTCAGAGTCAGTGTTTCATAATCACTGCTTCTCCAGGTACTAGTGTACCAGATTTCTTCTGCCACCTTATAAGTCTTTCCCGTCTTTTGTTGGAAAGAGGATGTAAAAAGAGGATAATATTCCTGAATAGTTAGCCCACAGCAATGATCTAGAACCACCTTACTTACTTCTTGTATACTGCTTTCAGATGCTGAGAGGAATTTTGATCAGTCACTGCTTAGATCAGCAGCTTTATAGAAATTGGCACTATAACTCATTGCTTAAGAGCTCCATGTGACTATTAAGCAACCCTTAATTCATCACTGAAGATATTAATATAAATGCCTGAGGTACTATGATCAAGCATCCTTAACATGAGTCTTTTGAATGTCTCTAGAGAAGGAGACCCCACAAGCTCTCTGGGCAGCCTGTTCCAATGTTCTGTTACCCTTACTGTGAAGAAGTTTTTTCTCCTATTTATGTGAAACTTCCTGTGTTACAGCTTATGGACTCCATTTGACAATGTATTTGTAATAAAATGTTTCATAGTGGTATGATAAGCAGTTTTGTGCCGAGATTTTGGAAAATACTAAATAATGCAGTTTCTATTACCTTTCTGTTCTAGTATAATGTTGTTTTACAAATAATATCTTTGTCATCTACATTTATAATCCCATATTTTCCTGGCAGGTTCTTCATACATTTCAGCCAGCTGCATTATTTTGCCTAAAAAAATGTTTTGTCTTTTTCATGAACATAGTGTGGCACGTTGGGTGCCCAGACATAATTTTAAAGCTCATGGTTAATCATGCTTGACATTTATTAATATGTTGTTCGTTATTTTGTGGGACACAGACTGAAAACCAGTTCCATCTAAATTGCTGGTTTGTTTTTTTGGTTTTTTATCTCTTGTGTTTATGTATATGATGTGTACTTACGGTTGGAAAGCAGCCTGGTTTGTCCTTGAATGAGTAGCTATGGCAAAAGTTTATTAACAAAATGTGTAGCTCCAACCCTGCATGACGTGAACAGATATTTAAATATCAGATGGAGTTGTATTGCCAGTCACATAACATCAGGCTTAGTATCTGGTCCCTTAAAAGTACTGCTTTTGAAAGTACAACTTTACTTTCATATAATCCACATGCAACCAGAGCCAAAAGCAAAGGTTAGGAAGGCAATGAGAAATCAAAGGCAGAATGACTGGGCTGCTGGGTAAATTTCAGCTCTGGAACAATCACTTGTACTACCCACACAAATGTGTAACTTGAACTACTGCTGAGTCAGAGCTCACTTGAGAGCCATGAGTGCCTCATTCAGGTGCTGGGTAACAGCGAACATATTTCTTGGATTCTCTCTCTACTTAAGTACTGACACTAGAATAAACTATTTCTGTGTAAAATCTCAGATTATATTCCCAGGAACCAGGATTGAAGCCTGTTCTGGCTTCCAAATAACTGAGAAGCTCCATTTCCTTTGAAATTTGTACAAGAAAAGTAACACCTTTGTATTATAATAAGGAAGTGAAATTCTAGCCCATGTGAACTTCTGTTTTTTTCTCAGGCCTTCACCTGTATTTTTAAAGCAGATTGCTTTTTGATGTATTTGTTTTTAAAATGCTATTGTCTCCTTTCTTGTAATATCTTCAACATCTTCTCTTTTTATGATACAGAATTTTCATCTTCGGGAACTGGGTCTTCATCGTATGAAGGTTTATATCTTGGTCTGTTACTGATTTTACTTCCATTGCCCAAACTGAGACGTATTGCCTAAGAAAACCCATCAGCTTAAATGTATATAAATATTTTGAAATTCTGTCAAGGACTTCACTATTATAATTACAGATTATCAAACATTGCTAACTATATAAAACAGTTTTGGCACTGGAACTGGTTGGAAAATGTTTCTGTTTGGCTGATGCTTCAAGCTGTGTTTTGTTGTTGAGTTTGCAGTCACTTAAATTATTAAGTGCCCTAACAATGGATTGCAATTTTTAACTTACCTATGAGCTCTAAACTACGTTTGCAGCTGCTGAGCCTTACAGTAGTAAATAACTGCATAAAACAATAAGCGCATGCTTTGCTTATCCTTAGCTCTTTGTATCTGTGAAAATCTGGAGAGATGGCTCTTTCTGACTGTATTGAAAGTTTTGAAAGACTTTGTATAAATAGTTACGTAATAAAAAATAAATACAGTTGGAGTGCAGTTGAAAGGTAACAAACACATTCCTGCACCCAAGTCCTTTTTTTTTTTTTTTTTCTTTTTACTATTTTTCTTTCTTAAAAAAAAGTAGTACTAAGTTGAGGGGCAAAATAGCTTTTTGGAATTGGTTTCTGTAGTACACAATTATCAGCCTTCTACGTGTTTTATATTTAAGAAAAAATAAGTATTAAAAGCACAGCAACAATGAAAAAGGTGGAAGGTTAAAGCATCCAGACAGAAGATACTGCAAATCTTTATTTTACATTTTGAGATTTTAAATTACTTCGCACTGATAGGAAATAATGTCAAGACATTACATTGATTTTTATTCATGTCACTCAGTAGTCACTGTGGCAGAGTCACAGAAGGCATAACCTTTTATTTTCCATTTTCTTACCTCAACTACATTTTCTTGTAAACATGTATTGCATTGTATTACAGATCGTTCTGAGTGATTTATGCTGCAAGGTTTAGAACTGGATTCAGATCTTTTTTACATGGGGTTCACTTGATCAAGACAGAAGTTTGGTTAAAGCAAGAAAAGAAACATAGAATCTTTCCTGTTCTTACAACTGTGCAGTATTTTTCCTATTTGTGGGCGGAAATTAGTTTATAAATTGGAACTTACTGTCATTGTAATTAGTAGCAGCTATTAATAGTGTCTACATTTGTCTTTTTTTACCACAAAGTACAATCACAGAAAAATTGTATCACAATTAAAACAGTGAGATTAATTCTGCTAAATTCTAGATTTTTGTGGTATGATGCACATCTTTATTGTGACTGCTCAGCTAGAGCAATGATGACCTGTGTGTTTAAATGAATGCAAATGTTGTGTTTCATTTCTTAGTGGAAAAGATGTTTTCCATTAACACATGAGTGTATTCACATTAATGAAAATGTTGTACTTGGAGTGGGCCCAGAGTTCTGTTTGTTCTTAGGGTTTTTTGTGTTGGTTTTTTGTTTTTTTTACTGCATGAAGTAGTATACAGTAGGTATGTACAATGAAAGGGGAAGCTAGGAACAAATAGTCAGTGATTTAGTTACTTTAAATTCATACCGTATACCCAGATAATAAAGTGTTCTTAATTTTCTAATAACTAATACGTAACTAATATCTCACATTTGTTCTGTTGGGTTTGAAAGTAATGGTGATTGTTTTCCTTTCTCTGAATGATAACTAACAGAGATATAATGGTGATTTTTGCTTATTAGTCAACACAGGGGAAACAGAAGTTGGCTTTTTACCAACGTTTGGACCTTGTTACTTAAACTTCTATGGAAGTCCAAGAGAATACACAGGATTCCCAGATCCATACGATGAGTTGAACTTCGGAAAGGTCAGTTTTTCCTTATTGATTGTTTTTTAATAAAAGGATTAAACCCAATTAGATATAATCAGTTTATTAACTCACTTTAAATTGTATTTTTTTCACATTATATTCCCTTTATTTTTTCTTTCTGATGGTGGTTTTTCTTTCTGATGGTATCTTCTTATATTTTTTTAAAACATTTTTGAAGGAGCAACAGAGTTTTTAGTGATTTTTTCCACTATCTGTATCTCTTCGTGCACTTATATTTCTTACCTCTTTGTTTTCTTAAGTGTCCATTTATTTTTCACTTTTATATTAATAATTAATTTGAACTGCTTTTTTTCACTTGTTCAAATATGTACGTGCATGCCTCTGTGGAAGTTTTAAGAATGCTTTAGTGACACCATAAGCATGTACGGGCAAAGAAAGATTACGTTAGTTCAGGAGAAAAATGTAAAATCAGATTAAATCCGTCATTCTGTTACAGGGGGAAGGAGTTGCTTATAGAGGAAGAATTCTTGTTGAACTATCTACAATGCTTGAAAGCAAACCTGTTAATAAAAAGTTAGACATGATCCCTAGTGATGATATACTGGTTGTTGAGGTATGTTCTTTTTTTTTTTGCTGTCGCTGTAAGTGATGCGGGGTTGCCTTGTCTGGTTATTTCTGGAGAGTGATCTACCTTAGTAAAATTGAAACTCTTGAGCTGAATCTTAGAATTAAGAGATGCTTAGTTATAGTGTGGCTACAGAAATATCAGACCCTGGAGAATGGCCATGCTGTTGCTGAGACTGAACTGGGACCCCTCAAGAGAGTGCTTGGAGCAGAGCCCATTGAGGCAGGGGACCTGGGCTGGGTCTGTGGTGAGGACACTACTCCCTGATTCCCTGACTCCCTGACTCCCTGACTCGGTCCTCCCATGCCCTGCAGGCTTCTGGGCCGTCCTTAAGGCACTTGGGAGTCATCCTATGTCCTGCTAGTCTGGTGCCTGTGCCTCCCCCACCTCAGGAGCCTTGCAGCTTGGGCAAGGGCTTCCTGAGCAGCCTGCAGGGCAGCAGAAACAGGGAGCATCACCATGGCAGGAGAAACTGCTGCCTCCTCAGGACATTCCCAGCACATTAATGGAAGAGGCAGCCAGAGCCTGCCCCTGCCCCACCCTGCTTAAGGCAGAGGTGGGTGTGGGACAGAGAAGCAGGGCAGCTCTGCGCTGTCTTCAATGGACAAGTTGTGTATGGAGGAGATGAGCATGCAAAGGGCTCTTGTCAGCAGCCCTTGCTCCTGGTACTCAAGGCTACCCAAGGGATGTCCCTGTCTGCCCCCAAATCACCAGGCCACTTTGAAGTCTGGAGTTGTGCAAGGCCTTTGACATGGTCCTGCACCCCTTATCTCTAAATTGGAGAAATATGAATTTGAGGGCTGTACTGTTCAATGGATAATGAACTGGTTGGATGGTTGCAGCCAGGGGGTTGGAGTCAGTGACTCCATGTCCACGTGGAGGGCAGTCATGAGTGGTATCCCCCCAGATAAGATTAAGGAGGAATTTAAAAGCTAAAGGAAGGGATGTTTATGTTAGATGTTAGGTGGAAATTCTGTACTCAGAGTGATGAGGCACTGGAACAGGTTGCCCAGAAAACCTATGGAATGTCCCATCCCTGGAGGTGTTTAAGGCCAGGTTGGATGGGGCCCTGGGTGGCAACCCTGTCCACAGAGGGGTGATTGGAGCACAGTAATCTTTAAGGTCCCTCCCAAGATAAACCTTTCTGTGACATTCTGTCATTTTCAATGCTCTCAAGTGCAGTAACTTATGACACATATCTGTCTTCTTGGTACAACTCAGAAGCAAGGAAAAAAAAGTCTTTATTTCCACTGAGCAAATAGTACTGTTTCCTTTAATTGAGGTTCATATCTACAAATATTTCAACAGAACTAAAAATGTTCTTGCTGTAGAAATACCAGCGCAGGCGAAAGTTCTGCTTGGCTGCTGTGTTTCATTCTGCTACCATGCTGCAAGACACTGGTGAGCCTATCCAGTTTGAAGTTAGCATTGGTAACTATGGCAACAAGTTTGATACCACCTGTAAACCTTTGGCATCGACAACTCAGTACAGTCGCGCTGTTTTTGACGGTAAGGGTGCTGCTCTGACTGGGGTAAGATCATGTAGAACTGTCCTTTGAGGGTGCAGGGGATTTATACCTTTGGAATGACAGCCCTTACACCACTAAAAATTACTAGAAAATGAACAGAAAATAACATACGGTTCTTTATGGTCTTTGATGAAAAGTAGACTGAAAAGCCTTCTGATGCTTGTAAAGAAAATCTGATTTCAGTGTTCAGTGAGTTCTCTGTGTACTAGGAAAACTGGTAGGAAACAGAAATCAAAGTGTTTTACATGTATCTAAAAGCTAGGGATTAAGAAGGGAAAGCACCATCAGAACGTTCTGCTTTGAGAGATAACAGAAACTTTTAACTGAGGGTCTGACAGCCTATAAGAAAACAAGTTATCTGTGTTACAGAAATATACGTTTGGGCTATAAATTTTTTATTACATGCAAACGTTTTCTCTGTGTATCAAAGGATCAGGGAAAATGATTATTTGAATATTTTATTTCAGAGAAACACATTAATTCTCACTGTGTTTTACATTAGTAAATAATTGGTTAGAACAATGAATGTGTTAATGGAATATTTATTGGTAAAAAAAAAACAAAAAACTGATTATGATACAGCTGGAGAGGTGGTTTTACCATCCAACAGATGTTAAGGGTGCTGAAAAGTACAAATCCTTTGGTAAGTTTGGCTAGCTGCATGTTCTTCCTGAGTGACAGTTCATAACTGAAGTGAATAGAACACCTTGTACAGTGTACAGTATGTGTCCCTGCCATGAGTTCTGTCTAACATGTTTCACACCAGGTAATTATTATTACTACCTGCCATGGGCAAACACAAAGCCAGTGGTAACACTGACTTCTTTTTGGGAGGACATCAGTCATAGATTGGACCCCGTGAATGTGATCCTGAACATGGTTGAAAGATTGGTAAGATTTCTTTTTTGCTGCTCTGACTCTTTTCTTGGATGTGTAAAGAAAAGTGACATTTTGAGCAAATTATGGAACATAGTTTTTTTCCTTCTTTCCTCTTCAAAGTTAAACAAAGATCAGTATGAGAAATGCACTGATAATTCTAGGTTTGTATTCTGGCAAGGCCTCATGCTGCTTGAATCTGCAGGGAATTCCCACAGGATGTGGAAGGGTGCTCTTCATTTAAGAGCACATTGTGTTTGTGGAATTGTATTTGCCTTGAAGTTTGGTGTAATGAGAAACAGTAATAAATACAGTGTGAAAGAACATGTAGAGTTCTGTTAAATTGGAATTGTGTTTGAATATCTTTGTCTTTTTTGATTCGGGCTTTAAAATAAAACCAAAAAAAAGTCTTGAAAGTCATATTGACTATAATACTGCAATTAAAGTTTCAAAGTGCAAATCTTTTTCTTTTAAATCCCTCAGCAATCCAACTTAACAAACTTAAAATCAGGAATGCTGGCTAAAATTTCTGAAAACAGATTAGCTGAGATGTGGCTGAAGCTTATTGACGAACTTACAGATGATGTAAGGTAAAAGAACCTTTTTTTTTTTCTATCTCTTGCAGTATCATTCTAGGCCTGCTTTTAATCTTCTTTGTTGGCCTTACTGAGTCACAGAACAAATCCTAAAGGCTATAAAACTCACTGCCTGTATGAATTGACTTGAAAACTGGAATTCCAGAAGTTTCTGAAAGTAGTAAAATAACACAGATATTGCCAGGTTTATAATTCTGTTATCTTAGTCAATGGCAGTAATAAAGCAGCAACTCTTGGGGGGAGGGGTGAGGAGGAATCTAAGGCAGAACTGCTTTGCAAATGTGAGATTGTGAATCTCTGCTGTCTTTTTACCACTTTATCTTCTTAAAGCTTTTTAAGCTGTTTAGAGCTTAAGGACTGTCAAGATAATATTTATGAGTGACTCTTTAGTCAACATACCTGTAGTCTGGTCGGAAAACACAATGGGAGTCAGCACTTGAGGTTTAGAAGGAAAACAAATTCTAAATAGTGAGGAAAGAATTGTATGAGAAAGAGGCATTAACAGAAGGGGATGAGGAAGGGAGATGAAAAATGAGAGAACAGTTATTATTCATTAGAGTAAATAATAGAAAATATGCAATTATAGAAGAAATCATTCATCAAGCTTTAGAGCCAAAGTACAAGTGAACAGAGGAAAAAGCAAACATGGTGAAGATCATTTTACCTTAGCAAACAATTGTATGGCAGATAACTTATCTCAAAATATAAACCCACTGTCGTACAGAAAAAAGCAGAGAAAGAACTGACATGCTTTAGGAAAGCAAAACATGAAGGGCAAATTGTTGTGGCGTGGAGCCATCTGGAGAGTGTAGAAACTTTAAGCTTTGCATTGTTGATGCATCTGAACTGCTATTCAAACTGATTTATTGACTAGCAGTAGCACCTAGACGCATCAACCACATTAGCTTCCTGTTGTTCATAGCATACAGTGCCCTCTGTGGTGTATTTTCAGGAAACTCACAAAATGTTTGTCAAAGGCAAATACCCTGGGTTTAATTCATAGAACAATTTTCTTTGCTATGATAAAGTTTTAATGAATAGGTGTTTGAGAGAGTTTTCAGTGCATCATTTAAACCTAACATGTGATGACTTTCTGGAAGTTTGGATATGGCATGTTTGAATGAAGTGTAGGTGTCTGTACCCTGGACAGGAAGCATGTGCATTCAGATTAGTAGAACTGCAGTGACAGGTGCAGTAGTCAGTGGTAAGGTTTTGCAGAGTCAAAGTCCTTAGAAATGCATGACATACTATTAAAACTAGTTCAGAGAAGAGTCAGTGTTTCCAAACTTTGCAGTGGCTCTAGAATTTTCTTTTTTAAGTATCACATTAAAGACCTTCTAAAGAACTCTACTGAAGGAATTTAGTCATGGATCTCTGAAAAACTACCTTTTCCTCAGACTAGTACCTCAAAAAATCCAATTCCTTTCCTGGGCTCTATTGTGCTGCTGTGATATTGCTTACTTCCATTAAATAGTCATCCTGCCCTCTGGTGTCGCAGAAGTTCTGTGCTACAGATTTCTTTTAGAGATTTTCTGTGTTTTGTTGCCAGAGAGTTAGGTTGCTCTCATAGTCATAGATATCAGTTGTATACTAAATTTCTGAGAATTTATGGTTTCAGTGAAGGAAAGGAACATAATCATGGTCAGAAAGTGCTGATTTTATCTTTGAGGTGCACATTCTGAGACAATAATTTTCTGATCTGCATATTTTAGGGAATGGATTTTGCTTGATTTGGTAAGCAGCAATTACATGAGAGCACATCCCTCAAACTATTTTGTATTGGTGCTTCCTACATAAGCACAGCATTTCTCCAACTTGCTGTGGATGCTTGGTCAGCTGGAAATGTCTGTAGAAATGGATGCTGTAGTACTATTGTGGTGATTTTTAATTACAGAAAGCAGTAACACTCAGTCTTTTGCCACTGTATGCATGTACTCATTTGGTGTATGGCTACATGAAATTGACTTCAAATTATTATCATGAATCTGTTTTTCAGCAAACCATTTCCCCTCATAGAAGGCAAATCTAATATTACAGTCCTTGACACTCAGATAGAAAAACTGCGCCTAAGGTCTCTCAAACAGATTGGAGAAGCAGCAGCAAGGATGAGGAATGAAGCTACTGATGTGAAAGCCACTTTGACAGAAATTGAGGATTGGCTGGATAAATTAATGCAACTGAGTGAAGAGGTTAGTACCACACAATATCAATGATTCAGCTGGTTTAGAAGTAGCTGTCTAATCCAAAGTGGTATAATGTTCACTGCTGATCAAGCAATATTTAGAAGAGTAACTTTAGATGCCATGAAAGTAAACATGTGCCTCTGTGGAATTAGGTAGATTATTCTAGCTTGTTATCCAGCTTCACTGAGAATGTATGCTGGGAAATAACTGTAGAATTACGACAGGCTCTTTAGCTTTTCAAAGTGGCAGTGTTTTTTCCTTTATTTTCTTACGGACAGAGCTGCAAAACAAAAGCAACCAAACAAAAAAAAAACCTAGAAGGCTGTTTTTTGTCTTCTGCTACATGTTTTTATGATGGTTTACTCCTTACACGCAAGCATTGCAAGCATTTCTGTGCATACCATGTCAATCCAAAGGAATGGCAACTGGGAGCTGTCACTGTTCAGTAACCGAATTGGGATACGGTGCATTTCTATATAAAATTGCAAAATATGTAGGAACAAAATCTTAACAAAATGTTGTTTTCCAATGACCTTTTTGGTATTTTTAATGATTGTTTCACAACTGTATATTGCATTACTTGTAAGGAAATCAATTTCTTCCATTTATCATAAATTCATGCTTCTTACTGATTCTTAACTGATAAATCCATTGGTAATAATAGATAGATGTTGTCTGGGGATTACCATCAATTTATGCTTCTCATATCTAAGCATTAGATTAATTTAACCTTCTAGTAATCAACAACTTTCACCTTCTTTACCTTGCAAATAATCCACAGCCACAGAACAGTATGCCTGATGTAATCATATGGATGATCCGAGGGGAGAAAAGGCTGGCTTATGCTCGTGTTCCTGCACACCAAGTGCTGTATTCCACCACAAGCCCTGAATCATCTGGTAAATACTGTGGAAAGACACAAACAATCTTCTTAAAGGTACATCTTTTTTTCTCAACATCCTTAAACTTTGAATCCCTAAATTGTGATGCTTTCTTGCATGTGCATAGAACACTGACAGACTCTTCTGACAAGAAATACAAACATCCACGTGAACTTTAAGTTATTGTCATAATTAAGAACCCATTACTGGATTAAACTTGGGAGAGGTTGTACAGGAACAGCAATTATACGAATGTTTTCTGTAATTGGTTTTTACATGCCCAGGGCAGGTACCATTTAAAGAATGTCTCCTTCCTGAACTATTTTATTAACTCCTTTTCAGGAAGTGCCATGCAGGAAGAGATAAATCATGTATTATTACTCATACTCTGTGTTATTGTTTAGATTGTACTGAAAACTGGAACACCTGTATAACATAACAAAGAATAACCTTATGTATGTGTGTGTCAGTACCCACAGGACAAGACGAAAGATGTCAAAATGCCTGCGGAGTTGCGGGTTAACATTTGGCTTGGGCTCGGTGCAGTTGAAAAGAAGTTCAATAGCTTTGCAGAGGGAACATTCAGTGTTTTTGCAGAAATGGTACGCCCGTCATCACACTCCTGCATTAAACTTGGATATGAACCTTAGGAATTCTATGCAGTTTGAGCTCTTCTGAAATTGTTTGGTATGCCTGGCAGAAAGGGAGAGTAAGAATTTATTATACTGAAAAAAGTGCTGAAACAAGTAGACCACTTCAAAGACAATTAATGATTAAGGGCATTGTGCCTACCAGAACTTCAGCAGAACACATGCTGAACTGGTTAATCAGGTGAAAATTTGGATAATTCAGTGATTTCAAGACATATGTTTTAGATTTTTATCGTTGTAATTAAGATTTAGATCTAGAACATAACGTTTTGGCATACGAATAGATATTTTAATTGATTCTTCACTTCTTTACAAATGATGCATGGATCCAAGTGGTTTTGTTTAATAATGCTTCTTTTGTAAGAGCAGAAAAATTGCCAAAAATTAACTGCTATAGGAAAAACAGTTCAAAACCAGTAGATTTCACTGACAAAGGACAATATTGTAACATGTCGATGGCAAAAGAAAGAAATTTGAAACAAAAATACTTCAAGTAGTCCCACAGTGTGTAATAGAGATTTTATTTGATAATGATAAGCTGTAAGCATCTTTTCTCTGCCTAATTTGCATGCCTAATGCTGCATGTAATCAACTATAACAGTTGTTCAACAACTATAACATAGTGTTTTTACAGAGGCTTGTGGCATCATTGTACCAATGCCTAAAATACTAAATGTAGTGCTATATTAAATAGCTTAAAATAGTCATCAGATATTCAAAGGCATTGTTTGTTCAGAGTGGAGGCTATGGGATATCTTGGTTGCTTTTTTCCTCTTCATACAGCAATGCAACAATTCTATAGCAGTAAGAACAGAACATCATAAACTAGGAATAATCCCATTAATAGGGAAATACAGTATATGAGCTGTGCTGACATCAGAATTGTTTCCCCATTAGCTTCCATAAGACTAATCTTTTGAGATGGAAAAGAGAGGATCATGCACAGAGAAAATGAAAGAAACTCTTGTTCCAATAATGTAAAGGCATTTTATTTAACAAACCTTTAACTTGGAGGGAATTTGACTGTAGAATATAGCATCATTTAGCAATGGAATCATTGTTTACATTTACAAAACAGAACAGGAGAAAAAAGAAGAATTTAATGATGAGAGTGTAAGGCAACATGGGAAGGAAATATTTGATTTCAAATAAATAAAGTGAATAGTAGAATGCTTCAATTATAACTATTAAATAAACCTTTTTCCAATTTTTTTCTTTTTTTTCCTCCTGAAATCTTTTCTTTGTTCCTAACGTACCGTTTTATTCTTTCTTCTCAAACAGTATGAAAATCAGGCTCTTCTTTTTGGAAAGTGGGGTACCTCAGGGCTTGTTGGTCGACACAAGTTTTCTGATGTCACAGGAAAAATCAAACTGAAAAGAGAGTATTTTCTACCCCCAAAAGGCTGGGAGTGGGAAGGAGAATGGGTGGTTGATCCTGAAAGAAGGTGAGATTCTTTTAATTTTATGCAAGCAGGAATAAAGGAATTAACTTCAGAGTGTAGAGTAGAATATCCGCTCTCTGTTTCTTTGGTAAGAGGGAGATTTACAGCTGAACTTCTTAAGACAGCAGTAGCCAACCAATAGTCATAGCTTTTTAATAATTGTAAAAATGCTGTTGCCTTTTGTTGTTCATGTACTCTGGATAGTTTGTTTGTTTGTTTTTTTCACCAAATATTGAGAAGGTCCATGACCCTCATTAAACAATTGTCACAGGTTATTTCTCAGAGTGACTTGAGGCAGGGATTGTTTTCGGACACTAGGGCTGTGCTGCCATAAGATTCTTCTTCCCCTGACAGATCCAGTTCATGAGGTCTCCATGCTCCCCCAACTCCAGCAGGTTCAGTCTTGTTCTGTCAGAGGCTGTCAACTCCTATGTTGTCCCAGTTCAACCATTTGCATTGTCCCACTTAAAATGGGACTGGGTAGATGAGCTGTTCAAAAAACAAAAACCAGTATCAAAATTAAAAAAAAAAAAAATGTGGTTTTCTTGTGTGTGTGTTTTATGGTGTGTTTTCTTTTGTTTTTTCAATGAAAGGGCCTATCAACTTTTAGTACTTTTGTTCTCGTGGTAAGAAGTACACAGGACTGTTGCTACAAAAACAATGTGCAGGAAAATATGTGCTATTTTATTCATTTTGAAGTCAAGCAAATTTGTAGGTATGAATGGATGGAGTTATTTCCATATTACTTAAATGAATAGTCCGAGATGAAGAAAAGCAATAACACAGAGATGCTTTCTCAGGTAATGGGAAAGAAATGTCCAGTTGAAATGCTCATTTGTTTATGCCTCAAACCTGATTTTAATGGAAAATAAAATCTTCGTGGCTCTATTTGACCAGCAGATGGCACTTAAGAACATATTTTAGTGCTTTCTGACTCACAATTAGTAGCAAATGGAAATCAAGGCTATTTTCTCTAATTTAATGTTCTTTTATTTATTTTGCTTTCAAATTAGAAACTTATTGACTAAGTATTCAGATTTTGTAAATAACAGAACGGGAATAAAATTAGCAACATTGCCAAATTTTAGTGCTTAGGTAGTCATAGAAATAAGTTAGAAATGCATACTACTGTCTCGTGGTCTGTTTTTTTTCATCTCTGTTTAAATGTATGATGTGTTTTCTATTTCCAAGAGAAGTGTTCAAAGCTACTGAATAACAGTGGCAGAGGTGTTACCTCCTGCTAGTCACTCATAAGTAATGTTCCTCTTACTGCTACTACTAGAGGAGCTGCTGTAGTGTTAGGGAGATGTTCTAAGGAAAAAAAAAGTTCTTGTATGTGAGGGCTGCACTGTACTCTATGTGTGGAACTTCACAAAGATGGACAGTCCAAAACTACAGCATATGTATCGCTCCTGTTTATTCTCTGTGGCCTACTTAAGTAATTTTGGCTAAATACTGTGTTTGCTTTGGATTTGCAGTTTGTTGACTGAAGCTGATGCTGGTCATACTGAGTTTACTGATGAAGTATACGAGAATGAGAGCCGTTATCCTGGAGGAGAATGGAAAGCTGCTGAAGAGAGTTTCACAGATGTGGTGAGATATATAAATCAGTACTTTTCACTGTCAAAAGAAGGAAGCTTAAGAGGAGTTCTGAGATTTGCTACAACAGTGTGTTTTATCTGCTAATGCATGGAACTGCTGTGTTTTCCCTATGTAAAAGAATGGAGAAAAAGCTTCACCACCACGTGAGTTCACATGTCCTGTTGGATGGATGTGGGAAGATGATGCCTGGAAATCAGACTTAAATCGAGCAGTGGATGAGCACGGTAAGATTTACTGTTTATATGTTACTTAATAAATGTATTTGTGTCTACCAGAGAACAAATCATAGAATCTGAGAAGCTGTGTGTTGGTCTTGAGTGCAGTAGCAGTAGCAATTTTTCAGCCAAAAGCTTTAAAAATTAAGAAAATAAAAAGTCTAATGTGAACAATAATCTGCTGACATGAGAGGCTCCACATTGTGAAGCTGGTTCTAAAAACTGTGTGTTTAGAAACAGAACCTGTCCTTGTTTGAAATACATTTCCAAAACTTTTTTCCTACGTCCAGTGTTAGTGAAGTCCAGTGATTAGAATTTGGCCTGTAAGATGTGGGTCAGTAGCACCAGATGTTTTAGAGAAGATGGAAGCTTAGATTGAGACATCATGTGTCTATAATTCTACCTTAAGAGTATGTAGCAAAGCCAGGGTTGGGTCTGTTTTATATTTTAGGTGGGAGCCTTCAGCCAGGGAAATGACCACCAAGCAAAGCTCAAAAAACTCAGTGTGAGCTGGCAGTGTGCACTTGCAGCCCAGAAGGCCAACTGTATCCTGGGCTGCATCTAGAGAAACTTGATGAGCAGATTGAGGCAGGTGATTCTGCCCTTCTACTCTGCTCTTGTCAGACTCCCACCTGGAGTAATGCATCCAGTTCTGCCCCCCCCCCTACAAGAAGGACATTGAGCTGTTGGACTGGATCCAGAGGGCCACAAAGATGAGTAGTGGGCTGAAGCACTTTACCTATGAGGACAGGCTGAGAGAGTTGGAACTCTTCAGTACGTAGTGACAGAATAAGGGAAAATGGCTTTAAACAGAAAGAATAGATTTAGACTAGCTATAAGGAAATCCTTTACTGTGAGGGTGGTAAGAACAGGTTGCCCAGAGGTTGTGGACGTCCCCTCCCTGGAAGCATTCAAGGCCAGGTTGGATGGGGTTTTGAGCAACATTATCTAGAGGGAGGAGGTATACCTGCCTATAGCAGGGGGCTTGGAACTAGATCTTAAAGGTCTCTTCCAACCCAAACCATTCTATGATTCTGTGAAAGCTAAGAGGTGAATCAGGAGATCTAGGAATCAAGCAAAGGCAGGAGCCTGTTTCTGCTAGTCACAGGTGGCACAAGGGTGTAAAGAATTCCTATATTGTTGAAAGCAAATGATTACATTGAATCTGTGCAGGAGTGCTGTGCAAAACTGATCAGTGTGTAAACATATGAAACAAACTAGCTATTAGCCAGCTCTGAAATGAAGGTGACTTCAGAGACTTTTTGTGACAAGTGTAACACTGCTAGACAGAATGTTTTCAAGTTAGAGGTCCTATAAATCAGATCAGATTAGAAATTCCTAATCAGATAGAGCCGTTGTTTTTCCTGGAGTTGGTGGGACTCCAACATGCTTGTTAATTATACAAAATGAAAACTACTACCATCTTGGAACTTGGGAGGAAAACCACATAATCCAATAAGTTGGATTCTGTGGCAATAGGAAATAGCAATCAGTCCTTCCGAGCAAAGTATTTACAGGGCATTTAATAGTTTAGAAAGCAAATAATAAAAGGAAAAGGGAAGACTGTAGAAGACTGTGAAGTCCAGAAGTTTTGCTAAACAGTCGTGAATTTTAATTTGTTCTAAAACAATTAAAAATTCTCAAATAGTTACTGCTGTAAACTTAAATTTCAGTAGGAAAAAGAAGCTCTTATAAGTGCATTACAACAAATAAGTTTCTTAACTGAAACTTCTGCTAGGATTCTGCAGTAACCTTTTATGAGGAGTTTAAATAAATGTCAGAGGCCTAGATACCTGGCAGTTGAATTCTAACATGTACACCCAAATTACAGCAACCTCTTCCCATGCCTCCCCACCTTCTTAGTAATTAATGTCTTCCTATTGTCTAATATAAACCTACCTTCTTTAAGTTAAAAACCATTACCCCTTATCCTATCACAACACTGCCCGATAGCCCCCCTTCAAGTAATGGAAGGCCAAGGTCTCTCTGCAGCCTTCTGTAGGCTGAATAACTTCAGCTCTCTCATTCTGTCTTCATAGGACATATTAAACAGTTTCATGTGACTAAGTCTTCATTCTTTGTAGTCACAAAAGAAAAAAAAACAAATCTTGTTTTTATTGGTATCTTGCATGTGTTTCTAGAGATATACCAACTAATCAATTCTGTTTTAGGATGGGAATATGGAATTACTATTCCTCCAGACACTAAACCAAAGTCATGGGTTGCTGCTGAGAAAATGTATCATACACACCGACGACGAAGACTGGTGCGGAAGCGTAAGAGGGAATCAGCTCAGGCAGTAACAACAGGAAGGGTGAGCAGAAGAGAGATGCAATTACAAACTGCATTTCTTGCACATTGCAGCAGTGCCTGCCAAAGCAATTGCAGATTTTTTTTCATGACATTTATACAATATTGTGGTTAACAGAGATTTACATCTCCTAGGGAATGTCGTCATATGAAGATCAAGAAGGATGGGAATACGCTTCCTTGATTGGTTGGAAATTTCACTGGAAGCAACGCAGCTCTGACACTTTCCGTCGAAGACGATGGAGACGAAAAATGGCTCCCTCAGAGACCCATGGTGCTGCAGCTATCTTTAAACTTGAAGGTGCTTTGGTAAGGGACACAGTACCAAAAAAAAAAGTCCTCAAGAGGTCAATCTATTAATTTTTATTCTCTGAATCACTAAATTGATGTGTGGATGTGTGTCTGGGGAAACTAATACAGTTTGTACTCTAGAATTCTGAAATGGACCATTGAAGTAACTACTTAAGTTCTTAAATAACATGCTTATTTATGTGGTTCTTTAAATTATTATTGTACAATGAGATCTAGATCAAAAGGCAAAATTACTAGATAAGCCTTCTGTAAGTAAATTGAAAAGATGACTTTTAGTTTTTCATGCACGTAATTTAGATGTATTAACACCAGTACAGGAAGCAAAAGAAACTGAAATAGCTGCCCTTGATAAATATCTGCAAGTATAAACAACCAAGCATGAGACAAAAAATAGCAAAGTATCTGAAAATTTCAGTCAGAATATTATAGGTCGCAGTTTATCAAAATTTTGTTATTCCTCAAGTTTTCAGGTTAACACAGCTTCATAGATAAGCTTGGTTTATCAAGATACAAATTAGAGCCCATAATAGTAAAGCACAGTTTTGTAAGGAGGCTGCTTTGTTTTTCTAAGCTGATTTCTGCACAGCTTCAGTGGTAACAAGACATGAGCTTTGTATGACTAAATATCATTTACTGTACATGTACTTAGGAAAGTAAGTTATACCTTGTCCTGGCAACGAGACTGAAACCTATATATTCCTATATATGGCATGCTTGTTTTGTTTCTGCATTTGTAAGTGTGCAGTGATGTTTTTCTTCACAAAACTTTAGGGAGCAGACACTAGTACCGATGATGAAGGGAAGGGTTCCGACAAAACCAAGGATTCTGCTACAAAGGTGTTTGGCGCCAATACACCACTTGTTTCCTGCTACTTTGACAGTAGGTTCCTAACAATTCATTTCTTATAATTCGTGTCTGTTTCTCTTTGGTATCAAACAGAATTGTAATTAGTTCTTGTGTTTTGCATCTAGGCTTGTAAACCTCCTGTATTAATTATCCATCTGATTCTTGATTGAGGACTCTTC
This sequence comes from Odontophorus gujanensis, assembly GCA_013399175.1. Lineage (NCBI taxonomy): Eukaryota > Metazoa > Chordata > Aves > Galliformes > Odontophoridae > Odontophorus > Odontophorus gujanensis. The sequence goes on from VXAB01013203.1 coordinate 924,089, forward strand.
ATCCTACTAAGTGAAAAATACAGTTGATCATTTCAATAGTCTATAGTTCATATTAGCTTATATTCTAATATTAAAAAAAAAAAAGGAATGAAATAATTTGGTATGGATAAAGTAATCTTATTTTATTTGATATCTCTCAGACATTTGCAAAACAGGGACAGAAATTCCTAAGCTAATTATTACAAAAGCAAAATTGTAGGCTTTATTAATAAAGACACATTTTAGCACTTAAGGTCCATCCATGACATCTCAGGAAGCTAAACCAGCAGAGATTACGTATGCACAGTTAATATTCTGCTGGTTTAGTTCACTCAACCAACTGAACTGCAGCATCAGACAAATGCCTGATCCAGTATAAGCAGTAAGACCATGTAGGTGAGTTGGCAGAGTGAACAGAACGGTAACTTTGCCAGCCTGGACTGGATTAAAATGCCTTGGAGTTACCATAGTGAGATTCACAAAAGTAGGAACAGTGAGGTGGGAGCCACCAGTGTTAAAAGGAATAGAGCCCAATTCAATGCCAGTCGTAAGACTCAACATCCTTTTTGAAGATCTTTGACTGGAAAATTTGCCTTTATTTGGAACCTACAGAACTCTATTTTCCTTCTGGGAATGAGGGTCCAAATCTTGTCTTTCAGAAGCTGAGGAAGTAATTGTGCCAATTCTTTCAAGTAATGACCCTGATAGGAGAAAAATAGCTCCTTTTCCAGCCAGATTTCAGAAGTTTCAGCTCATTGTGGAAATGATCGGCTCTTCTTTTATTTTTTTATTTTTTTAATTCTGTTTTACAAGGTCAGGAAATGATGGAGCTGACATCTGCAAAGAAAACATGTAGTAACGGGTCTCCATCACATCCTACTTTTCAGCTATTCCATCGTGACTGCAAGGATTCATTTTGTGGGGTTTTTTGTTTTTTTTTTAAATATTTAAGCAAAGAGCTGAGGATGCAATTGGACTTACTATGTAGGTGTACTTGGAAGGTCTCTCCTAGGTCTTTCCAAGTTCTGTAGTGATTAAGTATAGAAGTACCCAGTTATCGATTCTGTCTGCAAGAGCTAGATTATCACACTGTTACAAGCAAGCATTATTGAATAGAAGGATTTTTAGACGATGCACTGAAAAAGCCTAAATAGCATTAGTGTTCTTTTTGTGTTGTTTTTTTTTAATTTTCATTTCTGCATTAAGATGTGTTGGAACAGATTTTTGCAGGTGCTACTGCATCAGTACTAGCATGCAGTAAAGATAATACAGTGCTTGTGCTTTTGTCAAGGAAATGCTTGAAGTGTGTGTATTGACTGAAAATAGCTTCATTTTGGGAAAGATAACTGTGTAACGCATTTTAACTTTTTTTTTTTTTTTTTTTTTTTTTTTTTTTTTTTTTCATTTGATACAGGGGTGTATACTTACCACCTTCGCTGTTACATATACCAGGCAAGGAATCTCATGGCTTTAGACAAAGACAGCTTTTCAGGTATGGAAAAGTTCTACTTGTGGTGCAGAAAAGTAGGTCTACAATGAACTAGAACCTTGATTTACCTATGGAGTATCTTAAACCTGTTAAGTTCTGTGTATAGGTGCCAGTTATTGAAACTATGCCAGGAAGGAAGTTTCTGCTTCATTATGTATGATCCAGATTTCATTTGTACAGCCAAAATATAAGTGCTCTGAATAAGCAGCACTTTCTGCTGTCCATGGAATTCTTTGTGAGGAATAGGAAATGACCTGACTAAGTAAGTCCCAAGACCAATCATTACCCTATGCTTTAGCTTCTCTTAATCAGAGCATACGTACAGTTTCTAAGCTGTCTTGCAGAAAGCCCCAACAAAAGCAGGGATGAGGAAAGCTGGATGGCTGTCACTGAACACTGACAGGAAGTTGTTGACATATTTTTTATTAATTACTGAGATATGAACTTGTAGAAAGCTACACTGTGCTGTACTAAGAGGCACAGGTCTTGTTTGTTTTTACAAGAATAACTTCTGCGCTGTTATTTCCAGCTCTGAGGTATTCCACCTGTGCTGTGTCTAGTTAGCATCTTTGTAGTCAGGCTAATTCAATATTGAGGTTATTAAGTATTTAATTTTTGTTTACTACAATTAAAATTCCACTAGCAAGTCAGAGAATAAATTGAAATTGGATAGTGTAAGAATGACTTTACACTTACGTTATATAAATTCAGTTAAAGAAAGATGAAATGGGCAAATTAAAATTCATTTTTATCAGAATTGTAATTCATTGGCATTCTTTTCTCCCCTTTTTAGCTGTGTATTGCACCCCTAATGTTGTTAAAGATACACAGCTATAGGTATATTATTGCAGTTTCTTGAGATGAAGTTGTTATGCTTTTTTTGTACAGTTGCCTATTGTCTTTCATGTTAAGTCAATATGTAGCATTAAAAACAATATTAAGAGGCAATAATAAATACTTCTAATTTATTTACGTAGAATTCAAGAGAGATACCTCAGATTCAGTCACACATAAACCAAAACACCTACATTTTATTTTCTTCTGCAGCTAGTTTGAATAGTTATCCAAATTTTGTACAATTCTGATCAGGTACTAAAAGCTGTTGAAAATGACCTAATGGTAACCTTTAGAACAGCCTCAACTCTTCAGAAATTGCAATTTTACAGGAAATGTTAACAACCATCATCAGATACTTTCTGCAGAGCTCTTGATGATTTAAAGACCTGCCAAACAGAGGGCTGCTTTAATCATTCAGTTGTTTCACAATAAGTGGTTGTTGTGAACAAGATGTTTGAAATCAAAGCTTCATCTGAGTAATACAGCCTGTGAAAATTTATTTGGCACAAGGTAGTTAGAATGAACTCCTTGTACTATTTATGGGTCTGTACAGTTAAATATCAATGGAGATAACAAAAAACCCTCTGCAGATCATATTTAAGAGGAGCATAGTATAGCCAGTGTTTTACTTTTGTTTTCAAGTTTAGTTTGTGATTTTCGTTTTAATAATTTAATCATTTTCATTTATTACCGTTATTAAAGAGCGGTATAAAGGAAGCTATTTAGTATTCAAGAGGAATTTGCTCTATTAAATGTAAATAATATGTATGGTGTTTTGTTGTTGTTTTTTTTCATATAGAACAGCTTATAGAAATGGTAATAACAGAAGAGAAGAAAAATAATGTACTGTTGGATAAAAATTATGCTTGTGTGCCTTATGGTTTCATAAGGGTTTTTCAATCTTTGCATAATATTTCAGATCCGTATGCTCATGTTTCTTTCCTCCATCAAAGCAAAACAACTGAGATCATTCATTCAACTCTAAATCCTACATGGGACCAAACTCTCATATTCAATGAAATTGAGATCTATGGGGACCCACAGACAGTAGCCCAAAACCCACCTAATGTTGTTATTGAACTGTTTGACAGTGACCAAGTGGTATGTGACAGCTTTTTACCTTGATTCTTGTTCTAGCATTATTATTTTTTCTATTATTGTTATTTGACAATAACATTAATGGCTATGATTTTCACTTTTGATAACAGGGTAAAGATGAATTCCTTGGAAGAAGTGTTTGCTCCCCCATGGTCAAATTAATCCCAGAAGAGGACATCACACCAAAACTGCTCTGGTATCCTGTAACAAATAATGGCAAAGCTAGTGGAGATATTCTTTTTGCTGCAGAACTTATTTTACGGGACAAGGCATGTATTTATTATATATTTTTTTCTTTCATAGCAAGGTATAATATGAAGAATTATTTTAATACTTGCAAAGTATTTCGTTTAAGGAAGAGGATAGAAACCAGTATTTGTGTGTGTCTCAACAGAGTGGGTCCAACCTTCCAATTCTTCCATCACAAAGGGCACCAAAGCTTTACATGGTACCACAAGGGATCAGACCAGTAGTTCAACTCACTGCTGTTGAGGTACTGATTATTTTTAAGCTAACTGAAAACAACCTCATCCTCGAGCTAGCAAGTTTGTTTATCTGCTTTGAGGGGAAAAAAATAGTGAGAAATGTCTGGGATTTTATTTTTATAAGCATTTTCAGGTTTCATTTTTTCCATTATCTTTCATAGTATAACAACCTTGAAATATTGTGCCAGTCATGTGTTGTGTTTTTGTTTGTTTTTTTATTGAAAAGACTTTTTCTTCTTTCCTACTTTTTGAGTACCATACTAAGCATATCTGCCTCTCTGTCTTTTGCTTATATTGGATTTTATTTAACAGATACTGGCTTGGGGGTTGCGAAACATGAAAAACTACCAACTGGCACCTGTTACGTCACCGAGTCTCATAGTGGAGTGTGGAGGTGAAATGGTTGAATCTGTGGTGATCAAAAACCTCAAAAAGACACCAAATTTTCCATCTTCTGTTCTCTTCATGAAAGTTGTAGGTTTCTGAAAATTATATACCTAATATGAGTAGCAAAATGAGTTACAGCATACTTTTAAGAGGCTTTGTTATATAAGAAAGAAAAAATGCATGCTTTTTTTTTTTTTTTACTTAATGTAAGCAAATTAACTGAGCATGAAAATTCTAATGAAGATCATGCAATTGTCTGCATGTACATTGAAAAAGTATACAGTCTCATATGCTCCAAGTGCAGCATATAGATGTATATATTTTAGAAAACAGTTACCTATAGAAGTGTGACTACTTTCTTACTGCTAGGATGGAGACTGTAAGATTCAAGAATATTGAAGATTTGAGGCAATTACAAGTATTCTTAATGACTTTTATTGAATATTTTATGAGGTCAGAAATTTAATTCACCATTTACCCATAAAATGTAGTAGATTAATACTAAAGAAAGGAACAGCTCTAATTTAGGGGGAAATATTTGATTATAATGCAGACAGAAGGAAAATGAAAATAAATTTAACTCTAACATTTTGCTTTTAGCTTTTGCCAAAAGAGGAATTGTACAGTCCATCTCTTGTTATTAAAGTGATAGACCATAGACCATTTGGACGGAAGCCCATTGTGGGACAGTGTACCATTGATGTACTGGAGAGCTTTCGCTGTGACCCCTACGCTACCAAAGAAGACATCGCTCCACAACTGAAAGGTAAGAAGCTGGAAAAAAACAAGTCATGCTTTCCTGTGAGATGCTAGAAAAACCAACCTTTGATGTTTACTGTGCATACTGTAGTGATGAACTGGCCTTCTGGTGTTGTGTACTTAACTGGAGATCTGAAAGAAAAAGAAAAAGAATACTGCAGTATTCTCTGTGAGGTATTAAGAGTGCAAAGGACGCAAAGGAAAGTCTACTGTGAGAATGAGCATACTGCTTCCTCTTTAGCATTAGCTTGAAATTTAACTACCTGCATGTTATCACTGTTCTCATTACCAAAGAAACAGTACAGTATTGTAGCAAAAATGCTCTGAGTGCACCTGTATTTTTTTCCAAATTTTGCTTTTTAATTTTTTTTTGAGAAATATTTGAATATACTGCACAGAAACATGATGTATATCTATTTTTAGCAAAAAATGGTAATTAATTGCTTTCTCTAGAGGATCAAGCTTATGGTCATTGACTTAATTTACATCTTCTGTAACCGTTTGGATTTCAAATCATATGGAGAGATTTGGTATGGTATTTTTTCCACATGGTATTACCTTAATAAAATCTTTGGCTTACAGTTAGTTTGCTCTCTGCTGCACCCCGCCGGGATACTGTAATTGAAATGGAGGACACACAGCCACTGCTGGCAGCTCAGGTAATGGTTGAAGTTTGATGCTTGACTTTCTCCTTCAGAACTGTGATTTCTGATGATCTAAACAGCAAAACTGTCAGTAATACATGTAGCCATCTGGAAAATCTGATGGAGCAAACTTCCTTTGATATGAGAAAGCAAAGGAAATATGTTAATTATTTTATCCTCTGTTTTTGTATAAACATCAAACTGCGTCTTTTTATGCAAGGCAAAGTTTACCCAGTAGCTTAGGAATTCATTCATTCAGCTGAAAGAATATGATAGAACGTTACCCAGTCACCAACTGATAACTGCAACCTGATGATCTCACACAGACTGAGCAGTTTTAAATAAAGCAAGCAGACAGTACATGCTTTGGTGATTATAGGATCAAAACTGTTGTAGCACAGACCTACAGCTGTTATTTTTTCTACAGTCATGGTTTTGCCTTTCTTACCAGGTAGTCATCCAAAACCAATAACACTGGAACAACTTTTTTCTATGCTAACACCTCTTTTCTTTCCTGTTCTCTTGTGCCTTGAGACTCTTTCTGCACGACTGCTCTGATTCTTTCAGGACTCCTACAGTACAGTCTTACTTTACAGGTAAAAATAATTCAGCTTGCAGAATTTTATTGCTGGCTTGGAACCTGAGAGAAGGCAAATTCCAAACAGTATCTTTTCAAGGAAAAAGTTATCAGTAATTTTTGAACTTAACCTGTGAGATGTTTTCACAAATTGCTGATGGAGCTTTCTTGTCAAAAGTAGGCTAAAGTTATGCCCTCTAGTTTGTTAATTTGGTAGACTTTTAATCCGTAATGTTGATTTTTCAAATATACATGGGTTTTTTCATATTTACAGAGGTCCCTAATCAAATCCTACTAAATTTAGACTATTTGCTATGTTAAAGTTACTGATTGCATTGGTCTTCCTTTATTTCTTGAAGAAGAAATTTTAATGTCATGAAATTTTATGACAGAGTTGTCTCTTATAAGAAAATGTTCTGTTTATTTCCTTCATACAACTAATGTGTCCTGAATATTTAATTTATAACAGTTGAAAAATGTCTATTTTTATCTGACTTAGGCCTTGTGTTCTAATAAAAATGTTTCCTAGATGGCATAGATAAAATTTCTAAAGGAAGTAAAAATTAAGAGAAAAATTTTTTTTCAAAAAAACCCTAAACAACTGAGCCCACTAGCAAAACTAGTGTGAACTGGTTTAGCTGATTTTGTTTATGATAGGAAATATTTTAAATGCTACATATGGTGAAACGTAATTTCTTTTGGAATCTGACATCACCCAAGGAAAATGCAGTACAAACCTGTATACAGTGATAGCATCCATATGAGAGAAGGAATAATATTCAAAACAATTCAGGCTGAGTTGTAGTACAACTAAGTACACTTGTGGAAGGCGTAAGTGATATGCAGGCAATTTCCTAAGGACAAAAAAGGACAAAATTTCATCAATTCCATTCCAATTTCCAGTGTTTAAGCAGTATGTCAACAGCACTCAGCAAAATGGCTTCTCCAACTACAGTGCATGTATGTATGTATGGAAATACTGCATGGAGATGACCAGAATGTAGCTGAATGCTAATGGGATGTGGTCTTATGGCTGAGATTCTCTTAGCAATGATTCCGTACAGAGATCTTGGAGGAAATGATTCCTGTAAGTCTAACAAGGTTAGTTAAAAATATTACTGTAACTTTCTTTGGAGACTTATAAATGTCATACTATGTCTCTATTTATTATTGCTATCATATATAAATATTACTGTATCGTTAGTTATTATTTGGAATCTTTGTCCTAAAAGCACCAAAATTAAAAAGAATTATTTAACCATGCTATCAGTTTATAAAATTTTTAACAAAGTCTGCTTTCCAGACAATAAAATAAATGTACAGAAAATAAAATTCTAGCCCTAACTTTTATTAAGGATCTTTTATCTCTTTTTTTTTCCCCACAATTTTAAGATATTCCAATGCTAATATTTCAGCGTAAATACACTTTATGTATAACAATCCATAGTGAAATCAGTGGATAGATTTAAAAACAAACAAACAAAAAAAAAAAGCTTTAACTGTTAAATGGTCTTTACCATGTGAATATTTCACTCCAAAATCTCAGATTTATCATATGGCATTTTACCCTGTTTTCTTAGCATACTGTGAGCACATCCTGCTTACCACTTTTATTAATAGTATCCAAATACTCATTATCTGTTTTAATCATTTTTAAAGAAGGCCTAATGATTTGGATTTTCTCTTTTGCCATAACCATTTCTTCACAAAGCAAAGTGCATTACTTAAAGAGTTTAAGCAATTATTGCATAGCTATGCAAGCTACCCTTCATGTTGTAAACCAGTACTTAAACAAAGCCAACTTTAAATATGACAACTTATTCAATTCCTAAATTTTACCTTTAAATTTTGCAAATCAGTAATATAGTTTCTAAGAACAAATAACTTCACTTACCTTTAAAGCAGAAGCAGAATATTTTTCAGATTTATAGGACTTTTTTTTTTTTTTTTAAGTTAGACAAGACTTCTCAAACATAGCAGGCCTGAATATCCTGCAAGATAATTATTTTCAGAATAGAAATAGAGTTAGAAGAATATGACATAAGAATGAAGTCCTGACCCATTGATGCATTTGGCTTCTACTCATAAAATGTTTTGCACTTTTCTTTTGCTTTAACCAAAATGAATGGATTATGCCTTTAAATTAAGCCACGGTGGACAAATGCACTTAATGGAATATCTGATCTTGCTTGCAGTATCTCTCATTTAACAGGTGAAGCATTTTGGATTGTGCAGATTGCAATTGCACAGATAAATCTGTAGGCAAATATCCTAATTGTTACTGTATTTTATAATTCACTTTTTTTCAGGCTCCTGAAATTCTGTAGCCTGTAAACAAATGAAAATATGGCAATAAAAAGGGAAGATGCTGCTGAGTTTTAGCAAATTGTTTTCGAAGTAGATAGCCAAAAGGTGCAAAAAATTAATTTTATATAATGTGAAGCTCGTTTGGAAAGAATCTCTGGAATAAAGTCACTTGTGTAAGTGCTTTTATTTCAGATGAAAATGTGTTTAAATTAGATCCAGTGTACCCTGCAATTGCAAGTGGAAAAGCAGTGAATAACTACAGTGGAAATGAATAAATAGGAGCCAGAGTTTAATGCTGCAATAATAAGTTTTGCTTTTTTAGATGAAGAACAAAGCACAGGACTGTAGTGTCTCGCAGCCCTTTAAACATTTGCAGCTTTGGATTTTGTTGTTTGATTTTAATTTATGTATATTTGTCAGTCAAGTTTAACATCGAGATCATGATGACAGCAGCATAAGAAAAGTATACGTATGGTGTCTGAATATTCTTAACTTGTAAAGTTATTAGTTATTTTCATGAAAAACTATACCAAAAATGCAAGAAAGCAAAGTTTTTAGGGTTTACTTAAGTCATTAAATTCTACAGAGCATATCCTCATAACTGTTTCTATTTTGTTCTTTTTTCTTTTTTATGAATTGTTCCTCATGAACAGCTTACAGAAAAGGTAATGTATGCTATTTTTAAAAATTCATACTTTGCTCTCTCATAAACGAAAACTCTAATTTAAAGTCAGTATATCAGTATAGCTGCCTAAACTTTCAGAGCGCAGATAAGAACAGTAATCTCAAAGTATGTTATAAAATATACCATCAACTTGTAAAATGGTAAATTCAGGATAAGTATGCAATACAGATGTAATAACCCTGTTTTTTAATGAAAAAATGTTCAAGAAGACCTCTCACATTTAATGATCTGTATAATACTTGAAGAATCACTTCACATCCAAATATGGAAAATATACAGTAAAGAAAAAAGTACTGTTATTGATTGGAGTATGTTTTCAGGAGCATGTAGTTACATTCTGATCATCCCTGGGGAAAAATATGGTTCTCTGTTGGGGAGGGGAAAAAAAAAAATGTATTATGAGTTTTAATTTAAAAAAGAAAATAAATAAACACAGAACTACAGTTAATTGAATGCACAGACTTGTTAGCATTTAGCAGTTGCATGAGAGTTTAAGTAATGTCTTTAAGAGTTCATTGCTTGTTCTTTCCAACTGCATTTGAAACCTACAAGGTTCTGCCATGGTACAAATGATTTCCACTGCTTTTAATGGAGTGATGTGTGGTTAGAGTTGCAGATCTGTCTTGATGTAATTATATAGCAACAATTTCAAAAGAAATGGGAATGCCAAAAGCAAAATAGCACATTTTTCTCTCAGATAAATACATTTTAAAAAATAATAATAAATACATCAATAGGTTTGCTGTAGTTTTTAGAGGAATATGATTCCTGCAATGGGCCCCACGTATGATGTTTTTCCTTAACACCCAAAACAACTGACTGCTCCATCTAAGCATGCATTCACATCAACCTTTGATACTGTTTAACTGCTAACAAGTTTTGAAAAATACGGTCTTTTACTATGCTGAGCTGTTTGTTGTTTCTGCAGCACAGCATGGAATGCGAGGCTTTATTTCCCAGTAAAGTTCTTATTTGTCGTTTAATTTTTTAATTGGTTTTTTTTTTTTTTTTTTTAAGGAGGAAGAAATTGTTGACTGGTGGAGCAAATTTTACGCTTCAACAGGAGAACATGAAAAATGTGGACAGTATATTACAAAAGGATATGATACATTAAAGGTATTGCTCTAGAAAAAAAGAAATGAATATTTGCCAACTTTAAAGGCCCCAAACCTGGTCAAAGCTGTATCCTTCATTTTTTAAGGCCTCAAAATTTAGCAGTATGTGATTTCCTGTAAAGGTCTGTTAGTAATTCATGGGGTGAAATTAAAGTTTTAAGTAGAAATCTTTGCTTCTTTTCTACATAACTACACTTACTGAGAGTTTAGTCTAACCTTCAGTCAAATGGAATTTAACTCCTAATTTTATTTGTAAACATCCAGACTGAGGGAAGTATGAAGAGAGGGCAGTACCATATAAAACTAGCTCTCAATTTTTTTAGTTCCTTAAGATATTCTACTCCATATATGATGTGCTTTGCAGTGCCACACAGTTGGCGCTGATACATACAATAATTTCTAAACTCTGCTTTTATCCTTTTTACTTTCAGGTGTACAACTGTGAATTGGAAAAGGTACCTGAATTTAATAACCTAACAGATTTCTGTGAAACATTTAAGCTGTACAGAGGTAAATCTGAGGACAGCGATGATCCATCAGTTGTTGGGGAATTTAAGGTAAATTTCAGGTAATGGGGAAAAAAACAAGTACAGAAGACTGCATCCAGCATTTAAGTGCTTATCATTTAAGTCAGTCTAAATGCAAGCGTTTCAGCAGAGGCATGTGTTAGTAGTGGCAACAGATGCTCTTAACTGCTTAGTATGGTCTTATTTTCCACAAAAGGGACAGATCCACATGGCTTACACTATATGCAATATTTATTAATTTAAAAGAAATATTAATACTAATGCAGTCTCCCCTGTGGAACAGAACCTTCTCAGGATGTAATTTTGCCTTTGTGGTATTACCCGAGTCAAACAACACCTGAGTTCCAACTCTTAAGTTGAATTAAGCTGTGATTTTACTGTTTCTATGTAAAATTGTGTATAGACATACAGTAAATAGGACTGACTTTTCTACATTTACCTTGACTGATTCTTTGTGTTATGTTTTAGGGGTCGTTTAAGATCTATGCATTACCCACTGATCCCACTACTCCAGCTCCTCCCCGCCAGTTCCGGGAGTTACCAGACAGTGGGCCTCAGGAGTGCATAGTGCGAATTTATATCGTTAGAGCTTTGCAGCTTCAACCCCAGGATAACAATGGGCTGGTGAGACTCGTTGCCTTTGGGATGTCTGTGATCTAACTCTGCTGTACTACAGTTGAAATACAGTTAATCTTATAACAATTTCTTAACAATATTTCTTCTTATTTTGAATAGTGTGATCCTTACATAAAAATATCCCTAAGCAAAAAAGTAATTGAAGAGAGAGATAATTATGTGCCTAATACTCTCAACCCAATTTTTGGCAGGTAACAAACTTCTTTGTATTTTTAATTTTCCATATTTCAGAATATTTTCATGTTTTCTGATAATGTCATACAATTAACTGTTATTGTAAAGATCCACTGTAGTATTCACAGTTCTATATGGACCATTGCAACTTAAGTTCCAAAAGGCACTTCACTTTGAAACCAACAGACAACTTCGGTGTTTGGCTAGCCTATAAATGTTCTGAATTACATGGGTAAACTGCACAAATGCAAACAAAATGCATTTTAAAACTGTCCTGTCTAATGCAAAACAAAATAGGAAAAATAGTTTTAACTCTGAAAAATTTGAAAGCATTTGAAACATTTATAAAAGCTTTGACTGCTTGTATGTGATTTAACAAAAGATAAGTGCTAATCATACAGGAGCTATGGATTAAACAAGCATAAATTCTATACTGAGCCTAACAACACCACACTATAAGTAACACATTGTGGAGAAAGGAACGTTGCAATGTCTGTAAGACTACAAAACATAATTATTAATGAATACAAATACCAACTAGTGTATCAGTAGTAATTGCTACTGGAATTATCAACAACAAAGCATCCATTTAATATCTTCTAAAGGCCATCTCTCAAAAATAAACTTTGAGTAATAGTGTTAACTTGACATTTTTATGTTTAGAATGTATGAACTCAGCTGCTTCTTACCTCAAGAAAAAGATCTGAAAATTTCAGTCTATGACTACGACACATTGACTCGTGATGAAAAAGTTGGCGAAACCATAATTGATCTGGAGAACAGATTTCTGTCCCGTTACGGGTCTCATTGTGGCATCCCACAGCAGTATTGCATGTAAGTCATACTGTTTATTCAAAAGTTGTGTCTGGTAGATCTAGTTCTCACTCTCTGTAACAGATAAACTGGAACTTTATTCATCTTAATTGCGTATATTAAAAACAACACTATAGTTTCCGTTGCTTGGTAAGTAAAGCTGCAAATCTTCAGAAGAGCCTTAAGTGGAAACAACGTCAGACATATTAGTATTCTTCTCCTATGCCAAAATGTGTGTTTTCTGTACAGAGAACACACAACACAATCTGACTTATTCCTGGGAGTTAATATGAAAGCATCTGTTAGCATGTTGTTTTGATATGTAAAGAAAGAAGCCCTCTGTCTCAAATGGTAATTACGTCACTGTCAAAATCAGTCAGCAGGTCTAGGCAGCTGCACTTCTGCCCTTTCTGGATTGGTTTAGAGCTAGTAAATGCATTTTACATAATGTGCAGATGCCCTGGAATGGTGAATAATTTTAATATATATTTCGTTGCTTTCCTAAAAGCTCAGGTGTGAATACCTGGCGTGATCAGCTGAAGCCAACCCAGTTATTGCAAAACGTAGCCCGGTTTAAAGGCTATGCTCCTCCTGTCTTCTCTGAAAATGGAAGAAGGATTAACTATGGGGGACGAGACTATACTTTGGAGGAAGTTGGTGAGCTTGTTCACCTATTTTATATTTCTCTCTTAAATCACGTTGATACAAATATAAAATTTCACTGTTTATGGAAGAATAGGAAAAAAATATATGACTAGTGAACATAATTTTGTGCTAAATTCTCCTTTTTAAAGTTTCAAATGCAAATTCTGGATCATGAACCCCTGTTCTATTCCTTTATTCTATTTCAGAAGCTAATAAAATACTACATCAGCACCTTGGTCCAGGTCAAGAGCGGCTTGCCCTTCATATCTTACGAACCCAGGGTTTGGTGCCTGAGCATGTGGAGACAAGGACCTTATATAGCACCTTCCAGCCCAACATACCTCAGGTACTGCGAAATGGTTTTGCTTCTGTTCCTTGAACACAGAGATACTGCAGTCCCATAGCAGTCAGAGAAGTTAAATAAATACATGAGCCTGTATTCCAAATAGAGTGCAAAATCTGCAGTGGTTGCCCCACTTAAATCTAGTGAACTGTTCCTCTACAGTAAGAAGTCCAGCAGCTGCAATTAATCCACCATGAATCACACTGCACTTAACATCTGAGAGAACAGAAAACTGTAACTACAGAATGAGAACTACTTAGGCACCCAACTGCACTGAATTCCCTAGGAGTTAATGACCCTACCACCTTCTGAATTTTTGGCATTGTTTACTTAAGGAACATAACATGCTTTCCCCTAGCTGAAGCCTGTAAAAGATCTGACAGTCTTAAGATGAGCGAGTCTGCTCTGTGGCTAGAAAGTACTAGTAAGCACATCAGTAGACTTTTCCAGATAATCACCATGACAAACATGTATGCAACACTCCCTCATTTGTCTCTGTACTACTGCAGGGAAAGCTCCAGATGTGGGTTGATGTTTTCCCCAAAAGCTTAGGATCTCCAGGCCCTCCCTTCAACATCACTCCCCGAAAAGCCAAGAAGTGAGTATTTGTATATACGCACCATCTGGCAGCTCTCACAAAGCTAATTCAAATCTCTGTGAACATCATCTCTCTTAGATACGTCTTACGAGTGATTGTCTGGAACACCAAAGATGTCCTTCTGGACGAAAAGAGCATCACAGGGGAAGAAATGAGTGACATTTACGTGAAGGGGTAAGAGCATCCTATCCTGTAACACACACAGCTGAACGGTGTTAATAATATCCTGTCAGTGCTTAGGAAATGAGTCCGAAAATGATCTCGTTCAGACAAATCAGTGTACCCTGCTCCCTCAGAAATAGTGCTAAGCTCAGAAGTATTGAAGTATAAGACACAGCATGACCTGTTACTGTTTTATAAAAGATCCCAGAAGTGCAGCCTTAGAAAAAAATTAGAACCTAGAGATGGGAAGTAACAGACAAGCAGGGGGTTAGCTTTGGTGCTATACATCCTGAAATCTTCTTACATTTCCTAGTCTTAATTTAAAAAATTCAAGAGAAATCAAAAGACTATAGAGTATTTATCTAACTCTTCAAAAAAAAAAAAAAATTTTTAAACTAATTCACCACAAAGTGTAATAGTCTGAGCAGATCAAAAGTTTGTTTCAGGTGTTCGTATTTACAGTACCAAATTAGAACCAAAATGAAAGAGCGTGGAAGTTTCCATGCCTCTGTGAGCAGCTCCTCTGTCTTAGTTGCAGCCACTCAGTAATGTGCCTGCAGTACAAAGTTCTGGTGTGGTTCCACGGCAGGCACCAAAAATGTCCACCTGTACTTCCACAGGTGGATGCCCGGGAATGAGGAAAACAAGCAGAAAACAGATGTTCACTACCGATCTCTGGATGGTGAGGGAAACTTTAACTGGAGATTTGTTTTTCCTTTTGACTATCTCCCAGCAGAGCAACTCTGCATAGTTTCCAAAAAGGTACGTATTTCTGAAGATGTCTGTACACAAAATACAGATTTTAACTAGTGCTGATAATTTTGTCTGCTGCATACACAGAGGCAGATTGGTTCAGTTTCTCAGTCTTCTCAAGTTGCTACTACAAACATTAAATTTAAACATTAAATTGGATTCTTCCTTTTAGCCAGGAACAACATGTTGGCCACAAATGGCAGGCACTTTTTTTTTCTCCTTTGTTTTTTAAATATTAGGAACATTTTTGGAGTCTTGACAAGACAGAATTCAGAATCCCACCCAAACTGATCATCCAGATATGGGATAATGATAAATTCTCCCTGGATGACTATCTTGGTAAGAAAACAAAACAATTTCAAATTATTATATAAGAGCTGCATGTTCAAAGTGAGCTACTGTTAGCCAAATAATATATTGCACTATCACCATTACTTGAGCATTATATTTCTGTACTTTGTCAGGTTCTTTTTAAGTACATAGTGGAAAAATATTAAAGATTAAAGTAAGTTATCTTGCATTCAAAAAAAATAAAATAAAAAACGGTGGGGGGGCTTGATACTGCAGCTTGCTAAATACATTTTATCTATATTAATGCATTCAGCACCAAAAAGATGAGCGTAAGCACAGCCTGCTGCATCAAACTTGCCTGCCTCACAACATGCAAGCAAACAAGAACAAAACATGTATGTTAATCACTTCTTTTCTAGAGCATGTTTGGATATGGGTAAGGATTATGCTGAATCACTTTGCTTTTGGTTGGTTGCGTTATGCAGTGCCTATGTTTTATTCTATTTATCTCTTAGGTTTTGTGGAACTTGATTTACATAAAACAATAATTCCCGCAAAAGTTCCAGAGAAGTGCAATATCGACATGATTCCAGAGTACAAAGCAGACAGTTCTCAGAAAGCTGCTGCGACTGCCTCTCTCTTTGAGCAGAAATCCATGAAGGGGTGGTGGCCCTGTTGTGTTGAAAAGGATGGCTCTCGCATTTTAGCGGTATGGTTATTATTAAAGTAATTTTTAAGAGAAGTGAAATATTACTTAAAATGAGCTTACTTTTAATTACAAAGTATCTATATGGGAAAAAAAATACTAATTAACCACTGGTATATTTGAGTATTAAAGATATTCAAGGATATGTTTAAGCCTTAGACTTGAAACATATGAAGAATTTAAAAAAGCATGTTTATTGTTTGCTGGAGTACTAAGCCTTTTGAGAACGTGCTATTTCCTTACAGTGTTTTTGCTTTTAAACTTCATACTGCAATTTGATAAACAAAGGAAAAAATCTGAAACATCTGTCTGCAACAGCAATAAATTTTCATTAGGAAAAGATGCATTCATTGGGTTGTTCTTAAAAAGAAAAAAATAGCCGAATTGTTTTTGTTTTAGTAAATCGTGAAAAGCAGTGCATAGCTTAAAATGCAACTGCTCTTGAATTAGCAAAAATCAAACCGAAAATAGCACAAGATATTTTTCCCATATTTATCATTCTCAAAACATCATCGTAGTACAGAAACAAGCATATTTACAGATGGAAAGGGAACACTACCACTCCTCCCCAGACACACACAAAATATCAGACAAGTACTCTTCTTACTCTTTCAGTACGATAAGATGTTTGTCATGTTTTCTGAAGGGTAAAGTTGAAATGACACTGGAAGTTGTCAATGAAAAAGAAGCTGAGGAAAGGCCAGCTGGTAAAGGAAGAGATGAACCTAACATGAACCCCAAACTAGATCTGCCAAAGTAAGTTATTTTTCTCTTACTAACGTGAGGAGCATATTTCTAGCTACTATGATATTCCCAACAAAATCTGCATTAAAAATGAGCCATTATATTTAAACTGTATCTGTCCTTCCATAAACTGCTTCTAAAAGCCACCTGTGTTTCCTGTATAAGTACAAGGGTAAAATGCAAGGTGGTTTCAGTATAATGGCACAGATTTTAGCAAACCTGCTGTCTGACACTAAAAAAAACCTCTCTGCTTTCTTCAACTCTAAACTCAGACTTTTTTAATACGTTTTACTTTCACACTTCAGTAGTACTCTCTGTATTTACAATATGATTAATATTTGTTTGCTTTTCAAAATACAGCCGACCTGATACTTCCTTCCTTTGGTTTACAAATCCCTGCAAGACAATGAGATTTATCGTGTGGCGCAGGTTTAAGTGGCTCTTCATAGGCCTTATCATCCTGTTGATTGTACTGTTGTTTGTAGCAGTACTCCTCTATTCATTGCCGGTAAGAATGTTTAAATGTTGCTGCTGTTCAGCTGTAGTGTGAGGCTAGCTTTTATAGGAGTTGTAAACAGCGTTCACTCCTTACCTCAGATAGGAGATTCTATCGACTCAATTCTAGCAGGGACATAAGGACTATAAAAGTTAACAGCTATTAAGAGTTTCAACTGACTTTTAATAAGAAATAATTAATTATGTCAAAACTAGAGCTGAAGCAAATGACTGCTTTAGAAGCATCAGTAATCTACACAATTAAAACTTGCATCTGGATTTCATTCTACTTTACTCTGAAATATTTTCTTTAACTGAAATTATTATGCCCTGAATGCATTCTGACGCAGTCTAGAATCTTAAAATCTCTTTTCAAAAGCTACAGTGCAGTATTTCATATACATCTTTTCACTTTCTGTTTTTTTCCCCTCTCACTTCTACAGAACTACTTGTCAATGAAGATGGTGAAACCAATTTAAAGAAGAGTTTTTATCCACCTCATGTCTTTAAATAGCAGTGAGATTTTGCCTCAGGCTGTGGACCAAATTGAGCTAGGCTTTCCATGCATTTTGTCTGCTACTGCTTTGAACTGGAAAATAGATAACAAGTAAGAATTTAACCAAGGATATCCAAGACTCAAGAGGTCATGACTGGTATTTTAAAAAGCAAAACAAAAAGAAATACCCTTGGGTAAATTTCTTGAATACAGTAACATCTATCCATAGTAAGGTTCTAACTTCCCCTGCTTTTACACTGATTTTTTTCATGAAAATCACTCAGGAAACTGCCAGTTCTTGCTATTTCTAACAGGTGCACCTTTTGGTATTTCCTCTCCATTGGTGCACTTTGAAACTCTTATTAATTTATAATGCAAATACAAGCACCATTTATTATTATGTGTACCAAAGAAATCTTACGGCATAATTAAAGATGGGTCAGATGATTTTATATAATGCTTCAGCATCATTCTGCTTAATACTGTACGTATCTGAACAACTACGTGCACATAGAAGTAACTACATTATATACTGTTTACCTATTGTAATTTTAAAATGGTTAAATAAACTTATCCACAAGTAAAATGCATGTTTCCAGCATGTTTTCATCTGTTGCAAAACTACAGCACAGTAGACACTGTAATATAGCAACTATCAGAAGATAACAGTGTCACTAATCTGGAATTTAAGGTATTTTACTATTGCCGTTAAAGTGAAGAATAAGGAAATACTTCAGCACAGAATTCTCATGAATTCCTTCATTAGTGAGGAAATTAATAAGTAGATGGAACTTGCTGAATAGTTTCATCCCTAAAGCCAAGTAATACATTGATCTGGAATCAGATCACAAAGATATGCAACCTAGATCAACTCTTGTTTGAAGCCAGATTTGTACATAGAAGGCATTTCATTTAGACTCATTCTCCTCTCCCTATTTGCAGAGAAATATAAAGTAATTAATTACTAAAATCAGGTTTGTAGTGAGATTCCACCTTCATTTTATGGAGAGTCAAAGCAGAAGCCTCTCCATGAACATTCTCCAGTGCTTTAAAAGTAGGAGGGCTGCAGCAGGATCTGCATTTTTGTGATAGTTACATACTTAACTGCATCAAGACTCCTCATGCATTAAAAAAAGATGGCAGTAATAATTGCAATTAAAGTCTGTATTTAGCAGCACACAGTACTGTGTGCTCAACACTGTGAAAACTATGCACTCGTCAGGCAAAATAAGTGCTACTGCCTTAATGCTGTTAAGCAAGCTAGAGTAAAGACATCACATAACTACGATGTTAGTTAGAGCACAAGCAACAGCCGTCCTGTCAAAAAGGATAACACCCTTATTTTTTGGTAAAAACAAACAAAACTTTCAAGCATCTTGCTGTATGAATGAGAGCTCAGAGCTGGAGCTAATCTCTATCCAGATGGATTGTTCCTTCAGTAATAAAGAAACAAATAGCACTTTGAAATAACTGACGATAGTATCAGCTAATGTTTGTTCATCCAGCAATAAAATCTAAGTCAGTGCCATAGATATGACAGAAGGTAAAAATCACAGCAACCTTCTTTTCATTGTACTTCAAAAACGTGTGTTGCTTCTAATGGTTGTCATAAGATGAGCATTTAGCTTTCAGACGGCATTTAAGAACAGCATTCCTCAGGACACAGTTAGAAAATAGAGCAGAGATCGGAGCTTCTTCCCTTAGCATTTCAAGAGTTTGGTACTGTCTTCCAGCTGCCTCTGTGCATGCATAGGCTTGACTGTTTCTCTATAACTATGCAAACGTTACTTAAAAATGTAACTGGAAAGTTGAAGACTCCACTCTGACTCCTAGCTCACTCCAGAAACAACGGCAGCACATGTTTACAAGCAAGTGATGTGAACATTATTATTTACATACAATGCTAGTCACATCTGTAATCCTTGATGTAACTGTTACACATGACTCCAAAATACAGTACCTTAAAAAGGCTGTAGCAAAGATTTAGCTCAGTGTGGATAACAACTTTACACTGTTTCTTGCCATGCCAGCCACGACAGCTCTACATCACTCCGCTTGACAGCGACTGAGGGTAACACCCTTTGAAGCCACAATAGAAATGGTCCTTATAATAGGAAACGAATTAGCCCTAGGAGTTCCTCACAGGAGGAGGAACTCCTGCAAGTTTGCTTAGCCTGAATTAATAACCTGTCAAACATATATGGCCATGACATTTAACTACTCTCTAAAAACATTCTGCATAACTGCAACTAGCCATACTTCTATAGCTGATCTTTTGCACACTGTCCTAATCAAACTTCCTTCAGGTCTGTGTCACATTTTCCACAAGCTGCACAGTATAAGTTTGAAATCTGTTAAAGCAGCTTGGGAAGTATGTCCACCCTATCAGAAAACAAATCCAGTCTTCAGCCTGGAAGTGAAGATAGGTCACTGTAGGTGCATAATACTAAGTTCTTCAGTAGTATTCAGAAGAACAGAAAGAAAAACTCACTCTTTCACTTGAGCAATTACTTTAGCACTGTCATCCAAAATAGCTGGGGCACAGAGCGATGAGTGATGTGCCCAGTTCAGGGGCCTTCCTGCCACAAGTCCTTAGTACATAGACACTTTGTTCCAAAGAGATGATTCCAAAATGACTTCTCTGTTTTGGAAAAATAAAATCTGTTTGATCAGGCTACCTTCTCTGCACCTGAGCATCCTTAAGACATAAAACACAAGCTAGTTGAAAAACAGGCTGGGAAAGGCTAAAGCTAGACAAATAGCACTTCTAATAAAAAAAGGCTCGATAAGTATCACTTGCCATCAATACATCTAAATCCTAGCTCTGAAACCACGTACATTCATAAAGAAGCAGCTGCACTGATGCACTCAGCTTTCCAAGAAGTGATTTCTTATCAGATGCTCTTCAAAAGATGGAAAATGCACTCTATAGTCACCCCAGGCCCAGACTACTGGCCGTGAGAAAATTATCGGCTCCTGTAATGTACTTCACAACTTGAAGGATTATACAAGAAAAAAAAAAAAAAAAAACCAGGTAGCTCATAAAGAAAAGTTAGCTCTCAAAATAGCTCAGGGTAGAATAAAGGAGTAATCTCAGCAACTCCCACAAGCTGTTGATGCATTTCTTCGAACAGCCACAAGATGGCATCCCAAGTCTCATTTGTTCACAAAGTCCAGTGCTTGTGCTTCGTCCTTACCCTAAACACAGTTCACACATGAACAATAACGCTATTTAATAGCTAAGGGAAAATGTAGTCCCACTGAAGTCCATTCCTTCAAAGTATATTCGGCAAGCACAGCTATCAATGCGCTTGGAACTCAACTATTGGATCGCTGTGTGTTTGTGTGTATTTGTACAAAGTGAAAGTCTGGTTCACGCTTACTCCTAGTGTCGCAGTTGTGAAGTGTCCATTCCTTGCCACCACATGCCTGAGGGTCTGCTGGCAGCTTGAAACAGTACCAGACAGTGAGAATGCAGCATTCAGTGCTGAATCAAGCTGAATTATCTTAGCTAGTAAATAACACAGGCTTTAAACAACTGCTCACTGTTAGATATGAAGAAACTCATACACTGAATTAGAAAGTAAATATTATAAAGAAGGAAAACTGCAAAGTTCTGTAACAATTCACACGACAAAAAAGGAAAAAATAGACACTGATGAGTCCAAAAGTGATCTAACCACAAAGCTGCTCTCCTAAGTTCCCTTTTTTACATTTACTGTAGCTAACAGATGAAATCCACTGACAAATATAGGATGAATAATACCAAAGGGTAAATGCTTACTTCCTAGAAGCCACCAAGAAGGTCTGAATACACTGTAATTGCTTATAAAAGACTCCAAAGCAGTTCTGGTTCCTTTCCAGTTGACAGGACTAGCGGCAAAAAGCACCAGGGCACTCAGAGCACCACAGGAGGTGCACAGACCTGAACAGCAGTGGGACCATCAGCCACCACGGGGGGATGCACAAGTAGCAGCACACAGGTGTGAGGCATTCATTGACTTCCTTTGGGGGAGCTACTTAGCAGTAAGGGACAAGGATCCTCTAGCATCATATACCACACAGCTGAGGGCTGCAATAAGTTGCCAGCAACTATTTGGGATCCACAGACCAAACCACTTCTCTCCATCCTTTTCCTGCTGCTACCACAGTAGCAGTGCTGGAGGGTGTTTCCACCAGGGGATTGCATCTCTAAGGGCACAGCTCAGTAGCAGATTTGGGTTGAAATTTTTCAGACATAACTGAACTGAACATGCACAGTCCTCCTCTCAGACCCTCAGAAATACTGAATTTTTGGCCACAACAAAGCTTTGTGCCAAGCTGTAAGAGGATACATAAGCGAGGAGATGCAGAAGTAGCAGTGAGTAAGGAACTCATATAAACCTTACGTGCAATTGGTACGAGGCAGTAATGACACATAATTTGCACCCAAGCCCCTGAACTTCCCCTGAACAGCTATGTCCTCTATCAGATCTGCCAGTGAGGGCAGCTCAGTGTGAAACAGCAATTAAGGAAACCTAAGTTGCAGCCATCACCCAAAGTGACACAGTGAATAAACCAATGTCACAATGCTCTATCAATCATAATCAGCTTACGTTCAAACTTCCTATTTGATTTTGACATGTTTCCAAAGAGGCACATAATAAATGAATAAAAATTCAAATGTGGACAATGAAAGAAATCAGTAAAGCTGATGCAGAGGTCAGCACTAGCCTGAGAAGTGACACAGTAACAGGTATCTAATGGAAACCACAGGGAAGTAGAGAACATATGAATTAGAAGCTTTTCTTCAGGGATACTGAAGCCACGCACATGCACACATGAAGACTCACTTTTCCCCTCAGAATCTTGAGCATAAAAAGGAAAAAAAAAGTTACAAAATATTAACAGACACATTTTAGTTCAGATTTCAGCTTCCTATGGAAGCACACTGTCAAAGTATTTAACTCCATAGGACCAAAGAAGAGCTGCAATACCTTCCTACATATTATGAAAACTACACAAAATAAACAAGATCCAATATTTCACTGCATCCCATGCCTATGGCAGGAGCCCCTAGGATAGGGCTCAGCTCCTCACTGTACAACTGAGAACAGCAGTATATACTCACAGCTGAGACACACCATTGCACAGTTGCCAATCTTTCTTGACTTGTGTGTCTACTCCTTCTTACTACTCAGGTTATCAGATCAAATACTATAAGGAAGTGATTAATGAAACTCTCTAACGATCTTGGATCAGCTTCAGAGTCCCCATTCCAGTGGGGCTACAGCCTCAGAATGCATTGGCAGTGGTGCTAGTAGTAGATATTTATTGCTGTCCACTGTCACATCCTCAGCCAACAAAATCAGAACAACAGGAAGCAACACCAATTTCTTACTACACCAGTTGTTTTTTTTTGTTTGTTTGTTTCTTCAGTGTGGAACTGTTATTTGCTTCAAACCACTGTACTATACACTCTGTGATTTATGTCATCATGCTGTATAATCCTACAGGATAATATCTTAAGACAGTAAACAAAGTGTTCTGAAGTCAAGTCCCCTGTTAGCAAGTCCCCTTGTCCCAAAGCCCTCTTTCAGGACCCGTTGGCAGACTCAAGGGATAAGAACACATCAACCACATAAGAATGACCTTCAGAATATTCCCCCACACCCTTCCATAAGAAAATAAAAGAAAACTAAACAACTAAAGTATATATACCAGAAATCGGGATAGACCTTGCAAGTATGACAACTAAGCAGGTAAGAGGATCCCTTCTGATGCTTGACACTTATCCTAGATGTAAAAGTCATTAGTGGATAGCAACACAATGAAAGCTCCAGTTGGTAGCAAAGCCCTTCACATCGCTATCTGGGGAGAAACGCATCGGGGCTTCTGCAGCAAAACTCCAATGCTTCTCAATGCTTCTTTCCCTGATTGCAAGGGCAGAAACGTTGCCGAAATATTCTGTACATGCATCTGCTCTCCTGGATACATTAAGCCTTTGTTTTAATTAACACAGTCGACAAATGTTTTCTTCAGACAACCATGCGGTTGAGAACCGTGAACAGTTAATAATCAGTGCCTTAGCTTCAGTCTTATGCCCTTACCTCTAGGGAGCAAGATGCACACCGGGCTCAGCACATCCGGCAGTTCTAGCCATTAGCTCCTACTCTGAATTTCTGACACCCCCTGAGCTCGCACAGAAGTTAACTTCAGCTTGCCTTCTCTCCACAGCTAAAAGTTTCCATTTCAGAGCAGGAGGCAGACAAACAATGAAACTTCTACAATCAATCCTGCCCACAACTAGTCCACCTAGCCCAAAACATAGGCATTCTACCACATAACCCGTGAGCCCTCCCGCAAAAGCCTGCACAGTGTAACTGCTACTGTTAGAAAACTAAGAGAAAAAAAAAAGACTGAAACAAGTATTCGTGCAAGAAGAGAACTGGAACATCTGGTTGGAAGCATCCCAGTGTTCTCATTCAGAGGCTTTTGCAGGGGACCTGTTCTGGTTTTTGACTCTGTTTCTTCCCTTAGAAATTCCTGAAGCAAAATGTTGATGGTCCCACTGTGCTATGAGTTTAAACATTACACATAAAAAAATAAATAAATAAATAAATAAGGTAAAAGCAATCGACTCTGAGAAAGGAGTTAACTGATCTACTTCAACTGCAGAAGTGTATGTACTGCGTGTGTTTTTAATTAGAAATCAGATGTCTCCACTCATCTAGCTCTGATCCATGCTGTGCCCACTTAAAACCCCGCGGGTGAATCTGAATAGTCAAATAAACCTCTGTCCCTCCTCAAACATCCACCATTCACATTAAATAAAGCACGTAACAATGGAAGGAAAATAGACCTGAAAAGAGCTTATTTCCAAATGTAAAGGTCTAACCTGAAGATAGCTATTTTCATGTAAATCTGAATTCTTCTAGTCCATATACATAGACCAACAATTATCTGTTCACTTAACACTCTAAGCTTCTCTTATGCGATTAACAGGGAGGAGCAAATTAAAGGAAAATGGAATGGAAATCCCCCAAAGCAATAAAAGAGAAACTACCTCCCCTGTTCACAAACTAGCAAAAGGGCCAAAAAGCAAAATTCTGCATTCAGAGCAACGAGGAGAGGAAAAAATGAGTTGAAATCACAAATTAATTTTGCACAGCAAAAGCTGGGCCAGCCTGGCTAAATCTGGGAGGATTCTCTGCTCTTAGCATCAGTTTGGACTGCTACTCTGCTCTTAGTCCCTTTTGGAACAGATGGGAAAAAGACTCTAATTCAGCCAGCCTTAACTTTGCAGAGCTCACACAGTCCCTGCATCAGCATCTCCACTGTGTGAGAAGGTCACATTTAAAATCTGGACACGTGCTCCATAAAATCCCACCTATCTTGTATATATCCTGCTGCACATCATTACTGCCTCAGAAGCTGAGATTCCAGTTTGGAAACTGGAATTCCCAAACTTTACCTCTAGCATATTTTGTTCTGAATACAATGAAAATAAAATACTAATTGCTGTGAAAATTTGGTATGAAAATTTAAGAAAGAAAAGAAGTCCATTGCTGATCTATGAAAATAACATACACGTTAGTTCTATCATTAACACAAATTTCTGTTTTAATGAAGATCCGCAGAAAGCTGTGGTAGTAAGTAGTGGCTTTCATGTGAACCAGGCAGAGGAACCTACAAGCCTCATGTAGTGCTGGAGCTATACAAGCTCTTAGAATTGAAGACCAGGCTGTGATAGAAACCTGTCCCGCTACCTGTAAATGATCAACACACCCACACTACCTCAACTGAAAGTTAAAGCTCAGTGAACGTACGTTTTATTATGCATAATCCTTCTAAAATGATCTAACTACTTTGACTGCTTAGCTGATTCAGAAATGGTCTCTCTACTGATGGCTTCAACCAAGTAAGCTACTTCCAGTCTTCAACAAAGTAGAAACTACTTCCATTCATCTATATAGGCAAGGCCTGATCATGACAACATAACCAGTTTAAGTGCTAGCCCTATTATTATTTTTAAACAGTTCATGATTTTGTCCAGGAACACAGGAGGACACATTTTTCAGAGTACAGATATAAAAACATCCAAACCACACACTGTATGTAATCTAGAAGGATTGAACTAGTTGCTGTAATTTTAACCAGAAAGATCACCAGGACCTGAGGAGAATGAGTTGGATTGCTGGTCAGAATACTCTAAGCTTGCCTACCCTGCCACTTGCTGTACTACTCCAGTCACAAGTAAAAGAACTTACAGAATTGTCTGTCACAAACAGCAGAATGAGCTCCATTGTGGAAGCCAAGTGCTAACATGAAGACATCAGTTCCAGAGGTGCTGGTACAGGCAGTAAGAATGTAGTCTTACTGGGGCTGCATTTTTCAGATGACCCATTTGTAGATTTCTTTCACCTTTGTCTTCATTAAATAAGGAAGAGAACGAGTAACAGAAAGATCAGAAGACACAAACTAGCAGTGAATTGAATTATGCCATAAAAGCCTTGATTATGCCTTGAAAAATGTGGATGTACGCTTTACAGAATTTTCATAATTTATGATGCTACTAAGAAAGTATACTAGGAAATAGGCCAATGAATTACATTCCTAGGAGGGGAAAAAAAGAACACTAGAAAATAATGATCTGTAAGAATAACATTTATCAGTGAACAAGACTAATTCTGTGGATTGCTGTCTCCTTTTCCAAAACTCTACCTCACTCACCTATGACTGTAAAACAAGATAGATCACAACATACCAAGCTTCTCACCAGACCTACCACCACTCTGACAGCATTACAGCAAGAAGTAACCTCTCTGCTCTTTGCGCACAGTGCATTTCTCATTGCAAAGAGGCCTGCCTGCACAGATGTCACTGTATCTCCTCAGTTACTGCTTTTGTAGTAAATAATCAGCTATTAACAATTCCTAATGGTCCAAATAAAGAAATAAATAAAAATAAACCCGCAAACCTTAAGTTTCACTTACATTACTTAGTTCTTTAAGAAAAGTACATATATATCTGGAAGATTTGTGTGACTTAATGATGAGTATTTTTGACAAATTCCAGACCAAAATGGTATGTCTCAAAGGAAACTTAATTATGAGCTCATTTGCACTCAGATCTACAGAGTGTCAGTCCCAATGTTAAGCATTCAAATATTTCATATTCAAACTTTTAACTCTTTGTTCCCAGGGCTCCACCCATGAGCACGTTAAATCTTCACTGAGCACAGCATGTATATAGTAAAGAGGGTCTGAACTCTAGCCTAGAAAGCAGCCTGATACTTATTAGTATTTATTATGGCACTTAAGCAAGTATTTCTCTCAGGATATAGATCACTCAGGCTGCAAATTCATAAGCTCCTACCTCCACTCAGATAACTTGGCTGTAGCCTCAGCCCTTGAGCATGTCACGCAGATTGCATACTTGGCTAAACTTGGAGGATCCAGGGAAACCCTGTGAACATTTGTCTACAGTGATGGCTCATCTGCTGATTTTGTACTTTAGACACAAATGTTATCTATGATTTCTGCTATACACACAGTATCCTTCCTGCACTACTTCAGATGTTAGTCAGCTAAAGCAACAGCTGACGCATTTTGCCACGAGGGGAAGGAAGCATCATTATTAGACTATATGCTCTGCTGTAAGGGAGCAGTAAGCTTGACCTAGCTATCAGTGAAAACGGCTAAGATGCTCCTAGACAGCACTGATGAATGCTTCAACACGTGTATTTTAAAGTAGTATATTCATTCTATAAAACTAGATTTTCAAGTGAAACAAATTCTGCTCAAAACTTCCATTATATGCATTTCAAGAGAAAGAAACTTCACTACAGCAAATATACTCCTGTTTCTGAGGTACAAACATCTTGTTCCTGGTTCTTTCCGCAACTGCAAACAAATAATTAGACCTTCTGAACTCAGGAGTCTTGAAGCCCGTAGTTAATGTGATGTTACTAATGCATTTATAAACACCAGGCTCCAAAGCCAACACTGAGATATTCCATCACAATTTAGATCTCTCATTAACTTCACCACCCTGACCAACATGCTGTCACTGGCAGAGCTTTTGACAGTTTACATTACCTGCAGACATGCGTTCATGTCAATTCAATTAAGAAAGATTAATTCCAGAACTGACAATGCATAAATATTTTTAAATTACACCTGGCCTTGTTGGCAGTGCTTACTCCAAAGACTGACTTCAGAAGAGAGAACATGTCCTTAGCCTCCTGGGTAGAAAGACAAACTGGGAGGAAGGTAAAAGAAATAATTTATTAGGAATTTAGTGCCCCGCTATTGAGTCGAAGTCCAGCCTTTTTTAATCCTTCCCCGCACCTCCAAAATAATTAAACTAGCTTATCTCTGTCTGTTACAGAATTAAAGGAAACAGAATAGATTTGACCCAAACAGATAGTGGCAGAAAATCGTCAGAGACATCTTTCTGATCATCTTTTGCTAACTAGTTTAGGTATAAATTTGTGAGTACTATCGCTTTGGTGGCACACTCAGGTACTGTGATGATAGACAACATCTGAGAATTTGGATTGATAACATTTGACATTTATCTTCATGAACAGAGATCTGGGTAACTCCCCACTGATCACGATTCTGATGAGTAAAGATGTCACATCAGACTAAAACAGCTCATATTGTAGTGCAACACTCTTACACTTGGCTCTGGCATGTAATAGTGATATCTCGCTTCAGTGCATGTGAACATGCTTTATTAGCTAAGTATCAAGCTTTGCTCACTGTCATCAACAGGTCAGGTACCAGAGGAGTCAGTTTTCTTAAATTCTGGTTCAAGGTTTAATCCACCAGAACAAACCTCCATGGTTTCAGAGTTACAATTATAGAGACATTACCTGAAAAGAGCATTTAAACCAAAATCAGTGCCATACCCAAATAATCAAATTCTCTGAAGAAAAAGTGCAGCCCCACATTAGTATCAGTAATATCCTGTTTTTGGGACCCGAGCCATATCTTTGTGCCAAATTATGCTGAACTATGCGGATGCATCAACTTCAATGATCCTGACCTTGGCTGATGCTAAACAAGGCTGACATCTTCTCAGTGCAATAGGAGTGGGAATGTCTAATAAGGAATAGGCTGGAAATACAAGAGGGAGCAGGCATTCAGGCAACAATGGCAAAACCAGGGAGAGACAGCACACACCCACCATTTTTAAGATGGTGGTTGGTCCCAAGAGCTATTTCTTCTGTCCTATTGAGTGAGTTTGGTATTATGGTTAGATTTGAAAAAAGGGATTGTGAAATTCACAATCACCTGTCATAAACACTCAAGATTATGATATTCAGACAAAGCTTTTCTCATTTTCATGCACTCATTACTTGAAAAGACTGATTGAGTTATTTGCATGATACCTTAAGCTCACTGACGGTGAGTACTACTTAAGCCAGCCAATACAAGGCAGCGTGAGAAAAAAAAATACAAATAAAGGAAAAAAAAAAAAAAAACAGGAGGTAATGATGTATTTCAAATCTTAAATAAGGTACAGTTCTGAGATCTCAAAACACTGTCCCAGATCAGGGGTTTAGCTTGGTTTCTATGAAAAGAGGGCCTATCCTACTATATTTTCTGTTTCATCTCCTATCAGATCTTTCATACTAAGGCTTGAAGTTGTTGGACAGATCCATCTCATACACACAAGGCTTCTAGATGACCAGCAGCACGTAAGAAAATTCAGAACAGATCCAATAAAAGCTGGAAGCACTCTCACACTGGATAATGCAACAACTAACCTTTACATATGCTGTAATGTACCTCTGCTCCCAGACACCAGGCAGATTTTACTATTAGTTGTCTTTACTCCCTATAAAACATAGGGAGAGAATGAGATGACATGAAAGGGAAAACAAAGTAGTCAGCCTGCACCCGACCATCAGAGGAACTCTCAGGCCATATGCATCTGAAACCCATGCTCTACAAAGCTTAGTTTTCTCTCCACATGCCTGAATCCTCTCTTGTGTGGACAGGGTGTGACACTAACACTGATGGTTAGCCCACTCAATGTGGAATTACAGCCCTTAAGGATCATTAGTCATTTTATCTAATGATAATCTTTTATTAAGATGGTGCTCTCTGATTTTGTCCATATTTAACCATAATTTTATTTTTAAATCCTGGATTATTCTTGAAAAAGTCTTAATTGTTCACCACTACTGTTATCATAAGGTATTTGAACAATACATTCCCAGATTCTCCCAGCAGCTTTCAGTTCTGGTTGGAATTTTTTTTTCAAAGCCTGATTATTTTTAAGGCGTGCCAGGAAAAATAAGGTGCTTCAAAGACTGAAGATTTTTCAAAGTCACACTGGGATTTAAAGTCCAAAGGGATGCACACACAACACACAAAAAAAAGAATAAAGAAAAAGAAAAAAAGCATTTAAGCCTTTCCAAATATTCAGCAGCTCCCTCATTTCACCCCCACTCCAAAAAAAGAAAAAAAAAAAACAAAACACTGGAGAGAAATATATATATAAAAATAAATAAAACACCACTCCACATGGGACTACAGAAGTGGACCTCTGAATAAACCCAAGATGCTTAGCATGTCTTTGAAAACAAAGTATTTGCTGGCATATCACAGCTCTCACCTATCAAACCAGCCTTCACCATAACATGCCACATCTGATTCGGTCACCCTATATGTCAATGCTATTTTTATCAGACTGTTATCCTACCTGACATAAGCACCCACCTGTGGGCTTGCTGCTCACAGCAAACACAAACCTGACCTTGTGAGAACAAAATTTCATTAATCTAAATTCAGCAAAGTGGAGAGAACTTCTGCCAAAATAAAATAAAATAGTGATTTATGCTGAGGATCTTCATTAGAGCATCTATAGTCTTAATTCTGTTATTGCACACAAAAAAAAGGTATTTCCTGAATTTTTATGAAGAAAAGTTTGAAAAGAAGAGCACGTACACCAGTAAATAATGCCAAGTCATTAGAAATATGTAGATGTATTAGGGAAAGAAAAATCAGAATTAGAAACATCCAAGAAAAAGACATTTACATGCACAAAGGGAAGACAGTACCAAACTGCACTGAAGCCATAAAGGATGACGCTCCAGCTGCACGGATGTTACTAATTTGGGGAGGCATAGGACAAGAAAGCAGGTGACCTTACCCTGAAAGATGTTTCAGTTCAATCACTTATTAGAGAAGTTTATTATTTGATTTAATCTTCTTGTTGAAAAGAATGATTACTTTACAACCAGCGCTAAGTAATATTTAATTACAAATTGATTAGGGACACTTAAAAACTGACTATTGCTGTTCTCTCCTGTCTCAGCTTTGGAAACGTGTCTCAGCTGAAACAAAACTTCAAAGACATTCACTGAGTAAATCTTTTTGCTTAATTTTTAGATTTCTTTAATATACAACTTTTTTTTTTAAGCCAGGTTTTTCCTCAAGCCAATCTCTTCCAGTGGGGACATATTAAGCTTGGGATCGAATAGGAAACCTATTTAGGCTACTTTTAGAGAGAAGTCGGAATACATCAATTAAAAACCTGTATCAAAATAACTCTTTTACAGGAAAAGACATTTTCTATTTTCACTCTTTCTTCCTATCTAGTTCAGCTATTTTCAGACAGTTAACTGGCTTAGCTATGCTACCTTCCTCTGGAATATTGCCCTAGCTGGAAGAAAGCCAGCGTCACTTCTTGGTGTCTCAGGAGGGTGAGGGGAACTACAGTTTCTGTCAAAGATCAACAACAAAGCCAAAACTTGCAACTTCAGGTAGCTTTGAGCCAGAAGTCCTCACTCACACCAAATTTGTCCTACTGCTGTGAGGCAGTATAACTGACAAATTTCTTCTTTGATTTAAAAGCTTAAGAAGTCCTTTTTAAGGACTTCTGAGGCCCAAACCTTTTTCTGCACAGCTTCCACTTGCTCCCCACACTGCCATCTGCTCTTCCATACAGAGAATAAGGCATTAAGAAAACAAACAAAGAAACAAAAAAAAAAAACAGCAGTGTAACTGCAGCAGCAGAAAACCATGTCAAAGCCTTTGGATTTGAGCCACTTAACTGATCTCAAATTTAGAGCTCAAATATGACTTTGTCAACCAAGCTCTTTGGTTCATTTAGTAATTGTTCTGGAAGTACTAATATTCATTTCATTAACAGTTTTACAGTTTACAGAATACAGTGATTTTCTTGAAGTGGGGACAATGAAGAGAGAATGAAGGACAAATCAACACAGTGATGAAAAACCAAGAGTAGATCTGAAAAAAAAAAAACAAACACTGCAGCAGTTGACAGTTTTTGGTCTAGCTATCAGCATCTCTTGATAGATTTCTTATTTTTAAAAATCAGATTTGAGACAAACAGTAACTAATATAACAGAAACAAAACAACTTAATACCCATCTCCTCTGCAAATAATCTGTCTCATAAGATATCTGAACTGCAAAATCAACGTGCCTGCATTCTTCTCTAGCTTTTCTATAACTGCAGAGGATACCAAAGTCCATTGTTCTTTTCTGCCTAGGGACACCAGCATCCCCGAAATGTGATGAATTGCCTCTGTTTGGTACCTGTACAAAGATCACACCGTTAACATTCTTGTAAGCAATTAAAAGATGTTCCATGCTGCAATACCCTGGGACTAGCAAACACAGAATAGAACATAAGCAATAAGTACAGAGTAGGTTTCATTCTTGCCATAGGTATATTTTTCACAGCCATGATGGAAATACCCCATGGCTCTGGCATAGTAAGATGACTGGCAGAATAATAAGC
The DNA here is from genome assembly GCA_013399175.1 of Odontophorus gujanensis. Classification (NCBI taxonomy): domain Eukaryota; kingdom Metazoa; phylum Chordata; class Aves; order Galliformes; family Odontophoridae; genus Odontophorus; species Odontophorus gujanensis. Next base: position 956,599 of record VXAB01013203.1, read on the forward strand.
ACTTAAAAACCTACACGTTAGGAGCAATTCCCAAAAAGGTCTGGGAGAACCAACGAGTTTGAAGCAGAACATTATATTTTTACAGTTGAAAGAAATGCCTGTACACAAGTTTGAAAACTGAAGAAATCTAAGAAGAATGGAAAAAAATCGTACAACATAAGAGTTGCACGATTGATTAAGAAAGGGTTACACAGGACAAGACATGTGCAATCAAATGCCCAGTAACTATGGAAAGTTACTAGAAAATGGCAGCTATGTAAAGCAGCAGATGAGGAAAACAAAATAACAAACACAAGCAGAAATAAATAGAAATGCACATTCTTCCTTCACACCCATTTTTTTAGCTTGTAAGGATTTTAGTCACACTGCTACCTTCTTAAATGTTTTAACAGTCATGAAAGCAAAAACTTTCAGGGACTACAAAACAAATAAATACTTCAAGAGAATCACAGATGGTGCAGTATCAGAACAAAGAAAGCACTGGAAAGTTAATACATTTCTGGCACCCTATATTTTGGTTTTGGTCATGGAAAGGTTGTTCTGTTCTGACTCTTCTTGAAAAGGAGTACAATCTTCACCACTATAAGAGCAGTGTCCACATCAGGCACCAGAGGACCTCTCCAAGACATTTAGACCTTTCTATGTTTTCCTGAATGAATCCAACATGACCACAGGGAAAACTAACTTCCCTAAAACACAGACCAAGAACGACATCAAACAGTACATGTTACAGCTAACTTTAAAAGCAGGTATTTAAATTCTGTGTAGGCTTTGTCCTATTATCAGTTTTGATACGGGCATTTATCTATTTTGTTCTTACAATTAATTGATAGCAGTGGATATCTTTTCCAGTTTACAAGTTCTTAAATCCTCAAAACATTATAAGGTCTCTTAAATGAAGACAGTCTTTCACATTTTAAACCATTTTCTCATCTGCAAGAGCCACACCTATGCAGCACCTTTCAAAGCACATATGGCCTTTGTCATTTTTTTTTTTTAAAGTCCTCTCTACGTTGCTTTAAGATAACCAGTTTTTGTTTTGCTCTAGCAACGTAAAGAAAAATAGGTCTACTTTTCTCTTTATGCTCTTCAATTTTGCACTGCATCATTTGCTTTTTAAATCACAGATATTTTGCGTGTTTCTAAAACATGCCTAAGCAAGAGTCACTTGTCAACAGCTGCATTAAAATATCACTGATTAAAACAAGCAAAAAGACATGGGTTAAAATGAGATAGACAGGAAATTAAAAATTACATCTGACACTTCATTTGTAACTCAAGCCACTGCAAAGGAGAAGAAATGTTAAAACTACAAATATTCTTAGCTATAAAAATCTTCAGAGTGATTGAAGAGGGAGACAGAATGTGGTAGACTGTCTAAATCACCACAAGGTTGCCCTTGAGATAAAATAAGTCACAATGACCAATAAGCTTGTGTCCACTGAACATCAAAAGTGTCTGCACCAAGGTGGATGCTTGCTTATCAAAAGAATGTAATTGGAGTCCCAGTCTTAAGAGTAAGACTGTTTTGATTTCTCTAGCAGACCAGATGCCCGCAAAGTAAACTGTAGGACATGGAAAACAGGGTATGTGCAGACTGTGAAAGAGATTCACTCCTGGAGTCTGAATGGAAGGACAGGTAGTCTCCTTTCCCCCTTTCTTTAATCTTCTCCACTTAGACTATGGCAGAGTTTACACCAGTAGGGCAAAAGCTTAAGAAGAAAGAGGAAAAAAGCCCAAACATATCTAGTTCATTCTCTCCCATGTGTGACTTCAAGCAAGACTCCTCAATACTCTAGCAAGAAGACCTAAGTAACCCAAGGGATTCTGAAAGTGCTGGGATCAAACCAAACAGTGGAATTAGTAAGACTGATGCGACAGTTAGCTGGTATCCTCCTGGCTTAGTTACAGACAGACCTGGACAAAGATGACATGGAATTCTACAGAGCAAGGAAGATGGCACTTCCAGCAGTGCACGCATTTTGAGCAAAGAAAACCCAACAAACTTAAGAAAGCATTTACAGAAATCTAACATTTTATTTAGTGATCTCTGCTCAAAATGACACCTCAGTAAATGAGAAGAAATTTTTGTTTTCCTAAAAGTGAAAGACTGACAATTAAAACCCCAACTCAGAAAGAAAATAGATATAAATAAATAAATAAATAAACTCTCTCATAATCTGTGAGTAAAGGAAATCAACAATTCTATGCATTATTAATAATGAGAGCCCCAAACCACGTGCACTTCAGGGGGAGTAACACATAAGGAAAATTATCTATCAATGGGAGATAGTATCAGCTTTTGTGTACAGATTTTCTCAAAGCAGCATTACAAATCCCCAGTAATTCCCAGTCAGCAAACTGCTTCCCCTCCCTCCCAGTGAATTTTTTTTTTTTTTTAAACTTCTGACATTTCTTAAGATGTTTCCATAACATATTTTTAAAATCCGGAGACACATTCCCATTGCTAAGTATTTAAAATCCTCACACTTAAAATTAGGCCAGATCCCAAAAAAGCAGTCTGAACACAGCTGTACTACAAGGAAGAATTACCAAACAAGTATCGTTAACTTTGCTATTACTTGAAGCATCCCATACTTCATTGACTCAAACTTGTTACCCCAAATCTATGTAATTAAACATATCATGGCAAACACATATTCGGAAAGAAATTTTATGACACTCTAGTTAATACTAAAAGATCATATTTCTAAGTCTAGTTATATGGGTCATGAATAATGTTAGAAAGGATTGTTGTGTCTCAAAATTGGACAACAACAAACAAGGGAGCTACAGAAAAGGGATAACAAACACAATAGACCAAAAGAGAGAAACATACATCCAAGGCTCTATGTCACTGCCCTACTTCATTTATAAAAGAGAGCTGGCTAGTAATGAGCATTAATTTAGTTTACTTTTTTTTTTTTTAAATGGTATGACATTCTAGATGTACATCTTCAGTCAGAAGAGTAGTGTCACAGAAGCTTACTTTTATTAGATTTTCACTCAGCAGAACTACAAAACCAGCTAAAAGCAAAAGCATTCATCTAGGAAAGATAAGAAATTCAAATAGGACACAATTCACCCAAAAATAAGTGTGAAATGAACATAAACAGGACCATTTACATCTTGACTCTCTGTAAATGTTTGAAGTGAAAAAATGTGATAATTAACGTTTCTATACTCTTATGCTTAAGGAGTCATTACAATCAGCCTTTGTTTGCTACAGAGTTGGCAGCGCGAACCTGCTGCATTTGAGAAGGGAATGTTTTAGGGTCATTTAACATTATATCACTCTCCCTGATCCAAGAGCTGCTATAATTCTGCCAAAGAGTATAGAGGGTTTCCCAGTCAAGTTTCATCCTGATTTTGATTATTGTTTATCTCTAGTCCACGTCTGAATAGTTGTAGTAAAATAGAGGAAGTTTTACTCCTGAATTTGAGGTCAGCTTGTAATGAACCATGGTTTCAATCGCATGAACAGCTGCTTCTTTTATAAGCAAAAAGGGTTCACTTACAGTTCAGGGTAACACAGTAATAATTTAAGGAACAAGGAAGCTTCTATTCATTTCTTTATTTTTTATATGTTTTCGAAACATTTTGACGTCTGAGTGCCTATAGTGGACTTGTCTGAATAGAATGTAATATTGACACTATTCTTCTTTGCAAAAAAATATTGGAAAAAAAATGAGCAAAGTTAATTTTAAAACCAGAAATACAGTAGATCTATCAATCACCATATAAAAGCCTTTTTCACTGAGAACTTCATTTTTCATAGCAAGAAAAACAATTACTGAACTTCTAAAGCTTTGTAACTCAACTCAAGTTAAAAGAGTTGCAGTAAATCAGGTATGCTGCTTGAAAATAGGACCAAAAAGTAACTGGAAATGACAACAAACACAAAGGGGAAAAATATATATATATATCTATATATATATAGATATGTATGTATCTAAACAAACAAAATTACTAAAAGTCAGTGGAACATAACATCTCTAATGATTAACTCAAGGGAAGTAATATTTGAGGGTTTTTTCCCTTTTGCTTTGCTATTCTGGATAAGCAGGAGTCCTTTCATATAAATTACAGGATTTACTGAATTAAATAAGATTAACTAGAAATGTTACATTTCCCAACTTTTGTTCATTTGTCTAATCAAGATTTGTTAGTGTACTTGTAATTCAAATGTATTTAAGAGGTAGACTAAGCAGCTTTTTGGCATTTGCCATCTCCAACATATTATGGCTTCCCATTTTTGCCAAAAATCAATGTTGATGCTTTTTTGTTAATCACCATTTGCTTTTGGAACTGAATAAATCACTGGATCAGAAGCCAAGTGATCCAGGCTGTATTCCTGGCATAGTCACTAACTTGTTATATGATCTTAGGTAAACCTCTGTGGGCAAAATTTACTTATAACAATTCTTAATCACCCAAGAAGTTCCCACGGCAGCTCACTGAAGCTCACTCTTAATTTCATATTCTAGTATTTGCTGTCCTGTATTAAGGGTTCCCCAGTAAGTCTGAGAACTTCTCTAAGCTCAGTTTCACTCTCTGTGAAATTCTCTTCAGAAACTTCTTTAAAATAAAACTGCCATCTCTTCCCTTTATTTACATTATAATAAAAGTCTTAGACATTTTGGTAGATGTACTATGGTTTCTTTTCTGAGCAGGAGACAAACTGATTTGTATTTCATGATCATGGGTTAAGCATAAAGGAACAAATGGATACCCCTGTTTCCCACTGCACTTTCTTTGGATGTGGCAGGAAAGTATTCCAGATATTCAGTAACTGAACTCAACTCTAAAGATTGTATTTTAAACTGATTTCTGAACTCGTTCTTTAACATCTTTTCCTTCACATACCAAACTGTTTCCTCAAAAAAAAAAACAAACAAACAATCAAATAAGCACCTTTGATTACCTCCATAATACAATTCCAGAACAAATAGGAAACCAGAAGTATCATGAAAGGGGAGAGAATTTTGTAATCAATGTCCCCAGAAGCTAGCAGAGACCTCACTTAAAAATGAGAGACATTCATTACTGGATTGAAGTAATCTCATCTGCTCTGAAACTTCTATTTATTTTTCCTCTTTTTTAGTAAATAACCATGATCAAGAACAAGTATTGCTGGTAATTTTTTTCATAGATAACTAATGGTTTAATAAAATTTAGTAGTATTGGTTTTCTTTGTTTAGTACTGTAATATGGTGACAGTAAGGCAAATCCAAATCCAAGTGCCTGAGGGTTTTACTTTACCTAGCAGACAAATCTATGGCACTTCTAATTCACCTTAAGGATGACTGTCACAGTGAATTCTGAAACCTGAGCCCAACTCTTGATGAGCTAATGTTCTGAGTGTAGGGCTAAATGGTTTCTCTATCTCACAGGACACACTTGGCTGTTCACAGGACAAGTTGATGGAGAGAGACTCCCAGAAGGAAAGGAATGAGAACATACATTGTATGAAAGGGCACCTAACAGGTTGTGCCTTTAGTCTGCTCCCCTGGTGAAATGTCAGTTGTCTGATCTACAGGCTCTTGGTTCTTTTCTGAGGTAGGGATGAGATAATTCAGCATTTTATGTGATCTAATTCAGAAAACATGCAGCTACTCCACTAAAACATACACTGTTCTCAAAAATTATTTTCTTAATGCCCACACATTTCTATAACTTTGGAACACTTGGAAATTTGTATTTCTAAGACCTGTTGCTCTTTGACAGTCCTCCCTTCCCTCTTGCTGTATTTGTCACTGTTGCCAGATGAAAATGTATCTCATTTGTCACAGCACAGCAAACTCAGATTTCTTGTTGATTTTTCAAGTGTCACAAAAGACTGGCAGGATACTCTTCCTGCCACACATTCAATGACTCAACACACTAGAAAGAACAAATAGCACAATGGAAGTGATCCTGCATTCTCTCCTGCCCTAATAATAATTACTGCAATTTAAAGAGCACACACTTGGGGCACTGAATTACTGCATGTTCCTTATTTGAAACATTCTTTCACTTTCAAAGGAGAAAAAAATCCTATGGAATCTTAATGTTTCTAACACACATCTGTGCTTATGTTCATGCCCAGTTAGATTCAATTCTAATCCCACTCTTTCTATTTTTGTTGCTTCCTAAAGTACAGATAACTTCCTGAAGCAGGGACGTGATCCAGCAAAGCACTGCTGCCCACAACAACCCTTCATTTTTGCACTACATGTTACAGGCTTGCCTTTTTGCTATACTAAACCAAGACACTTTGGTAAGGCAGACACTCCACCATGTAGGTCTGTATGTGTGTTTTTACTTAAAATTCAGCTTTGGGATTCTTGTTTTGAATACAAGCAGTGGTAGTTATGCCTGTATTAATAAACTTGTGTGTCAATCCAGAAATTGCAGCACTTCAGCTACAAAATACAGACAGATTAAAACCTTTCAAAGTAATGCACTTTGCACTGCAAAGCACAGGTTTTTGAAAGTACCAAGAAAGAGTTCCTAATGAGTATGAATCATAAACGCATGTGTTTGAATCTAAAGACACAATGTTTGTGTGGCTTTAAATGCAATCCCTCTTTGACTGACATAACATCATTGTGCTTCTGTAATACTTGCCATTAAAGAATCCTTCCATTTCCCCTCTCTGCATCTCATCTCATCATGGTTTCAGCCTTGGTTTTCTTATGAGTTAAGTATCTACCAGATTCAGAAAGCACAGGCCAAAAACTGAAGTTTAACACTACAATCTCAATGTCAAGAATGGAGAAGTACAGCTTTTGCACCACTAGGCTGCTTTCCCCAGTGAACTCTGACGGATCTGTGAAAGTCTGACAGTACACCCTGACCACAGAGACACAGATTAACAAGGCCTTTCATCCCCCTCTCAATGCCTCAATTGCCTGTTGCACAAGCAAGAAGATGGTTAACAAATCAAATCTTTGCAGGACAACATTTCGGAAAGCTACAGTCATTTAAATCAGGCATTTAACGTAGAACTAGTCCTAAAGAAAGCTAATATTGTGCTATTCTAGGACCACACAACTAAATAAAAATCATAGATGTGGCTTCACGGTTGAGCTTCAGCCAGTTCAAACATGGTTATCCCAGATGCTGATTTATTACTTAGAAGCCAGGTAAGGAAACTGCACACAAAGAAGACACCTTTATGAAAGTTCACTAATGACTACAGAGAATCATAGAATCGTATGAGTTGGAAGGGATCATTAAAGGTCTAGTCCAACCCTGCTGCAACAAAAAGGGACATCTACAGCTAGAATCAATATATAAACAGTAGCTGTCTGTGCACCAAAACAGTGGTGTTTCATTGCTAAGTTTTAGTGGTATGTATAGAGCAGGTTCTCAAAAATGGTAGCAGACGAGCTCCCTGACACGGCTTAGAAATCTGCAGAAAGAAATGCCTTCATAAACTTCCATACAAGATCAATGGTCTACAGAGAGGAATTGATTCCCCTCTCACATGTTAGTGACAATCTTACTCTCGTTTTGATCTGCTGTAGAGTTTATATGAGAAACACTCCTGTACTGCATAGTTAAAATGAAAAAAAGACAACAAGATTCTTTTGAACTTTTTTAACTGTCTAGGACCAAGTAATAACAGGGAAAAAAAAAAAAAAAGAAACAATATATAAACTAGAAGGATATTTCCTCGGATTTAACAGTAAGATTATTCCTTAGATGCCAGAGAATTGGAAGAAAAAAATAGTATGATTATTATAATTATGACTGATTGAATGAATACTATCATGAATAGTATGATTATTAACTGTGGATCATAAAAAACAAATAAACATTCTCAGATGGCACACAAGAATAAAACTCTAAATTCTTCATTGCTAGGGAATGTGAAGGCAAGATGACAAAACAGCTGCTAAAACAGCAGCAGAGGCTGATCAAAATTCATCATTGAATGATGAATTTAATTATCACTATCAACTCAAACAGCTACTCAATTTCATTTGTTTTATAAGACTCATCTACAAGGTAAGTGACAGAACATGATAAGGTAAGTTCTTCAAGTGCTACAAATATATCAGCTCTTCTTGAAATAGAAAAGATACTTTGGCTTAAAAGATGATGTTCTAATTAGTTTTCATAAAGTGAGGCTCTTAAAACAGTATAGTTTGTTTATCTGCCATTTTCCTCCAGAACTTTTATGCCTGTTAATATGATTAGGCAAGTTGAGAAAGCTAAGTAGTGGTCTCAAGCTCACACAGAATTTGTGAATTCAAAACACTGGTGAAGAATCATGTACCAGCAAAGTCACTGAAAGACTGTAACCTTCATTTAATAGCCAACCATTCTGTGTGGCCTGCTTATTGGCTAATTCAGACATACAACATGACTGGCAAATAAATACAATGAAATCTAAGCCAACAAAGGACATGCTGCTTCTTGTTGTACTGGTAGCAAAAGGGTATGAGACAGTCACAGGTGTTGTTCTATAGAGGAGCCACTATCAGACAAGGAAACAGCACACTGCAAACAGAAGCACACAGTTTAAGAGAGTTAGGGTTTAGCTAGGGAATAGGGACACAGAACACAAATCTGTAAGAAAACAAATTACTCCTACCATTGACAGATTAATTTGTTCACTGTGGTCAAGGATATCTCAAATCACAGAAGTAAGAACAAGTTTCTTGTACCTGTTATTCATTAACCTCCAGCTAAAAAGGGGAGTAACAATTTACCTTAGTCCCAAAAAGCAATGCAACTCCAGCAGTAAAACTTCAACTCATAAAACCAGTGCTGCAATCAAACAGTCTGAATTTGGATAACACAGCAGCACTTGCAGATTCTCAAAATGAATGGTAAATAAGTAGTAACAACTTGCTTGCATACTATTGCCGTGCTCAAACTACAGGGCATACAAAAAAAATCTTTAAATGCAAACAATGATTTATGTAACAGAGGTTTTCAATCTGTCACTTTATCTGACAAGAAAATTTACAAATTAGAGAGGGCTTTACTATAGCAGCCTTGAACACACAAAAGCATTTGGTATTGTATCAGTAAAGCACAGATCTTTTTTGAATCTGATAGGTCCTTAAAATGCTTTCCAGGTATGAGAAGTTACTTATTGTTTCAAAAACTGAATGCACTAGCAAAAGCAAAAATATCACATGCTTTAAGAGTGAATTATGTCATTTTCTTATAGACTGTAGAATATTTAATTTCTATTCCCACCTCACATAAAGCAAAGGCATAAAAATAGAATCTGGAGAATTACAGAAAAGTATTACATGCTAATTTTTAAGGTCACGCATCACCTAATTTGTACACAAGAGATTTTTCAGATGTATCTAACTGTATTTAAACTGTCAATTTTAAAGAAATCTGAAGTTTATATAAGGTAGGTAGGTTAAATCTTCACGTGTTTGTAGTGACTCCTGCTACCACAGCTCATCTGACTGAGAAGAACATCTCTGTAAGCAGTTACTAATCACAGTTTACTACTTTCCTATTTTTAGAGTTAAAATAAAAATAAAAAATAAAAATAAGTGGAACAACTTCTTAACCAGTTGATATAATTTTGTTTCCTTGAGGCATTTGTAATGGGTCACCAACTAAAACCATACCCATCACAGTAACCCCAAAATAACATTACTTAACATTTTTTTCCTTGGTTAGCTACTCTATTACTGCCTTTAGTTCTTCTACCTTCATTACTGTTTGCTTTTCAGATTATTAGTACACTGATTTGCCATTGCTCTCAAAGTTTGTTTCTGATTAGATTGTGCAAGCTGACCAAAAAGGAGACACTGTTGGTGGCTTGGTAATATGAAGTAAACTGGCAGAAGGCCAATAAAATCAACTGGAATAAAAGACACAAAATCAAAACCATTTGAAACACATGCTTAATTAAAAGAGCAATTATAAAAGTTGCCTTGTCAGCTAGAATATAAAGGTAAAGCATGAAAAGAATATTCCTGTGCATATATGACAAGGAGTGACTAACCTAGCAGTCATACATGCAAATAAAAAGGGTACTTCAAAAGAACTTAAGCGAGGAGATATTTTCATGCAGAACAAAGGGAAAAAATCTCCCAGAAACAACTCTGGAGCCTTGCAAGTGCACCTGCTCTGTGGGACATGGTGGGCTTTACAAGAACACACAGATAAACAGAGAAATTGCTCATCTTGAGAGAAGAAAACTTCAGATTCCAAAACTGTACAAAGCATTAAATGTACTCTTGGTGGAATTCAAACTACATCACTACATTCTAAGTATGAAGCAGATGTTACAAAACCAAGAAGGTGATGCACGTATCTGACAGCGCAGGGGCAGATTTTTAGGTCTATACAAACCATAGCACATCGAATGATATTTAGACACAAAATACAATCACAAAGGAGAAAGAGGATTATTAAAATGTAAGAGTAAAAATGAAAATTCAATAACATTCCATGTGAATATTAAGAAAGCAGAAAGCATAGGTATGATGCCAAATACAGGTTCCTCGTGTTTTCTAAGAGCTTGATGGAAAATATATACTCACATACAAACTCATCATTTAGATGTTCTCACCACTTCGAAAGGTGGAGCAGACTTAAAGAAACAGATGTATATCAAATTTAAAGTAGAGTAAAATAAAATACCTACTGCTAAGTTTGCTTCCTTTTGCTTGTAATGCTATCAGTTCCTATCCCAGTGACTTAAAAAAAAAAAAAAGCAAATGAAACAACTTTTTTACATTAAACCACAGAAACAGCAGCTCACCAGATTTCCAAGTTGCAACCACATTAGATTTAACAGCAGTTATTGCAGTCTAGATTCTAGTCACACAGATTAGTACCATTAAACACAAACTTTAAAAAGCACAACAAAACAGTAATGACATGTAATGCCAGCAACACAAGACACAGACAATAAAATTTCCAAGTACTATAGCAATTAGCTTTCTTACTGGATTAGGAATGAGTATAAACGTACAATCCTGGCCCAGTATAAAAACCCAGCAGTCAGATGATGCCTTGTGCACATGCATCCACTAAAGAGGAGTTCCCTTTACACAGATAAGCTGCAGTGTGCACATATGTGCTTATCTCCGGACTATGGAAATCCCATCAGGGATATGAATGAAATCCAGAGGCCCCACAGAAAATCACCAGTGAGGAGCATTTCAAGTCTTGTTTTTTCATCCAGTCTATAGGAAAGTGGAATCTCTAGCTAGAGATGCACTAAAGATTAAACAGACCACATACTGAATTACACGCTTGATAGAACAATTTTGAAATCTTCTCTTGATGGAACCACTCTCTCCAAACTGCACTCAAAGATCTGCACACTGCTGTTCAGAAAAATCAAATCAACTGTAGCTACAGCAGCAATTATCATTAATCAATTATGCACCTTTTTTCCATTACACATCTATTATGGTTTAAAATAAAATGTACCTGAAGCACAGGTATTCCTATACTTTGCCTTCCCATTCTCCCTAATCTTATAACACTGTCAACTATAAGCAAAAGATGAAATTCTTGACTTCTGTGGATACACACATTCAGGTTATCTAGATTCAGGTTTCTGCCAACATATGTCAGAAACTATTGTGTAAATTCAAGTGTTGTCCCATCTCACCCTGATCTGTTTTAGAAATACAAAATTACTAAACCAGGACTCAGCTATGACTTTTCTTCGGAGTAATCAAGTTACATAAGGAAGAACAGAGACACCTGATGTAACCAAATACTAGTTGGCATAAATGGCAAACTTTTTTGTTTAAGTGGGACAAATCTCATAGTCAGCATTCAGAAAAATTCAAGAGCGAGCTTAATGGGATTCCTCCCTGATCAACTAGCAAAATGCCCTCAAATTGCTCTCCGTGATAATGAAAATAAATTAATTCTGTAAATTCAGAGATTTGAAGCAGATCAGAAACACAACAATATTTTTGTCTTTCCATCTTAATATACATCAAACTGCAACATATTTAGAGGATGACTGTTTCTTCAAGGCTGTCTCTCAAAGTTATGGCAAAACATGACAACATTCATCACTGCTACAGTCACTAGTCACACTACTTTATTCTACATTATTTATTGGATCACAATGATCATATCCTTCTTTTGACCCCAAACCTTGAAAAATACCGCAGACTGTTAAAATACTTACAGTAAAAGCATCCATCTAATCTTTCTACTTGAGCAAAACAGAACGCTCTATCAGGAATGAAAAACTGGTTTCAGTGAGGCTCACTTGACATAGGAATGAACCCACTGAGTATGGAAAGTAAAGACAAAGGGTGTTAAAATAGGAGTGAAATGTTGCAAGAAGCGTTTCCCTTAATGAATTACTGGGAGATTTGTAGCAGGCCAGCCAGGGTAAGTCTTTCAGCATGTGTATCCAGAAGTGTCATGGACTTGCTGCACTATATCGTTGCTGCCCTTTCCATGAACTGGGCAGTTTCCTTTCACCAGTTTATTTTCACTTCTATTCTGGCAGCTGTCTACAGCAGTAGACATTTATCTTGAATAATTTGCTACTTGTTGAAGAATTCATTGGGGGAGGAAGGAGAGAAATAGCCATTCTTGGTGCACCATGTCATAACTGATTAAAAAGAAAATTCAATAAAGATAAAACAGATTTCCCCACAGATTTTTTGCCCATTTCAGAGATCTTGTACAAGTAGTCACCTTCCTCCTTTCCCTAAACCAACAGAATATCAAAACTTGCTTCGTTTAACATCCCAGTTTCTGTAGGTAGTAAAATTTGTGGAACTCATTTGTTTTTACTTAAATCCACTCCAAATGATATTCTTTGTAGGCAAAATCAAATAGCAACAACAACAAACAAAAAACCTACAACCCAAAAATCAAAACTCAATGATGACCACAATAAAAGTTAAACATACTAATTAAAGGAACTGTAATATGGGTTAGGGTTTTCCTTTCCTTTCAAAAACTACTAACTTATTGCAGCTATAAAGCAGTCTCCGATGCAAACTACCTGTTCCTGTGCTCAGCACATAACCTCAGTAGCAAGGTTTCTGGAACAAGTAGATGAGACTGTGGAAATTCAAAGAGCTAAGAGAAGTATCTAATGCGTAGCTTTAAATTCTGTCATGAGTAAAATTATTTGCCCAGTTTGTAAAGTTCTGCAGAGGAAAGAGGAAAAGTCAGTGTCAAGTGTTCCAAGTGGAAAGAAGGAAAAAGGAGAAGGGAAACAAAGATACAACAAAATAGAAATAAAAGCACTAAAACATTTTTACTCTCCTTACCAGCTACAGTTGTAGGAGACTGGTAGAGAAGCAGATCTTACAAAGCATTCTGTAATTTTTATTAAACAGAATAAAAAACAATACAGGAAACAGCAAAAGTAAAATTCTGCTCTTGTGTTGAACACAGAAACTCAAGGGAGCAACTAGTATTCTATGCACTGGTTGTTACAAATGATTTGATGAAGGACCAGTAGCTGTTAAACTTTAATGCTTTTCTAGGCTTTATACAAACTCTGAAGTCAGAAGTTCATAGCAGCAGGTGAAAAACAAGGCAAGCCTCCCTCGCCCTCATTTTCTCTCATTTGAATGCAACAGTTTGTGCCACCAGATTGCATATTGTGGTCCCACAGTAAAGTAAGCAGAACCACAATTTGCTATTTAGCTCAGCTTTCCAGACAGAGCTAGCACTAAAAGTATTCATTTCATAGTTGCAGAGCTAAAAAAAAAAAAATCTATTGCTTACATAACACATTCACTATATTTATTAAGTATGTACTGTTCCTGTTCTACTACCTCAGAGAAGTTTCAAATGCAGAAAAACAATAGATGACATCAGAAGATAAAATATTTCTTTCCATCATAAAGACTGAGTAATAACAAACTGGTATTTCCTAAATAGAGTTTAACAACGTTGTACCAGAGATTCCCCATTTCATAAGTATCTATGCCTAAAAAATACCCAAGAAAAATACTCTTTGGAAAGGTTTACCTCCAGAGTTCAAATTCAAGTTTAAACAGAACAAGCTCAAAAAGAGCCAACACCCCAACACTCCCTTCCCAGATACAAGCTGCTAAACAAAATTAGTTAAAAAAAAAAAAAAAAGTACTTGTACATGTAATTATGGCAAGTGTGATAGAAAGGAGCTACAGTCAGAACCTCAACTGTACATTTCAGCCTCAGCCTAATATTTCAGCAGAATAAAGGATTTCATACATGAAAGCCAGTCTCCTTGAAGTTGCCTAATACTGAACCAATAGCTCTGACTGCAGTTAAAAATCAACACTAGACAAATCTGCTCCAGCTGTTGTCTGTTTGTTGGTTGAACAATTCATGAAAATATGAATTTCCATTAAAAAAGAGTCTTAAAGATCAGACAACTTACAAGAACTGCTAAACTTTAAGTATTTCCCTTGGAATCTTACAGTACATAAATGTCATTTCTTACAGGCCCATTTTTTCAATTCAATCTAAAATTACACAGGACCTCTTTAACAATCACTTTTAGGGAAGTGCTAGCTGGAGCACTATCTGTACTTCCCTCTGTCTAGAGGCTTACAAAACATAGTTAAATTTAAAATTTGAATAATTAAATCTAGTTGAGTAATCTGTGTGCGTGGTGAAAAGGCCTCAGATCTTCTACCTATGGGAAAGCATCTAAAGGGAGATAAATACCAGTTCAGAATCAGTTCTGAGCATCATCAAAAACATTTGATGTAAGAACTAAGAAACTCGAGCAATCTTAGCTGGCCAAAAGCAGTGTGACAATTATATCTAGGTACTTTCAAAACCAGCTGAGTTTCTGTAGTTTAAAAATCTTCCAAAAGACTACATATTGCATTATCAGGAGTGCTGTTACCACTGGTTTATAGTACAGACATGAAAATCAAAGTGTTGATGAGAGATTTATTTTGGATTAAAAGCAAAATTTAGCCCTAATCATATAGGAGACAATAAAGGAGGTGGAGGCAGCCAGGGATCTGCACATTATACAAAAGAAAATTAGGAATGCTCAGGTACCTAGCAGAATCTTGCTGTCAGACAAGTTCTGTTGTTTCCCTTCAGAGCTCAGCCCCATAGCTGTACTAACAGTGTAATGGTGGCCCTTGCAGAACCAACTTAGCCCTTGGCAGCTTCACTCTATTCACAAGTGATTCAAAATAAGCTAGGGGTATACAATTTTTCACTGCCTCTGATTTTGCAGATCCTCAACTGATTAATCTGAATGTTCCCATTCTTCCTATCTGCCCTGAGACAGTCTTCAGAACAGCTTCAGTGCAATTTCAACACTGCTGCCTGGAATGAGATTAGGAAACGAGGAATAACTTAGCTCCATCAAGATATGCAGTGATAATGCCTGACATCATCATGCTTAAGAGCAAAGACTTAAGACTTAAATGGGAGACTGTTATTTTGCTCAGACTGGAAACCAGGATGAAGAGCCAGAGGATGGGGAAGGAAAACAAATAAACAAAAAAAACAACAACAGAGCAGAAAAAGGCTTCATGGAACCTTAGCACAAGCAGTTATGTCTGCAGATTACTTCTTTACTGAGTGGCAGAGAGCTGACAGCACTTGTAGCTTGTCCAAATAACTCTGCCAGAAGTCTCTATGGGATGAGTTCTTCGAAATTCCATCTTGGGGAATTTCATTTTGCTTCCCTGAAAGCAAAATGTTTTAACTTTGGTCTCTGAAGCTTAAGTATTCCAGAAGGCACCTCAGAAAAAAGCATGGTATACATCACAGATAAAGAAGAGGATTTGACTCTCTACCTCTCAAGAGCAGTACCTTCAGATTAAGTGGAATAGTTACCCAACTACAATTGCATGCAGCTATACGAGTCAGACTGCCCAAAATATGTTAAATCATAGTGACAGGCCAAACATTTCTAGATTTCTTCCTCTTCATGCTTTCCCTGCTGTATTAGTTGGTGATTAAAAAAAAAAAAAAAAACATTTTATCACCACTACGGACTTAGGACGGCACAAAAGAGAAATTCAAAACCCCAAAAAGCTGTTACGTGGTTTATTTACTTACACAAACATGTTTTCACTGTAATTTGAGTAAGGTTCAATGGCTACATTCGCAGAATTAATGATTCAAATTCTGTGTTCTTAATTTCTTTTCTTTCATAGAGCCAAGCCTTTCAGAGATGCTGCATGGTCTAGCGATGGTCAGAGGAGAAGACAGAGCTATTAGGATACTGGGTTTAGTCCAAATTCACAGCACTGACTCAGTCTGGTACAAGACACTTGACCTCCTATGCCTCAAACTGTCCAGCTGGAAAATACTGAAAGAAAAGCAGGAACCTTGAATGAGAAACAGTTATTATGCCTAATATCAGCTCCTGGATAAAACAAGCATCGAATAAAATGTGTTTTCCATATGGAAGTTGCTTTCCTAAAGTGGAAAAGAACATAAATGCCTGTCAGTTATTATTATCTGAGATGCAAGCGGTGAGAAAAGCAGCTCTGTGTCAGACCAACAGAAAAGACTTGGCTAGCAGTGGAGGACAGTTTTTGAGGCGTAGAGAAATGGGAGATGGAAGGTAGACAAGCATCTGGCAGCAACAAAGGTGAAACCATGACTTGAGGAGGTCAGAGACAACAATGTATCTGAGTCAGAAAAGGTCACTCATTCAATATTCCAGCTGTAAGATGAAAGAACGCAAGAGGATCGGAGCAGAGATCACAGATGCAAGAACATCTGAAAGGTAGATTGTTATTTGAAAGTGCCATAGACATATGATGAATACATCCTCCCATGCCAAATAATTTCTCATCAACTCTTGATTTTACCTTTACCTTCTCCCCTCTTCTCTAAGTAGTCATGCCAGATCTCCAAGGTTTCCATACTGCCTAGGAGTCCAGTCTTTTCACTGCATTGCAATCCAACATTAATAACACTGAATGGCTGTAAATATTAAACCATCTGAAAAATCCTGGTCTTCTATGATTCTTCTAAAACCCACACATCACAGACACATCAATTCAAGGAGATCAAATATTCCCTAGGAAACAGTGGGTACACTGCAGCCAGGTCCTATACTTGCACACTCTTTGACAGGTACAAGTGCTGTTTGTCCAAAAATCACTATTGCTACTCTGCTGCCATAATAACATCCTTACAGAAGTAAATCCAAGATTGGAAAAAAAAGAAAAGAAAATTCTATATAGAAGATGATTCTCAAGGCTATCATATACTCCACTTATCCTTCACCACACACAAACCCACCAGCAATAATACAAGATTGCTCCAAGCACACCTGTGTCAGAAGATAACCAGATCCCAATGTGAGGTAGCATAAAAAAATGAGATTTCCTCTGCTCTGTCTCTCCTTGTCTGTGCTTTCTGTGTGTTTTTATGACAGAAAGTCATTCCACTAAAACAGTATTTTTGAATGAAATATATTTTGCATATGGAACAGCTGAAGTAGCAGTCTTTCTTACTGGAATTTAGGAGGCTAATATGAGAAAAGTTTTAGAGAAAAAGTAATACCTTCTAGAAGCACATAAAAAACAACAAAGGAAATAAGTATAGCATCATTTGAACTTAGAACAGATTCTGATTCTCCAGCACGACCACAAATTTTCAGATTTACCAGCCACAATCTTATGCTATTAGAGAACACAGGAACTACAAAAAGGACAGATGTTGGTACAGTAAAATACAGGCTGAACAAATCAGCGTCACTTGTGAATTGTGAGCTACGTGAAGCAGAGCCTGAGAAGCATCCATCTACAGACTGCACAGTGAATCATTTAAATAAAGTTATTTCCTTGGACTAACTGTACAGAGCTAGAACAAATTGTGGAAGTACTGCATGACCAACACTATCTAATTTAAGTTGGAAACATAACATCAGGAAGTCCATTAATATAACTAACCAAAGAAGCAGCTCCTATGAAGATCAGCAAGTTTATACACAACATTAAAAAGCAAACACTTGCAAAACCTGAGTTTACAGAATTTACAGCACAGGGATTTCAGCAACTGACACACAGGTGTGCCTTTGTTTCGGAATAGAATATCATTCACAATACATCTGACCTATATAATAAACAATATTTAAAGTGAAAAGATACTCACTCCACATAGATTAATAAGGTGTCACTGCATAATCTTTCATTTCTGGTTGAAAGAGGAAAGTGAGCATTAGATTATCAATCTAAGCAAAAGCTCCAAAAGACAAGCATAAAGACACATAAGGACAGGATCTGTATACAAAAGTTGACAGTGGAAGAAAAGCTTTTCATTTAATATTTGTACCCTACAAACATACATATGTATTCATATGGAGTTGTTTCAACAATATTCATATATAAGATGTAAAACCTTAGTATGTTAGTAGGATCAAAAATCCATTATATTTTCTGAATATAATGGATTTATCCAAAGGGAGATTGCAGATATGGTGGATTTATTTGAAAATAAGTAGTTGCTTCTCTTCTTCCTATTCCCACCAGACTTCTCTGCAAGAAGTTGTTAGTAATGTCATATAATATCACTGACTACACTGGGAAAATGCAATTATTTAAAGGTCTCTCTCTGTTATTTCATCCCCTTCTAAGTTTCAAGGTCCTGTCACATAACAGAACACAGTTCTGAAACAGCATCTCAGTCACACAACAGGGATGGCTGAGCCTACTCTGAACGCTTCAGCAAGCAAGCACTTGCAGGTAGCTTAGCATTGCCAGACACGACTGCAAGTAGGGACAATTCTCTTCATAAAATCCTGAGAATTCTGACTAGGGGAAGGACTCAAGGGTTTCTGTTAGCACAGACGATTTCAGACCAGGCCCTCTGCCACAGGCAAAAGGTCTACACAACTGAACATTGCTTTGAGGCTCTTAAGGTGTCCTTTAGAGACCTTAATACACTGCCTGTATAAAGTGGCAGTGAAATGCATGAGAAGACACCTGATACAGTAGATCTACATTAAGACTTTTTGCAGCTGCAAGAAAGCCTGGAAATAAACTATCTTTAGGTAAACAAAGCGTGTCATCTCCATGAACAGGATCTCTGTCAGTTGTATAGATATACCTATTGATTCAGTTAAACAAATTACAAAAATGTTGACAAGTTCCATTCGAAATCCACCTTCAACTCCCAAACAACTCACTGGCCACATCAGAATCCTGCAGCAGTGGATGACCTGACAAGGCACTAGCATTCTCAGCATAGCAAATTAGCTAAGCCTCTGCAGATTGTACTGAGGTGGGATAATCTCCTAGGGCACAGGCCAGACCAGCAGCATTCACAGCCTACCAAGGTGGAAATGTACAGTGACAAGTGTCACTTTACTGCATGATCTCAGACAGCTGCACAGGAACAGCTTCCTACTACAACACAGCTCCCCAGAAAACTGTGGTGAAAACTAGCAATAGCACAAGTTCTTTTAAGGGCTGTGAAGCCAGTACTAGCAGTTCCTCATTTTCATCTAGGTATGAGAAAATTGAGGTAAAAATAATGCTTTTAGCAGTTGAAATATGTTTCAAAAAGAATAAGGAAACAGAGGGTAGCAATTGAGTAACTGGCTGAAGGACAGGAGGCAGTGCCAAGGCTGAGCCAATGCAGCTTTGCAGTCAGCAAACAATCCAAAGAACTAGACTTGGTAAGCACAGCTCAGTGAGTTATCTGATCTGAGATGGAGGAAGATATGAAAGATGGAGTTATGTCAATTCATGGTTAACCCACTGCGAGAAACTCTCATTTAGCAGGAAAATGGCAACTGTTCCTAACGTAAAAGAAAAGACCTCTCCTGACAGTATCCCTAACAAGATGTAAAAGACAACACTAGAGAATCCAGAAGGCAGACATACAAGACAAACTTCTTGCTGGAACTACTACAATGTAACGTTATCATTTTGCTCTTTTCACTGTTTTGATTATGTTTTTCCTTGTCCTTCACAAGTAAACTGCTATGTATGTAAACACTCCTGTTAAAGGCAAACACTTCTGCAAGTCGCAGGAATTAACACCTCCCTGCACCTGCACACCAGTGGTGAGACATACCACAGCAGCTGTTTCTGTGCCCGTACAAGATCTTAGTACAAACACATAGACCTGGAACTGAAATTTGCCACTTGCCAGTTTCCTCATGGGAGTACACCAATACTACTGTATTATTTTCAGACTTCTAAGCACATCTTTCGGTGATCTTTCTATTAACATACTGAACGAGCACACCACTATCTTCTCTGTGGTCTCACTGCCAGTCTCAGCCTCTCTTTACTGTTCAGCTCTTACTTTAAGTCAGACCCCAAAAGATTAGTTGATCTAGTAGTGAAATCTAACCACAGTGATGCAACATTTATGGAGGTAGAGTGTAAGACTAATATTTACTCTTGAAGGACACTATTTCAAAAAGAAGTCTAAACTTCTACTGCACTATATGGGTAATAGCACACTGAGTTAGTGATGGTTCAACCACCTTGGAAAAAATGTACAAGTTTTCCACCACTGTCATCCAAAAATATTTTAAATGCTTTTACATAGAGTCTAAACAGAATGTTTCTGAAATAACCCTAATGATTTTTCAATCTTACTTACCTTGCAAGTAGAGCCAAAAGGCCAAAATACCACTGAAAATTCTCTTCACCAAATATGTCTAAATAGACAGTAAGAGGTTAATTTCAGAAACTAACGTTTTGTTTCAAGCTTTCTGTCCAATATTTCAAGTCTCAAGAAGCTTGAGAAAATCCGACTGCATTTTAGGTGCCTAAATTGCCAAATCAGAATGTCAGTATTTCTTGAAACAGGAATTGTGCTTTCTTTTTACGTTGATACACTGTCTGCACATCAACATAAAAAACTAAAGATTCAGGCAGTTGCAATAAATGTATCACATCTCTTACATTGTTAAGTAAGAAGTTATAACAAACATAAGGAATAATTACAGAAGTCTAGTAATTCAAGCATTCACAAGGAATACGATTCCATGTCAGTCAGTTTCTCTAATACTAGAGTTATTTCTATTCACCAAATAATTTGATGATCCCAACTAGCAACAACAACCTCAAAAATTGCTTGTATTTGCCACCAATCATACTCCAGTCAAAAGAAGTTACTATGGTCCAATTTGTACTAGATTGGTACTAGATGAACTTGACCTTTTTTCATGTAGTTTTAATAAGAAATCTTGTGCCTATCAATTTTTATTTGTACTTACAGAGGACCAAGAAATTTCTAACAAAAAAAAGTGAGTCACATTTGCTTTTGGTTAGTATTTCAGTTTTCTTGCTGTAACTGTGTAATATATTAAATGCATTCCTGATACATTTAGGAGAATTGATAATAAAAACAGAAGACCTATTTAGAAGTTTTCACCTGTTAGGACCTAACACAGTGAATCAGATCCTGAACATCTATTTATGCAAGAGGTATCTGCAAGTAGTGTCTATTTGATTAAAATGTAAAGTACTGAATTGCATAAACACGGTTAGTGCCGCAGCCTGGTTCAGTGAAATGTACTTCAGATAAAACAGGTTCCCAAAGAAGGTGATGTTTAAAACCACTGGCCAGGTTCAAAATAGGAGAAAAATAATCTTTCCTTCCTGTGTCTTCACCTGTACCAGCATCAGCAACTGAAGGTAAAGAACAGCTGCTTCAGCACTAGCTGACTATCTTCATTCAGACATTTATACAGACATTAACACAGCACTTCAGGGAGACTGTACATATGTTGTATCCCTGTGCAGATGCACACAGAGCTTTCAGAATGCCCAATGGGCTTCAAGCTGTCTCTGAGACTTCTCTGAATCTAGGCTGTCTCACAGTTTCTAGGGTCACTCACCAACCAAATTATGGTCATGATGTAGCTGACAGCCCTCACCTCCAGTAACTCTCCTACCACCAACCCAGCTACACAAGTGCTGGAAAAGAGAGCAGAATTCACAGCCGTACCTAGATCTGGAATTCTTAAAGCTTTTTTACCACGATGATTTTTACCCAGCATGAAGGACTGAGGAAAGCCTTACATGCATAAACTAGGTTTGTTACAAACAAACCATTAGAGGAGGTCTGTGCTATGTAATACTTCTTGCCAACCCTAATAAGAAGATGCTGCCACTGAGATGCACTGCTTGCATTCTGGCAAATTCAGCTTTTCATTCACTAGCTTAAACCCACAACATCCTGTAAGCAGGAAGAAAGCTCACACTGCAGCAGAGCTAGCCTCGTAAGGTAAGCACTACCAACTCCTCGAATAGAGGCATGCCATTAAGATACTGCAGCCTTTTCTCATGTGACAGAATGGCCCAAGTTAATCAATGCTTTCTTACAACAAATACTTTTTTCCCCGCTTAACAGAATCAAGAGGGAGGAGGTGGAGTTGTGATCCTAGCAACAATCACAGCTCACACCACAGGCTCAATCACAATCTCAACTACAGCTACTGGCTTAGCATAGTAAATTTTGAACTACTGCTGATGTCAAATTTGGCAGACATTTCCTCATTTCTCCCATCTTTGTTGTTCACAAAGGACACGACTGCTAATTTCTTCGTTATGTTTGACTGTTCTTTGCTAAGTAACACAATAGTGATAGATTATTTTGAACAATGAAATGATCCCTTCTGTGATTCTGCAAAGAACATGTGCCTTATACAGTGACCAAATATAGCAATTTTAACAAAAAAAAACCCTCCATAAGTATTTGATATTTTCCTTAGGTTCAGATTTCCAAGAGTGTGTCAGTAAGATGAACCCTCAAACAAGGTCCCTGTTCTTACACTGCATGAAGAGAACTTCAAAAATTTGAACTTTTTTCTAATGTAAAAATTCACAACACGTGCATGATAATACTAATAACAATAAAAAAAACGATCAGATGTCATTGATTATTTATTTAAACAGACACAGCAGTTCTCTGAATCACAGCTTTAGAACAGTTGAGGATGACTGATTTAAAGCAGTCGTTTTTAATGTCAAATTTAAGTCTGAAATAAAATGCTGCTTATTCCTGATAGATTGAGTCTCCAGACCTACTAGAAGCAAGAAGAGGAGGCATAAAGAATTCCTTTTCATGGAAAAGAAGCTGAATTTATTACAGGCTCCTCAGTCGGGTAAGTTTCCACATTTGAAAAGCAGCTTTGCACAAACTGCTTTTGCCGACACATTTTTATCTATTAAATATGTGAAAACTGCATTGACTGATTTCTCACTCCTAATGGTCTTCTACTTCACATACACTTGTAAAACCCGTTCAACTCAAGACCATATCATGAGATGACATAGATTCAAGCCTTAAACAAATACGTGAAGCCACGACCCATTTGTTTTGATATTCCACAGTGTTCCAGACGGGGAGAAAAGCCATCACTGAAACCACGAAGCATACAAGACTTCACAATTTATTAAGAAGATTAGTTGGGTTTAGTTTGTGCAGTAATGATTAGTCATTGAATATTTGTTGGTTTGAAAGCCTAAAAGGTCAGGGAGCAAGGAATTATTTGACTTAATTCTGCCTATTTTTTTTCCTTTCTTTTAAAGAGTTAAAAATTTCTTTAAATCAGACAGAACTTTGCAAACACAGAACTCCAGTATATTCCATTGCAAACAACAAACACACCCTAAATATTGTGAGTTTTCTCATTTTCAGGTTGTATTTGTAGAACTGCCTGCTGTGAAATGACAAAGTTCATGGTTCATCTGAACTTTTGAACTCAAGTGAGTATTTGACACAGCAAAACAATCTAAATGAACCTAACACAAAGTTTTCATAGTTTAAACCCAGCTTTCAGGCCTTTGTCTGGGGCAATTGGGTAGGAAAGTTCTTTATTGATGTTGTAAAAACTACCAGTTTAATAACAGCCAGAGAGAGTGGAGAGATCAGTGGAAAGAGCACCTTAGCATTTCTGAAATAGTGCTGGTTTGGTAGTTCATTGAACTTTACCTGACCCCATTACGGAGGCTTCCCCAGGACAAGTTGTAGCTGCATTTGTGACAAGACTGAAGCTTCCTATCTTATTTCAAATAGGCTCCAGGGCTGGGAGTTCACAGATAAAGTTAGTTAAAATGCATATACTCTGCACACATGAATTCACTTGGCTGCCTGCATTGCAATTTCATTTGTAAGTTCACGCTGGATTCTCTTTATTATGGAAAAGTTGGAATCCCTTTTTCCCCCCAAAAGGAAAAAGGTTGTCACAGTCATTCCTGACTTATCCCACATCTATATCCTTCAAAAACTAAAATAGACTAAAAATAAAAAAGCAGGGGGGGAGGGAAGGGAATGGGAGGAGAACACAGAGCATTTAAGGTTCTTAGTGATGCTCCTTACAGCCTGCTTGCATATATGTGTTATGATCCCTTCTTAAGAGATAGTAAAAATTCTAGAGCAGTCTCAATTCATGCTTCATCAACTTTAGACCCATCAGCCAACACAACCTGGAAAATATTTTGAGGCTTTTAAAATTATTTTTAAGACCCAGGATGATGCCCCAAGTTCACTATCAGTTTCATAAATCACATACAAATGACAAAGATTTCCAATCACCTTAAGTGATAACTGCAAACTACGCAGGGTTCAAACAAGCCTTCCAGTATCAACAGATGAGTGATAAAGCCCTGCAACTGTTCAGCCCCTTGTAAATCGCCTGCAAAAATAATGACGCTACAGCAGGACCTGTGGGACTACGATCACTCAGTACTTCCTTCAATTGAAAAGGAGTGGAAAGGGCGACCTGAGTTCACTTACTGCAATTATTTAGTTACTGCAGCTGCAACAATCACTAGCAATACTACATTTCGTGTCATCTCTACGACACAGCTTACTAACAAAGCTGAACAACGACAGCACAACAGATTCGAGCACCAGAAAACACCTAAGCCATCTTCAAGACGTTTGACGCGACTTTATTTTCCAGAGTTCAGCACCAAAGCCTCGTGGCGTAGCTCTGCTTCTAAGCCTTCCTCCTCAGGTGTGACCCCGCAGCCGTGCGGCGATGCGCAGCTGTTTATTTATGCGCCCTAGGAGTTACCGAGCTCCCGACCGTGCAATTAACGGGTTATAGAGATGCAAACAACGATAAGCAACCGCCGCCCAGAGCCAACCGCGGCCCCGTTTTATCTACAGTAAGCTACTCGTACCTGCAGTAAGTAGTCCCGCCGTCTTCTTACGTCACCTCCAAAGGAGACCAAAACTGCGCGCTGCTCGCGAGGAGGGGGCAGTCGCTTTTTAGAGCCAGAACCCGGCGAAGCCTGCAGCAGAGGAAGCCGTCCCGTCCGCACGGCACCGAGCCGCCCAGGGCGCGTCGCGGGCCGCCCGCAATCGAGCGCGGGCCGCCCGCAATCGAGCACTGCCCGCCCGCACCTGTCGCGCGCACCTGCGCGCGGCCCTCCCGCCACGCGCTGCCCTAATGAGCATCGCTAACGGGCGCGCTCCCACCTGAACACCCCGCCGCGAGCACCGTGCTGGGACTGAGTGCTGGAAAAGGGCATCGCACCTGGAGCTGGAATCCAGCCGGCGTCCAGCCCTCTCGTTAGCCAGGCAGTGACAGCAGCTGCTTTCTCTTAATTTTTTATACTTTTTTTCGGTTTTGGGACCCACCTGCGTGCCACAATGTCCTGAAGTACACAAAGAGACGGACAGCGAGGTGCTGGGTCATTGTTTGAAGGTGGTGGAATTCCATACGGAGGTCTGAGCTACAACAAGAACATTCTGCACTCTGCCATTCTCATTCTATTTTGAAAACAAATCAGTTGTTGAATCGTTCGTTGTTTCTATGTATCTCCCGTGCAGCCCAGAATTCACAACCTGCTGAACTTTACAAGGGATAAAGTTGCCTTTCTCCACCAGCTGACATTCACAGAATCATGGAATGGTTTGGGCAGGAAGAAAACTTTAAGATCACCTAGTTCCAACCTCCCTCTATAGACAGGGATACGTCCCTCTAGACCAGACTACTCAAAGCTCCATCCACCCTGGCCTTGAACAGTCCCAGGGAGGGGGCACCCACAACCTCTCTGGGCAACATGTTCCAGTGTCTCACTACCCTCACAATAAAGACTTTCTTCCTAATATCTAGTCTAAATCTACATCTTCCAATGTAAAGCCATTTTCCCTCACCCTGTCGCTACCTGCCCAGCTTTCTTGTAGGTCCCCTTCAAGTGCTGGAAGGCTGCTATAAAGTCTTCTCAGAGCCTTTTCTTCCCCAGGCTGCAAAGCCCTATCTCTCTCAGCCTGTCCTTGCAAGGGAGGTGCTCCAGCCCTCTGCTCATCTTCATGGCCCTCTTAGGGACCTGCTGCAACAACTCCAAGTCCTTCTTGTTTGGGGGCTTAAGAATTGGATACAATTCTCCAGGTAGGGTCCATTCCTACAGAATGCCCCAACACAGCCCAGCCCTTCTGTGGGGTTCATTCAGTATCTGGAACAATAATACACAGGAAATATTTTGCTGCCATCCCCCTGAGGCTGCTGTTACCCTTGCAGTGATAACCAATGTGTTTAATCCTTCACGTTCCCTTGTCTTCCTCCTGGGAAGTTCAGAACAGTACATCATACCCATTCCCCAGCTGAAGCACTGAACCCTCTGTGAAACTTAGGAAGTTGACCCTTGCTCTGTAGACCCTGTATGTGCTGCTGCTTTCCCATTTCTTTCTAATTTGTTGTAGGACTTGTACTGGCAACCTATTACAGAAGCATCAATCAAATCAGCCCCTAAAATGGCTTGTTGGACTGCTGTGTTGATGCATGCATTTTTGAGAGATAAGGAAGAAGAAAGTTTAGAAGGGAGCAGTACCACTGAAATTCAGGGCTGATTTTATAAATTCTGAAGTTAGCAGAAGTCAAATGCATGTGAAGATGCAGAGTATTGTGTTTGGAGCTATGCTGCAGACTTTTTTAAAGTCCGTTTTCAGACATGATGTATGTAATCACACACAAACCCCCTGCTTGATGCTAAAGGAAGGTCAAGACTTCAAGATAGCTAGCTGATCATGTAGAATTTCAGTCTTCCACTTACTGGCTGTAACTCCCTGTGTGTAGCTGTCCATAAGGTATATGGTAGTGGTAAGTAACCCTAGCTTCTTGGAGTCATACTTCTGGATGCTGTTTGTCTATTGTTTAATAAACGATTATTTTTTTTATCCATTGGCATCACTGCAGGTCCTAATAATCTTGAATAAATGCAGAGCAGAAGACATCCCTAAGTCCCTGCCCCAAAGTGCTCTACTATTACATAAAAGAGAACAAATTACAGAGAGAGCTTTTCAACAGAACACCAGAGCAGTACTTATCAGCTTGAGGAGCAGGCGTCTCAGGACCCCAAGTGGTCTGTTGATGGCAATTTTTGTGTAGGCATTGTATCTAAGGGTAATGAAGATAAATAGATTGCACTTCTAAAGAAGTTCTTAATGACGCTTCTGCCAAATATATGGATGAAAGCACTATGGTGCTCTTTTGAAAATGTAACAAGTGGAAAATAGATACTGGCATTATTAATGGGCTAAAAATAGGAGTTGACCTTTAGATGCTGAATGAGAAGCTCAGATAAAGCTATGAAACTCCTTCACAGACAAATCGTTTACACTATGGAGAGAACAGCTCTGAGAGAGAGATGAGTGAAATAACAGTGTAGGAAAACAAAGTTTTTAGCTGTCTTTCTAAATGGAAATGAACGTGGAAAAACTGAATTTGTGAAACCCAGACAGAAAGGTATCTTAGAAATGAGATATGAGAGGGTGAGAGTTCTATAAAAAGGTTTTAGCTATCCAGGTATCTGGAAGCTGTGAATCAGAAAAAATCTGTAAGATAAATATAGTGCCATGTTCTACACTAGTACCAACTCAAGTATGTGGTATGCAAAGAAATGGGTGAGAGTTTGTTACATGGGATTCAGCTGGTGTGGATGATCGGTGGGCCAGTTCCTTCAACAGGGATGCAGCTGTTTCGCAGCTAATTGTAATGATTTGTTCTTTTAAGTTTACTGTTGCCCTAGGGATTTGTTTTTTCTCTACCAGTTTTTATCATTTTAGATAGTATTAGGGGCTAAAGTGTTAACACAGATAGAAGTATATACTTGGCACTCAGTTCTAGGCTATAAACTCAGGGCTAAGACTATTATGTTTCGAAACAGTCACAATGCTGTGGTTTTTTTCATGTCTGGAATTTGAAAGAATGCATGTTAGGTCTGCACTCAGATATGTCTGAAAAAATAAAATGCACAAAAACATCATATAGGACCTAATTATTTGGTTCCTCACACTGATCTTAGTACACTTCCCTAATCAGCAATTGCACCTCTTATTTAGTTATGGTCAGTGTAACTGAGTCACACTCTAAGTACATTATTCAGAACATAGAATCAGTACGTTAAAATAAATGTAAAGAAACACACTAGACCTTCCACAGTTATCACTGTAACTACAAAGAAATATTTTTCATATATTTAAGCCAAAGGACATTTTTTATCTTCTGTTTCTGGTATTTCCTGCACTGCTTTTATATAATCAGTTCCAGCTGCATAGTTAATACAGCTCCCAGCAATGTAGATTTCCAGCTCAAATAATTGACAGCTTTCTCCACTGACCTCATCCTCTATTGATGCATTGTCTCCAGAACACTTTCCACAGGCACACTCTCACTGTTTGCATACTCTTAACTCCTGCCTCTAGTTACTGTATTGTCACATTAGGTTTGGGTCTCTGTCTATGCATAGTTCTGAAGTTTCTGGAAATGTATGTGCTGACGTTACTAAAACATTCTGAAATGTGCATATCTTGGCCTTCCTGTCATCTACTGTAGGACCATGGATTCTTCCAAAGCACCCTTTATACAAAATGTTTGTGCTTGTGTCACCAACTGTCCTTCCTCCCTCAGTACTTAATACTGTTCTTGCATTTCAATCTTAACAAAAACTCAGGGAGTTTACTAAGTTGTTTTATGTTGGTTTTGTTTCAGTTTTTTTGTTTGGTTGTTTGCTTGTTTTTTGGTTTTTGGTTTTTTTTTGTTTTGTTTTGTTTCGTTTCATTCTTGGTTTTCAGAGAGATACCTTTTCATTTTAATGAATTTGTGGTATCTGCTGATTTTGTTATGTTTGCTGCTCTATTAATTCTACTGGGAGCATGGTTACTCATTTAAGGATGTACTCTGCTGACCAAGGTCTGTCCCCCAAATGAATTTCAAAAGGAAAATGTAACACTGCAGTCCCTTCAACCCCTCTTCTTTGTGGGTGGCATCAGCACTGCCCTAGCTGACCGTATTGGCTTGACATGCTCTTGAATAAAAGCCCTTAAGACTAATTGAAATAGACCCAGTATTACCTCTACCTGGTCTTTTAGTGGATGTTTCCCACAAGAAGTTCTTAAAACTTTTGTCAGCAGTAGTGCAGCTGTCTACCCTAACTTGTTTGCAGCAGCACCTTTTCCTTTAAGCCATATATATTTTAGCTGTTTCACATCTTCCCATCTGATCATGATTGTTTTCAAACCTGTGTGCAGCCTTTAGAAGTACTGTGTCATTAAAAACATCCAGTACCAATCACTGTTAACTGCTGCCTCCTTTTGCAATGAGGCATGCTGTGCCTCTGGATCTATTGCCCCAATAAATATCACATCTGTGACCTTAGTGCATTCTGTTCTGTGTACCTCTGTGTTTCTCTTGGGAAGCACATTTTTGCAGTGAGGCTTTCTTCACCCTTTTGAACACAGTTTGCCGTAGATTACCATGTGCTGGTAGTTTTGTTTTTAATGGGATGATTGGTACTCCATTATATGTACTTCTACCCACTTCCAATCCCTCTCGGCACAATGTGCATTTTCTACCACTTCTCCTCCAGTCAGATTCATGTATGGGCTACCATTTAGCAATTTAGCACAGTCATCCACCTTGCCTTTCTATCAGGTATAATCCAAACTCCAACTCCATTAAAAGACCATTTCTGATATAAGCAGTCTAGATTGAACTTTTTTGTATTTAATCTGATCAAGTCAGGTTGTTACCCGCAGAATAGCTGATGACCTAGAGCTCTCAACTTATTTTTATCCGTTTACAGCAAAAATAAGCTATATTTAAAAAGAGAGATTGCTGATATTGCAATCACATCAGACTTCATCCTACACCACGCAAAAAGGCAAAACCAAACAGAAAAGACACCAAATCCCTCTGTGAGCTGACCTATAAAAAGCTATAGCAAGCATATGTATCATTCCTTGTCACGTAACAGAATGCACTTTGATCCATGAGCCCTGAACTGTTCTGGCACATCTGAAGCACGACTTCATTGTGAAGCCTTGGACCTGTAATACAGATAACACATAGGATGAATATTTTACATTACAACCTATGCAGTGCAATTAAAGATAGCAAGAGTGCATTATGGCATTTTTTAGGGACTATTTCTTTTCTATCTTACAAACTTCCAGTGAGGTAAGTGAAATTGCTCACGTGAGTAAGGTAAACAATTCATTCTCAAATGAATGCTTTCAACAGATCTTCATGTAGACTTTTTTCAGCGAATATTCATCATTGTCTTCACGTATTCTGCTGTTGGATTTTCTGCTTAATTTTAAATTTTCTGTTTAATATTTTAACATTTTTAATCTACCCAAAATGTAAACAAAGGAAGAGGTGAAGGTGTTTAAGGTGTTTTGCAGACGCAATTGCCTCAGGGAACTGTCAAATGTAAAATTCAGTGGAAAGCTTCAGCATGTCTCTAGTTTAACTGAGTTGAGGAATGCTGCAAAAACAGGTGTTGTCTGACACAAGCAATAATTATCTTTCACCTTGATGGATGTTGGTTTAATCTGTTTTTTACATGGTAGCTAGGTCTCAGCTGGGTTAATACCAGAAAGCAGATGAGATGTTTCGCGTACTTTGTGTATGACAATGCCCCAGACAGTTCTTACTCCCCTTTTTTTATTTATTACATGGAACAATTTTAATAGTCACTGTGGTTTATTCATTGAATTTAACTCTAGATTTATTTTATGTTACACTGTCAATATACACACACATCCATTAACAGATGTTAAATGAGCTCATAGTTAAATTATGGGCTTTTAAGGACTTTACCACAAGAAAAGAGACTTTCCTAATAAAGAGAAGAAGCTTCTAAAATATGAATGGTTAACTACGCAATATTCACAAAGAGTAATTGCTTGAAGTACAAGGTTAGAAGAGGAAAGTTTTTTTGAAAAAGTTGTCTTTCTGTTGCATGTATTTTAACTAGAGAAAAAAAGTGTAAGTTCTAACTTTAATTTGAAATGCTTTGTTACTCTTCAGTATTCAGTAATTACATTACATTCTTTAACATATTAATCCATTCCAAACCATGCTACACCCTTCCTATGCCCTCAGGCAGGCTTTCTAGCCCTATGGGCTTTGAAATGATCTATAATCCACACCAACGTTAACCTTGGCACAATTTCAGGGATTCTCTTTGCATAAACGGTTTTTTAACAGTTTCTTCAAGGTGTTGGGCAATAAATACAGCATGTTCAACATAAGGCATACAGGGCCTCCTGTTTGGCAGTGTTTTCTATGGAGCTTAACAGATGTATGAAAATACCACTTCTGATGTAAGGTATGTCAGAATGATTTCATACAAGCACGCAATTGGCTAGTGACAAGTACATGCTAATTTCTGCTAGATTATGTTTTCCTGATGGAACATTCTCTGTCTCTTAAGAGCTACCAATAAATACATTTTCCTAACAACTGTGAATCAGCCACCTTCAGAAGTGAGCATTTGTCAGCACTCAGTGGTGCTGCACTGCTTCTCTAATTCCATCTCTTAATAGCTCTCACAGTACAGAATTTCAGCACAACAGTAGACTTATGCACTGAAAATTGTAGCTAAATGTTAGCAGCACTGGTTGCCTCTGAATACACATCCTACTTCTGCCACCATACAGAAGAGTCAGTGGTCTAAATATGCTCCTTTTATTACAGACTGCTTTTTTGCAGGTAATAGTTATGTAGCTTGTTTTGTTGACATTAAAAATTTACTTCTATTTGTCTTTCAGCTTCATAAATCCTTGCCTTAAGGAGAATTACACTGAAAGTTTTTTAAAACTTTGGCTACAACATGCTTGTCTCATGGAGTCTGGATATCCTAAGATCTTCGCTCATTTCACCTTCTGAAGACAGCTAGCATTAGCTTGCTGGTGTGTTGCTATTAGGCTAACAGAATGTGAAGAGACTGTTCCAACGGACAGCACTGAGCAGGAACAGGACGTCTGTCTCCAAACCTGTGCTGAAAACAGACTGTGGTCTGCAGAGCTCACTGACACAGGGAAAAATCGGCTCAAAGTCATATTTCTCAAAGCTATTATTGAAAATGATTTCTAAGCTGTCAAGTAAAATCTCCCAAGAAAGCAAAGTGCTGGAGGAAGATGAAGAACTCTCTATAAAAAGTGAACAATGAATTTTAATACTATAAGCTACCAGTAATTTTTGAATCTGTGCAGTTTCCCTTAGAGAAAACAAAAGGCGTGTAACACAGATGAAAAACACACAAAATACAAAAAGCATTATAATAAAGATTTAAGCGGTAGGCAGAAGTTTACCTGTTTGTCACAGAACAGGAAAACAGAAAAATAATAGAACAACCTTCACAGTGAGGGAATTTGTTTTCACTTCGGTATAGTGAGGAATATGCAAGTGTAGTTGAGTTATTTCAAATTCCTATTCCTTATATCTTTTCATTATTTAATTTTGTATCATTTCTATAACATTTTCCCTCATATACTCAGGCTTCTCCAGCAGGAAATAACAGGACCATAGCCAATAGAGCTTGAAACAAAAGAGAATAAATGTGCCTGAATTTGAAGGAAGCATTGCATGCACTGAATATAGAAGTGTAGTTTCAGAAATGAACATCGTCTTTGCCATCTATTAGGTTCCCCACTTCAACCTGACTCTCAAACCACACACTTTGCACAGATTACAATGCTTGGCAGATGATTTTACACAGAAAAGAAACGAAAGACAAAAAGAGATGACCACTTGTGCTTAGGTAGTTAATAAAAATACTCATGGATATCTTCTAATTAAAAATGAAGAGTAAGTCTTATAACAGGTGCCCAGGAATTTCTGCAAAAGACATTCATGTGAAACTTTGGCCAGCTTTCAGTATGGAATCTGGTTCTATTTTGTCAATGTTTTCAAGATGGCATTATGATTTATTTAGCAGCAGCTGGAGATATCATTACTAACATATGTGCCCCTCCCAGGCTAAGTGTCGAAAACTCTCAGCAGGTTCCTCAGATACAATATTAATGTTTTTTTAATGTTGCTACAATAGACATAGAAAGTCCATACGAGTAAGGCAAGAGAAAAATAAAATAAAATAAAAATACTGCACCTGCACAAATAGAAAATAAAATAAAGCAGGACTGAAACTCATACTAATTTTGTGCAACAATTTCTAAGCATATTTTGTCTAAAAACTTCAGAATTTTGGACTGTATGAACTCCCATGTCTCAAAGAATGTTCCCTCTAGAAGTTAAGAAAGAAACTGTACAGACAGCACAGTAACCTAAGACTTTGGCAGTTAGGATGTCAGCTGAAGAAATGAGTATCTGTGTCGATACGTGTCATCCATCAGAAGACTGGGCTGGTTATAAACTGAAGCGTGAAGAGCCATATGTGAAATGGGAATAACAACACTTACTTATGTTATTAGGGAAAATACAAGAAAAAATCATTGGGACTGCAGTACTTGGGTTTTATATTCATAGCGACCACACGCAGAACAGACCAATTTTAAGACGTCTCTCAGGTGGAGCTGTTCAGGAAGCCTCCCAGTAGCCTGGGAATGAAAGTTTAAACAGAATGACTGAGCTCGGGGTTGTCATGGTGCAGAAGCACAGCCAAGTATGCTGAATTAGTACATCCTCTCCAGGTAGAGATAGCAAGTGTGGAGGAGTGGTAAACCTCTCAAGAGTGTATAAAAATATTTAACTTTAGACATTTATGAAAAAAAATCATTCAAGCTCTGGAAAACTGCTATCCTTTACTCCCAAATGATTTGAATAGAAGAGTAAACAGAAGCAGTTAACTCTGAGTAAAATGTTTTAAAGAATAACTCAAGATGACAAATACAGGAAAATGTGGCAGCAGCTCTTAAATGTTTTTAAATTAAAGTTAAAGACTCAGGGAAGAAGGAAAATGAAATACCACTCAGAAATTTACTTCAGGGACCTCATAGAATGTATGGTAGAAATCAGCAATCATTAAAGTTAATGAAGAATAGAAGAAAAGACCAATGTGGGACAGATAATCTGTCATATCTATCAAAATACAAAGCACAAGAACATATTGTAAAGCTGATAATACTCTACACATTATTTAAAAGAAAACTGAAGGTATGCTTTACTCAAAATTAGCAAAAAGAAAAAAAATTAGAATTGACACAAAGGAAGAAGTCTAAACAACACAAGCACTAGCTGTCTGACATTTGTAAACAATAGCATTTATGAAAAAAGCCGAAGTAGAATTGCAAATAAGAAATATGTTTCTTCCCCTCTTTCATTTCCTTGGTAAGGCCAAAAGAAGACAGACAGAGAATGGAGATTTCTGTAAGGAAATGGAGATAAGAAACAGCTTCCTAGGTCAGGAGCAGTACAGGGAGAAGCAATGTAACCAATCCTGATTACTATGGTGTGTTTGGATATACGTGCCTTAGGGAAAGTTTAATACAGATCACTTTCATGCCTTAACATAGTTTGACTGTTGAATAGCATCTGCTGAGTGCGTAGACTCAGAGGCAAATACTACTAAACATAGAGAAATTCCAGATATGGAATTGATTTCCTCCTCCACTACACCTAGGTTTACCTGAATGCACTGTTAACAGAACTTTATATGGGATAATGAATCTAAAGATACTAAACTGACCAGTTCAAACAAGTCTGTGGGGGAGTATGAGTAGTTTCCTCTTTCTCTCTCCTTCTTCTCCTTTTCTATAATTTTATTGGATTTTATTAAAAATCAGGCTTCATGGTTTTTGACGATCCTACATTTCACTTGTGAACAACATATTCATTATTGGAAATGGATGAGAAGCAGGAAATTTTTCTGCTATGCTGCTCAGACATTCAACACACCACTGACCACTGTTGTTAACAAGCATCATATCACCAACATAGGTAAGATGAACAGAAAAGAGAACAATTAAAACCAAACCTTGATCTGTTTAGATTTGGCAAACTTCGAAGTAGGTAACAGGTTTCCCTCTCTCTCTCTCTTTTTTTTTTTTTTTTGGTTACGTTATTCTGTCCTCCCAAAGACACATACTGGAATGTGCAAAAAATAATTAGTAGAAGGCAGACACTATATTCAGTTTTTAAGCCATTGGATCTGTGAACTTGGCATAGTGTCTTTATTTTAAGAAGACAGTATCTCCCTGTCTGCACATTCAGTCTACAATTCAGATTTTCATAAACATTCTAGTATGATATTACAGCTGATGAAGACTACTGTCTTTTTTTTGTTATACCCACCATTTAGAGATGTACAGTAGTGAAGAAGTCTATTTTAGATAAAGAACCTTGTCTTAGCACTGTTTCAAAGCATCATTCCTTAATTTATATCTGTACTATAATTGTTTACAGCATTTGTTCCTTACTAGTGGTCTCATGGTAAGTTATAGATCACTCTGTGATATGAAGAATATTTCTTGTATGCACGATGTATAGTTACAATTTTTCATTTTAAATAAATACATTTTAAGATTTCACATTTATTCTGTCTAAACAGCACATTTTTACCAGAAACAAATACTTTGATGATGTAATCACAATATTTATCTATCAAGTTAACATTGCTGGCATTTTATTGCTGAACAAAGCAGAAAATATAAAAGGGGGAAGATTTTTCACTTAAATGCAAAACTCCAGGTGGAAATATGCTTTCTGTTGTTTTAAAGAGAGTCTGCAGCATTACAAAAGCAACACAAATGTGTGAACCTTTTTCTCCCCTTGTCTTGCAGCTGATCTATTTAGACAGGTCACTTTGACATCCCTATGAAAGGTATGAAACTCCTGCATCAAGGAAATTGCCTATGATTAAGGGATAATACAAAAGGATGTTTAATCTTTTTTTCTAGCCCACCTAACACATGTTAATGAGCATCAAGAGTTTTACCCTTCCTTGCTAAATGAAAGACCAGACTCCTTACTTTTTTTCTAAAAAATAAATGACCTGATCTCCATTGTTTCTTGTACGTTTGACTTGAAACACAAATGAATATGCAAACATTCAACAAGCAGAAATCTGTCTGCTCATGCTATATGACTAACTATCCAGAAATTATTCATTTAGCCACAATTTTTATTTATTTTACTAAAACAACAACATAGGTGCAAAATCAAATAAATTATTTTGCATTTAACTACTTTTTAATTTCTGATTTGGACTGAAAAATATTTATATAAAATTAATGGATTCTGCTGATTACTAAGGGAGCTACAAAACAATATTTGCTTTTTTTTAATGTTTACACAGATCCTCTCTTTTTCTGATAGCTTTACTAATTTTCAATTCATCCCATTATGGAGCAAGTATATATATATAGGCTTACTTACTATTTCTTACGGACATAATGTGTATGCACAGGAGTTTAAATCATCCTAAGATTATGCCCGTGATTTAGTTTTATACACCTGTCAAATCTGTTCACTTTACATTTTTAAATGATTCATAGGAAAACATGAGATTTTAAGATGTAAGAGGACAGTAGCTCAGACTGAAGTCATAGGAATCACTTGAAATCTATTTCCCTAACAAATTTTAATTTAAAATGCTTGCATTCTAAATGACTTATGAGACACATTCAGCAACAAACAACAGGGAAAGATCCGATTTTGCATTATCAAATGCAAAAGAAGAAGGCTGAGCATTTGGATCTCTGGAAATTGACTAAGTAGTTAATTCCTTCAAAGATCATGAAAAAAAGAGAAACATACCTGCACCACAGGAATACAGATATTAAAGAAAAATGACATACAATACAATGTTACAGAAATTTTATCGTCAAATGCTTAGCAGTTCTATTACAGCATTGATTTACGTTATTATTTCCTCTCCTTTCTTTTTAGAGAGAACAATCACCTCAAACACAAATATTTTAAACCATGACACAGATTCCTCTGCTGTGCTTTTGAATTATTTACATTCAGGCTGGCTATGCTATTAATTGCACTGCCTTCTGGATAAGAGAAGTCGGGTAAGGCAAATATAAAATCTAAACATTGCTATTTCATGCCCTTGGTCTCAAATATCTCTGAGTTTTAGAGGCAGACCATTTTAAAGAGAACCACTCATTCAACTCCATACTGAAGGCGTAAGACTAATATTTTGAAAACCTCTAATTCAAAGACCTGTTATCTTTACTTGACCTTATTTCCTGTCATTGGCAAGAAGTGAGTTGCTTCTATTCACTCTAATAGCCATATAGTATAACCCTTGCTGTGAACAACTGCTATTTATGCATCCCTTTGTAGAAAGCTCCAATCTTGGGAAGTCATATGTCTGCCTCAGAAGGGTCATTTACAAACAGCCTCTTGTTTGACCTAAGGGATACATCACATCACCTCACTCTGTA
Source organism: Odontophorus gujanensis (assembly GCA_013399175.1). Classification (NCBI taxonomy): domain Eukaryota; kingdom Metazoa; phylum Chordata; class Aves; order Galliformes; family Odontophoridae; genus Odontophorus; species Odontophorus gujanensis. Next base: position 994,099 of record VXAB01013203.1, read on the forward strand.
CTTTTTACCTTGTATACTGTACTTCCTTCCTCTCACGTTTAACACTGCACAGGTGGTTTTGTGTTTCAAAACCAGGTGTCTAAGTCTGAAGTCTGAATGTTTACCCTATTTTATTATTTTTAGCTGGATTTCAGAACTTACAAAAATACAGATACGTTTCTTTGAGAAAGAAAAATCTATCTTTCGTGGCTCCACTCCATTTTGTAGAGAAAAGAATTCATTGACTTTTCATTGACTTATCAGATGTACATCATCTGACCAAATATGAGCCCAAACAACTTAATTACTCCCTATTACATATCATTATTAATAACAAAATTAATATATATATATCTGTGAGAAAGTACTACAAGGTTGCATACAAAGAATTAAAAACCTTTTCCACTATTAAGAAGTGGCTACTATAAAAATTAGAGATATTTTACAAGAGAGCCCAAGAATGGAAACTTTTTGAAGCTACTCTAATTTTTAATAGTATACAGAGAGCTTTGTATTATTTATTTATTTGTATTAATTATGCTTGCTTGAAGTTGGCCAAAGCAGAAGAACAGGAAATACTCTTTCACTTTTCTCAATTCAGTTCTTCATGACCATCTGTACTCAAGTGAAAAGAATATCATAAAACAATACTGAAATGAAGCCATTATTTCATATCAACTCTGTGTAATTAGGAGAAAATTAATTTTTCTTGAAGCAGATCAGCACTGCCAGGTTGCTATTACGAAGACTTAACAAGTGAAAAAAATAAACATGCTTTACACAACAGAAGTCACAGAATACCCTGAGTTGGAAAGGACCTGTAAGGATCATCGAGTCCAGTTCCTGACTCCACACAAGACCACTCAAAATCCTGAGGATTCTTTCATCAGCTTTGAAAGAATTTCATCACACTGAATCTGGGCAGATAAACCAACAAACACTGAAGTCAGATGAAGATGTAAAAAAATAATAATAATAATAATCCTATTACTGCATTTTATCCCCTCTGTGAAGGGAGGAATTGGCTGTTTAATGTTTCCCAACGTATCACAAAGCTGCACAATGTCACCACTATCACCAATATTTGAAACGCATACAACTGTACATTTCAAATATCATTCTCTAGAATATCCTTTCAGTGATGTCTTTGCCTTATCAGGAGCCGTGATAAGGCTTCAAACTTAAAAACATCAATGAAGTTGAATACACATAACTATTTGTCAGAAAGCGATCTCTATTCTTCCTGCTCATTCTGTGATAATGTTGGATCAATTCTTGTATGATTTACATTTTCCTAAGTACTGTTTTGTAGAAGACTCTACAGAACTATTGTGAAGCTCAGCTTTACTTTGAAAATTTGTAGCAGATACGCCAGAATGAACGGTATATTTTATTATAGCTTGTTTTGAGAAAATAACAGAATTTCTGGGCACAGACAAAGCCTGTGGTGGAGCATTTAATGCTGTCTTCATAAGTAGCATAAGAAAATAGGATCTGAGAAAGTTGTGAGGTGGATGAAAATTTTGCTAGGGGCAAAGTGCTGGTGCTGAAAGGAAGAGTATTTGTTTGGAGGTGGTTTACCACTTAAGTTTGCAACAACTGGTTTTGTGACTAATCTTGTTTCCTAAAATGACAAAAAGCTTGTGGGGGAGGGTGTGTGCAAAAAATGATTAGAACATCACATGAGAGAAACAGATGCTCTTGAAAGTTAGAGTAGTAGAAATTGGAATAAAAGTACTATTTCAAGTAGAAGTATATATCTAATAACTAGTAATGAAAATTTAGATTAAGCTAAGGGGCTCATCCACTGGAAATATCAAAGGAGAAAAAGAGATCAGGAGGTATTACATGATTTTGGAAAGACTGTATTGCCAACATGATACGACCATGAAAACTAGAAGTGATCTTGGAATATATGAGGCGAGGCATTTCCAGTGGAAATAGTCAAATACTCATAACACTTGAGAAGGTGTTTTCAAACCTCATCTGGATTACTGTTCACATTTTCCCATATTATTAATTATTTTTTGTTCAAAATTGAATGACTGAAGAGGTTTTTTTCAGCAACAGCCATGGAAACAAGAATTAAATGGTTCATGTGGTGTAACAGAGAGAAGACTGCTGAGACGGTTCTCTCTAAGTACATGAAAAAAAGCTAACTCAAGATGGAAAAAAACATAATGAATTTTAAACCAAATTAGCACAAGAATAAGTAGATATTATCTAGCTCAGCATTTTTTTCTAGATTTCAAAGTTTTGAACTATTAGAAAAGTGACAGTCAGGAAGAGCTTTCCATTAAACATGGTAGCACCAAAAATCTTTACTGTTGTTAAGACTGAGTTTGATAGATTTTGAAAATGGGTTTTGTGGCCAGATAGTAGTTACCTGCAATGGCAGTATCAAAGCAGGTTTATGCCAGTCTGTCACCTTAAGATATATTGCTTGTGATAAAACTTGCTAGCTCTGATACAAAAATTACCACACTGTTGCCAAAATAAAGTTATCTGTAAAATAACACCTGCAAGGTATTGACATATTAGTATGGTGTTTCACAAAATTAAATTCTAGAAACAACAGTTCTTTCTCTCCTCACTTCCTCCCACCTCTTGCTCCATCAGATACTAAACTTCACACGAACAACTTCACGAAGCAATAGTAACGATAGGAATATATTATGCAAAATGTTGACCCCAGTTACATTGAAAGTTCAGTATATCATTACTTCCTAAAGAAAACATACCTTAGGATGTGGTAAAGTGTAGAAAGATACTTTTAGAGTCAGTGTGAATATTTTAGTTTCTACTTTTTGCTGCACATAATATTATTATGTTAGGAAGTTATTCATCTGTAGTGTTTGACTTACTGCTCAGTCCTGTCCTATTTAACTCAGACCTATCACAACTACATTTCAGGTGACACGATTCTTTTACATTAATTATGCATTTGCATAAGGAATGCAAAATTGAACCTCCATTTGCTACATTGAAAAATGAAACAAAACAACAACAAAAAACAGGATATGAGAGAACAATAGATTTACATTTTGCATTGATTCTATCTGTAACATGGCTGTTTTCCAGATTTAACCTTCATTTTCCAAATTTTCCTACTACTTGATAAATCACTCCTAAAGGTTTAGGTCTGTCTTGTACCCAATTCCTCTTTTCAGAAAGAGATAATAAAGCAGACAATGTTCATATTCATGCACTGAAACACTGACAATCCATTAAGAAATCTGAGTATGTCTACAGTAAGCTAGTTTTGCTGCTTTTTACCTCAGTAGTTCTTGTCAGTTCTAACTACTATTCTCATGACCACAATGTGCAACTATGCTAGCCAGTACATTGGTCTGTACTGTTGTTAAAGGAAACAACTGAACTAAGTCATGAATGGTTAGACTTGAACCCTCGGAAGCAGAGTCTCATGGAAACCTATCTTTCATCCTTAAAAAAATATTCTGGTCTCTAACAAAATCACTCATTACTAGAAAGTTTGTCAGTTTGTTTTCTAGTGCTGAGGTAGTAGTCAGGAGCATAAAAATCAGAGGTTAACACATCAGATTCACACTTTTCCATTCCTCTCACCACCGTAGTAGCCAGAATGACAACATAAAACTCATCTTCATCCTAATGAGGCTTTCTTCAATGGACATTCTACTTTACAAAAGGTAGAGCCAAGCCCCCTTACTTTCAAATGAATGCCCCAACTCCCATGTTGGAATTCTGCCTCCTGGTCAGTTCAGTATGTTCTTACAATCTTGTGCTGGAATTAATGTGTCAAATAAAATCAGTTTTCTCCCTTGAAGCTGAGCACTCTACCAATCTTCATAATCTATCATATACTACATGCATCACACATAACAGTTATCTGTTCATCTTTTTGGTGATTCAGTTAGTACCTGAATAACTCAGAATCTAGTGTTCTTCACGAGTAGTTTGGGTAAGGTACCGTGATTTCAAAGTGCTGTATATTAGATTATACAAACACAGTATTTGTCATTGCCTTCACCTGAATGCTACTTGTTTCTGAAGGATTCAGAAATGAAACAACAGGGCATCAGTTTTCCTCAGCACAACTAAGCATGATTTGTGGAGATACAGTTAGAGATCATTATTTTTATCTCACTACCATCTCCAGAAAGTAGATTGGATATGAAAGTTCTAAAGAAATGAATTCGCCTGCTTTTGAAATGTAGTTACCTCCTCTGCTTCCACTTGTTCTGCCAAGGCCTTCAGCATGGTGGAGACGCTGTTCAGCAAGACATTGACTCAATTTCTGTGCCTGATGAAATGAAAAAAAAAAGCATTAATCTAAGTCAGGTGCTATTACTCAATACACTTCCGGAGGATGCTGAAAGTTATAAATAAACAAGAGAACCCACCAAGACTATATTAGATGAAATCTAGGACAGAACACAAGTGGAGCTCAGGACTAACGCAGCTAGAATGAAAGACCTATTGGTAAAGGTTTGTTCCCAACAGCATTTTGGGAAGTGGCTTGGCCTTTATCGCCAGTATAACAAGCAAACTATTCTTCCTAATGTCACAACATTCTAACAACAACCATGAGCAGAGAAGGTTTAACAGTAAAGGGAATCTGATCAACAATATTTAAGACTTTGCGTTAGTCCCATTATTGTGCTGTATACCAATTACAATAAAGCCCACCATCCAGTTACATCTTTCCACAACTCTCACGCTTTTAAAAGAGAAAAGGCTTTCTGAAGAGGAAGAGAGGTGAATAGACGTCTTGAAGGTGATACGTAAGGGATCAGCAGTCCCGGGAAGTGGATTCAAACCCCAACTGAGCAGTCTGAGATCTACTCAGAATATGTGGAAAACACTTTCCCCGTGGCTAGGAATGGTGAAAAAGGCACACACAACTGTCAGTAGCTGCTGCTGCACTCCACGTCAAAGTGGTGCTATAATTGGCATCCAGCAGCCTCTGCATAAGGCCACATGTTTGGAAGAAATTGCTAAATTATTTGACTTGTAAACCCAGTTTGAAATGCTAACTGCAGAATATTTGTCTGAGTGATAAACTCTTTAAGGAGAAACCTTTGATCTCCAGTCAAGTAAAGACCCTTAAAAGTCCTGAAGTCTGGGATAGCCAGCCCTAAAGACCTTTGTTTGCAGCCATCGCTGAAAGCGGGGGAGGGAGAAAACATTTTGCACAGTGATTGCCCAGAAGTTTGGCTTTGCTTGTAAAGCTGGAGGGTGAAAGGCTGTGTAGCTCCCTCCCCTCCCCCCAGCAAAATAGGGTTATCCAGCTTTATGGTACAAGACAATTCTTAAGTAGTGGTTTGGGCTTCCCAAAGAAGATTTTAATCCGTAAAAAAATAAAATAAAACAAAATAAAATATTTATAGACTGAATTCTCTTGTTCATGAAAAAGTATTTTTTATATCAAATTAGAAGTGGCCTGCCACATCCCTTAAGTACAGCACATCGTGTTACCTCTTCAGTTCCTTGCAGCGAAATGGGAAATAGTTCAATCTGCATGACAGTTCCAGTAGAAACGTTTATTTATTCTATCACTGAGTTTGGATCAGCAAGGCCAGAGCCTGCACATGTGCTAACTGCCATTTTTCACCATCACTTGAACTAAAAGCAGCAATGCTATGCCGCCAGTACAGTCCTCTGATTAGAGGACAGTTGAACCACAGGTGACCTCTCTCCTGCCACCAGAAAGACAGTAGGGTTAGTAACTTCTTGTGCCTCCTGTGACTATCCATGAATAATATTCTTAATTTCCAAATTATCTTGTGACAGAAAGAAGTAGATTTCAAAAAAAATCTACCAGAAATTGAGCAGACACAAATTTCCCGCCTTCCTCCTACTGTGTCCTTTCACCACTATCACCCCGGACAAAAGTTCACAGTTGACTAGCAATGTCTGTAAATTGCAGATCTTTAACTGCTAGTTTTAGCCTCTGTTGAGCTCCCAAATGGGATGGTGTTGCTTGATGGGGTCATCTATTTACTTAAAACAGGACTGGGATCAAAAGTTCATTTTCATTGACCATTAAAGGGCAATGATATATTAACAACTTCAGCCACTGCTGGGCTGGATGTGACTCCTAGGTGACTGACACCATATGCCAGCCACCCTATTTCTTACAAGATTTATTTCAAGCCCCTTCCTACACCTCTCAGGGAATATGGAAGCAGCCATCTTCCATATAAATCTACAAGGTGTACCTGTAGGCAATCTTAGACACATTATCTTCCCCTTAGAGGTCACTGGTGATTTATTTCAGCATATTTACTTTCCACCAGCCACTTGAATTTGCTTCAGTGAATCAGTAACACTCAATTTCTGACTAACAAAGTCTTACTCGTATTCCAAATTGCCAGCCACAAGAAAAACATTGTTAGCCTCTCAGGTGGGCTTACCACTTGTGAAGAATTTAATATTAAAGTCAGCATTTGTGAGATAGAGCATAGAGAAAAAAAAGGGAAAAGATGAAAATATAAGCTATTTCCAAGTCTTCAGACAGCAGAATTGAAAACGTGAGCAACAACAATTCACATTGCTACCAAAAGACAGCTTCCTGGAAAGTAAAAGAAATACAACAGCAAATGATTTTTGGTGTACAAGCCCAAGTTAAATAATTTGAAAGACTAAATTATAGATTGACTGCATTCAATACAGAGTTAAGGCAAATTTGTACAGAAGCACAAAGACTTCCTCAATCAAATAAGTACACTTGGAGTACACAGCTGACAGATACATTTGCTACAAAAAATGCAACGTGGTATTTTTTTCATCAAGTCCTCTCTCCACACAGCCAACAGATGCCCAGCTCACTTCAAGAAGATATGCTTGAGCCCTGTTTGCTTTGCCCTTCCCAGGATGAACAGTTCCTGCCCTCTCCAAAGCCAGGGCCTTTGGTCACTGATGGCACGCTGTTTCTTAAGGCGTGATGTGTTGTGACTACCCCATCCAACCCATTAAGAAATGCCAAGGATTTGTGTAGACTGGTACCAGATGCTTCTTCAACCGAGGGAAAAAAATAATAATAATAATCTATCAGAAATTCGGGAAGGGAGAAGTGCCCTAAGCAGCACCAGCACAGCTTAAGGGACTTCTGCCACGGTCTGTAGATCACACAAGTGTGTGGTAGCACCCACTAACTGCTTTCAGCCTAACAATAGCTCTTTCTCATCTCTGCCCATCCTCCCTGTCCCAGTTAAATGAGCTGTTTCCCAGACAAATAAAGCTGGAGAGTCTGCCTTCCGCAGGACTAAGAGGCTGGGGATCCGGGTGGGAGCCTCCAGGCAGTGCTGGGAGCCAGGGCCACCCATGGGCGACGATGGAGCTGGAAAGCCTGATACAGGAAAAAGAGATGCAAAGAGCGTGAGATGACATGAAACCACATTTAGCCTCTGCCCAGCGGTCTGTGGGAGCAGGGGGAAACCACTGGTAACACAGTGCAAAGCCACCCATGGGGACAAAACGACAGGAAAGGAGGCCCAGAAGCTGACATGAGGTGAGCCCTCACACAACCCCAAGTCTGCTTCGGGAGCCATGATGTCTGCAAGTGCTGGGCTTCTGCTCTTCTCACTTGCTGTTTCCTCAGTTTAGCTGTTAAAAGGCACTGAGCAGGCAGGAGGGTAGCCACACAGCCACAGGGCCCATGTCACTCCTGCACCTTCCTTGCTCCGGCTGCAAGGGCACTGCATCTGAGCTGGAAGCTTCTTCTTAAAGCCCAGTGCCTTCTCCAGCCTTTGGGGAAAACAAGTCTCCCTCCCAGCCAGAGGGCTCACTGGGAACACAACAGGAGCCCTGCAGCAAAGGCACTGTTTCCTCACCTTAAGGTAGAGTTATAGGACATACGGTGGCAGTCTGACTTGTTCAGGATAACAAGGCAAACTGCCCAGCTCTGTGGAAACGAGATGAAATTTTACACCCTGCCCAAACCTATGATACCAATCCTTTCCTTCCTTTCCTAAGCTCACTGTTGCCCCAGTGCAGAGCCCAGCTACACAGTGTGTTCTTTTGGAGAGAAAGATAGCATCACAACAGCATGGCCACATAGACCACTGCAATGAAAATTAAGTTTTAACAGGAATAGCCCATATGCTGAAACTAGAAAATAGATGTACTGCTATATTGTTACAACGTACAGAGGGCAGAGAGCCTTAGGAAAATATATTTGGAAACACCTCAAGCACAGACCTCCTCATTCTCTGCTGAGAGGGGGAAGCTGATCAGTGCAGCAATGAGAACATTACCAGCAGGCACTGATGCTCATCTGTCTTCTCTCCTGATGCAGCTGTCAGTTACCCTCCCATTATATGTATGCTGCTGTGCAATAAGACGAGACCATTTTTCTTCTACATTCAGCTCTACTTAGAGGTTGTGGTAACATGGAAGCAAGGTAAAGCAGGGCATGCTCAGGACAACCCTTAAATGAGAGTTTGCAGCGTGGTTTCACCATTTCTCTTCAAAGTGCATTCTCCTGTATACGTCCCTACCTAACATCACTGTGACTTCTGCCTTCATAATGAATTATGATGAGAGCAAATCAGGTGCAGGCCATGGCACTTATTTATTTAGAAGCAAGTGCAACATTCTGGGGGGACCAGGTAGATGTTTTAGAGTTATGCTAGGTCAGCTGCTTCCAAAATGAGTATGTATACATTTACATGGGCAATTAAAGGAAGGACTTGCCTTGAATACACAACTGCATTTTCTGTTTTAGATATTCCAGACACTTTTGGTCTTAAGTTGAAGTTAACATTATCTCTTCATATAATTCATACAGTAGACACGGGTAGAAGAAAAAAAATAGTTAATTTCTTAACTGTAGCTTTCCTCTTTTTATGTTTGCAATTTCAATTAACTGTTCTAAATAACTGACAACATGGAATATAAAACATTCCTGCAACAATGTAGGTCTAACAGCAATTAGGTTGATTTACTCTGGACCATGTTAAGTTCAGGGAGTAAGATAAAGAGACAAGAGTTTAAAACTTCTTTCACACTGATGTAATAAATTCAGTACATTGCTTTAAAGTTAGGGTAAAATAGCTGGTAACTGAAAGTCAAAAAACCCCTTGTTTTGTTTTCTACTGTGATGGAAAACAATAGATTATGGGAAAGTTCTTCAGAAGGTGATCAGAGGAAAAGTTCACCAGCATCTATCATGGGCTGTGTCTCTGTGGCCTGCTGGGATAGGAGGGAGGGACATAAAGGTGTCAGCAGTTGAGCTGATACGGTAAATCACACTAGTGCTAGTAAAGTGCAATGGCAGTCTAGTGTAAATGCCTTCAGACTTCTATTTCTTTTCCGAGGTTGTGCCCAGGACACGTCCCCTCTTTGTGACCTTATCTGTGGGGCAGTGGGTTGTGTGCTAGTTTCTCCTCTTTAGTTTACGAGGACTAATCCATCTGCAGGTTAATAAAAGGTGAAATAAAAAAACAACCACCATGGAGCCACCAAAATAAACAAACAGTACCTCTGACTGAGTAAGGATTCTCATTTTTCCTCACTCGGTGTGCTCTTTCTGTGTCCTCTCTCCCCTTCTGAATGCTCTGATTGTAGCTGGATAGAAAAACTATAAAATAAAAAATAAATAATAAAAAAATAATTGGCACTATGAAATACAGGAAAATGATGATTCCATAAAATGTGGATAGTTCCACTTTGTGGGCAAATAACTTGCCTCTGGGAAATTTACTTGTCTCTGTCCAACCCTGTGGTTAGAATCTGTAATCATTTCTTGAGATGCTGACAAATAATTAGTGTACTTAAGTGATCAACACTCTCCCAGTCCCAGTTACAGGGAAGATTCCCTCAGAAATGATGCAAACCTGAGCCATTTCATTTCATAAATGAGCAAAATGGTTACGACTTGCTGTTTCAATCTGTTGATAAGAGTAATGAACTTTTTAACTGTGGGATCTATAATGCATGCAGTGGCTTGCTACAGTGCTGTACACTGAGTCAGTACCATCAATAACGTATATTTACTGTAACAACAACCAAGAGTGCAAGAAGTAAGAACAAGGAGGACACCAGAGTGGAAATCATCTGTGCACCTGCAGCCAGGGCGATGGAGCAAGGCAGCACACGGGGCCGTTGGCATCCCTTTGTTCCCACCCTGTTTCCTTCCATTGCTGTGGAAGTTCAGTCTAATTCACAAAGAGGAGGCTATGCCAGGGTCTGAGACTGGTTTCCAATTACTCTGCAGTCCCCAGGCTTCCAAGAAAAGCACATGAGAGAAGCGTGGTTGTTTACAGCTAGGTGGATGAAGTAAGCAAGAGGAAACAAAACAACTCCATTCAGCAGGCTGGATCTGCTGCAGTGGCAGGGCATGCCCATCCCCTTCTTCTACTCTTGAGACAGAAACAGATTATTAATTCAGGAAGGCCTTGATACAAGATAAAGGCTATTAGGCCAAAGCCTGCCACAGCCTTTTGCTTCCTTCAGTCAATTAAGTCAGTTAGCCAAGATCTACCACCATCTCTCTGCAAATTCCAATCTGATCCTGAAAAGATGGGGTTTTTTTCTGCTGACATTTCACTGTAAAAGCAGCATATTTCTGAAATACAGACACATTAACCTAATGTTGACCTTATACATCCAATTTAAAAGCAGAAAATAAAGACACATTTGTGCTTTTCCCTCAAAATAATGTTTCCTGGAGAAAGCTATTTTATTTAAAGCAGCATTAATGAAGAGCATAACCTTGGTATACAAGTGCGCCTATCTTTTCTGTGCATCTTCCTAAGTCTTCTCAGCTCTAGACTGTGGGCAGAACCCAACCGCTGTGATCAAGGACTGCCCTGCCTCCCACTCCAACCAGTGCAATGTGACTGTCTTTTGGTTACTTTTATCTCTTCAGAGATCCTGTGAGGGGCCCTCAGCTCTGGAATTTATTCCCCACTTTGCTCAAAAACAGCCTCTCATAATCTTTGACCTTCTGCGTAAGCTGTGAGGCCCAAATCCAAGGACTTGTTTTGGGAGAGGCATACGAAAGGTTGGCATTTGTGGGCGTGGTAGGAAAGCATGTTGTCAACAGCTGATTTAGCCCTTGGTTTATAATTTCCTCACACTGTGGCAGTTCTGCAGTATGGCAGTGTAAACTTAACCTGTAGAGACTTTGGCTTTCTTAAATGGTCATAAATTGAAAAACAAAAATGCATTGAAACCAACCTGTGTATGAATGATTGTGTGTTTGTGAACAAAGTGACCTTGCAAACAAGTACATCATAAGTCACTTCTAGCCTTGCAAATCACACAAGTCGTGCATGCATTTTTAGGGCGCTATCAACATACACAAGCTAAACAGAGTCACTGGCACTGCTGATAAAGGAGTGAATGACACTCTAATGACCTGAAAATACTTAAAATGTTGTCTTGGCTATGATGCAACTGAAAGGCTGGCTGCAAAGATCTATTAAAACAGCACTACTATGCCACACTACATAAGTTCTCATCTATCACTTTTTAAATATTTTAATCTGAGATTCATTAAAAGCTGCTCTTACTCTTTGGATATAAACAGATTTGTTAATATTTTATTTCTAACCCACCCACGAAGTTACATTCATTTACATAACTTAATGAAAGCTGCATTATTCATTGAACTTCTCATATAACATTTTTCATAAGAAATTATTAAACAAGTGAAGCAAGCTGGTCTAGTAATGAGCCTTCTCTAAACTTGCTGCCAGTTATGTTTCCTTTCTCCTAATCTATCACTCTAATGGTTGCAACTAATAAACTTTTCGAATCTTTGCTGCTAATCTGTATATGTTTTGCATTGCATGCTGGATGTATAACTTGACAGAGAATTTACAATACAAACCACCTGGCAAACAAAACTATCTGCATTAACAGCGGCTATCCAAACCGAGCCACTCTTTTTTGTTATAATACAGAAGACAACTACATGCGACTTAGTACCTACAAGCCATAAATAAAGTCACTAATCTGGGGCTGGAACATACCCTACTAAGCAGTATGCCCCAAACACAAGATTTGTAACTACCTTTTCATATTGCAGAACCATTACCAAAAATCAATAGAAGCATTGTCAAGAATCAATAGACTGAACTTTAACATACATGAATGTACAGCAGAGACACAGTCTAGCATAGAATTCTGTGAAACTGTTCCAACAAAGACCTATGTAATAATTATTAAGTAGAAGACTTCAGGAACGAGTGGCTTGCATTTAAGCTGCTTAATCTGGGACTGTCAGAAGTAGTTGGATTTTCAAGGATCCTCAGCAGTGCAGCTCTTTGAGCTACGCAGCATTATTTGAGTATTCATATTTTGTGAAATCAACTCTAATTAAAATAAATTAAAAAGTAAAGAATATTGAGGCATGGACCTAGGGGTCCATTTTAATGCACATAAATTTTTAACTATACTGGGCCAAACTCTTTCATCAGCACCCACACTGATAACTACTGCCAACATATATAATTGACATAGCACTGTAGCATTCTGTTTTCAAAGGCAGCTAGACACAGATCTATAAAAACAGTTTAATAAACTCCGTGTAGCCCTAAGGTAGGCAAGTACTTCTTGGAAGCCAATGTTGGAATATTTTACATATTATAAAGTATTTCTTTTAGTACTCCCTCCAAAGGTCATTCTAAATCACTGACCAGATGAGAACACAAAAGCATACAATCAATTAAATGGGATAGAAAGAAAGGCAACATTTTTGTCAGCCTCATTTTGCAAGATCCAGGAAAAGGTTCCTGTAGAAAGGACAAACAAACAAAAAAGCATAAAACGTTACAAAAGAGCAAAATCTTTATTCTAAAATTCATACTGTCCCTTCAGTAGGTGTTTTTATGAACCCGAACAGAAAAACATCCTTTAAAACCCTTTCTTGTCTTGACTACTGAGTGTAATACCGCTGTTTTTAAAATTCCACTAGGAAAAAATGAAATAAATTTGATTAAACGATTAAAAATCAAGCAGTATTATTTTCTTTCAACTGAAATTTACAGTGTTTGTTTGCATTTTTTTCCCTTGCTCATATAACCACTTCCAAATTATTACCTGTCCTGGCCTGATCTGGAAATACTACCGCTTTTCAACCAGGAACCGATTTACCCAGTAGCATTCCTCAGTGTCAGTTCACTCCAAAATCATTCATTTTACCCAAGGATGGCTATAACTGCATGCTGTTAACGAGAAACACGCATCAAAACACTGCACAGAGGCTTCAGAAACCCTAAGTGTTTGGCTGCTGCAACCTTAGCCCATAGCTGCCCCAGTGCTGCTGAGTGGGCAGTCGTGTAACCATGGCAGAGCTCACCTGTGGCCGGGCTGCACACCCACCCTGCCACACACAGCTGCTAGGAGAGATTAGCAGGGGCTGTAAAACCTGCTCAAGAAGTAGGGCAAATATTTTCGCAATTAACCCACGCTGAGCTCCGTATTACTGCAGCTATGCTGCTACCAGTTTTTGGAGTTGCTTGTTGAAAGCTAGCTCCTGGATGCCTAAATTACACAGCAGTGACAGACCATTGAACTCCAGGGATTAATTGTACAGGGGCTGTGCCTGCCATGATTTACAGCAGCTGAGGATGTGGCCCTAGATGTTCAGACAAAATCAAAATAAGTGTATGATTCTTTTTTTCTCCAAATATAAAATGCTTGTGAATCAGAATAAAAAAAATATAAAAGGAAACAGAGAAAATTATGGGTGATCATAGGCTTACACTGTGAAATAGGTATGCACTCTCCAGACATCTCTATATTCTCACTCTTTATAAAACCTCAGCATAAACTAAAATAATGAAAGATAGTTCATAAAGTTCCCACTTCAGATCTTTAGTTAGGAATCATATAGCGTTTCTAAGATACCAGCTTCTGTCAGGATTTGCAGGGTGTTGTCATGTTAACAAGGACGATGTTAAATACCAAAATGAGAGATGTGGTTTTCTCTGGGCTTCTGGATAACCTCCAAATTGGGATCACAGTTTGCAATTTTCTACAACTACATTGGTGATAAATGGCTCTTAAACTGAGATCATTGATTAAATCCCTGAAGAGCACAATTGTTCAGGAGATCGACATATTGAAAATTATTTAAGATTCTAAATACTGCCAAGAAGACAAAGGCATAATCTAAAAGTAATCTTTTATTTTAAGACTACAGCAGCTATGCTCATTTTTAAATGTAAGTCATAAATAAGGTCTTGCATGAGAAGTCTGTGTTTGAAGCTAGCATTTTAAAAACACATCGAATGTATTGCGGAAACATCCCCTAAAATAGACCCAAACCTCACAGGTGCTATCAAACAGCTGCAGTGATTTTGATCAGCTTAACACCATCCATAATTTTGACCTTGGGAGACCATAATGAAAAAGCAAGGTCCAGAAGCAAAGGAAAAAATTATATGTTTCTAGAAGTGAGCACGACAACAAATTACATGAGTACTTTGTGGATGTTTATAGAGTCACCCAATGTTGTTTGACTTTTGAAGGAAGACTAATAGGTGTAGTAATGGAGCGGTGGGGGGGAAGGCAGAAAAAACCTTATGGTTAAGGCAAAACAGGGGTCATGCCCAGGGCATTTTATCTGTGCTGCTTACACAGCCCTAGGGAATTGCATCTTAACAGTTGATTCCCTGTTAATCAATTCACATTAGTGCCTGCCTTTTAGTTTTCACTTTGCTGAATTCCAGGAAAGAAGTTCTTAAACCAAATGCACGCTCTATCTCTGACCTACGCAGAACTGCTGCATTTCAACAAGAAATCACAGCAGATTTTATTTGCTCTAACAGCTGATAAGAGACACCTTTGTAAGTAAAGGCTCACAGACTGCAGACTCAACAGAGAACAAGAGCCAGTGTCTGTTTATACAGGTCAGCAGTAACACGGGAGAACCTTCATGGCATTTTTTTCTCTCTACCTATTTTCTCCAGTTCCAGATAAAAGCTTGTGCTATTCACTATTCTTCTGCTTCCCTTTACTTCCTCATTTACTACATCTCAACACTATGTGCTCAGTAAAGAGACCTGTAGCACTCACTATCATACCACACTGCCAAAACAGTTCACTGTGGGGGGCAGGAGGGTATGAGAGAGGTGTGAGCACAGGAACAGCAGCAGCATATCCACAAAAGCAAGTCTGACTGGCGTTCAAACCCTTTTGAATCATTTTATCTGGGTAAGCTACCCCTCTAGCACGCAGGCAGATCTTCACACAGAGGATCTTCAAAAATAAACTTTATTATCAAACTTAAAAGTCACACATTAAACATGAGGTCTAGACACAAATAATACTGAACACCTCAAACCATAATGATTTAGATAATTTGGATGATAGCTAGTTGCCATTGTTTCAGATGCCTTTGAGAATATTTCTGAATGCATACACCATGGTGAAATGTCTTGTCAAACACTTATCTGGCCAGCTTGCAGTAAGATTCTTAAATAGGGGAAAACTTATTTCTATAGAAATAAAATTATCTAATTATGAATCAGAGACCCATAATTGTAGTGCTTGGGGAAAAACATCACAGCCTTCTGAAATACTTAGACATAAATAACTACTGTACATTTGCAAGTTTAAATATTTAAAGGCCTTCGTTACTATAAAAAGTTACTATGTACATATGAGATGTTATGCAGAAATCCAGCCGGAGGCAAGCATCGAGCACTCAGATTTGGCCGCTGAAACCTATGAATTTGGCAGGCAGATTGTCCACAGGGTACACTATGGGGCCCGTTTTCATTGTAGGAGGTCCATTCAGCAGCTCCCAGTCACAGCTCCGCGCCAGCTCCACCGTAAATATTTTTAGAAGGACTTTTGCAAACTCTTTGCCGACACAGCTCCTCAAGCCCCCACCGAAAGGAATGAAACTGAACCTAGAGGAGTCCTCTGGAGACGGAGACATGAAGCGGTCCGGGTTGAACTCATCCTTGTCAGTAAAGAGATCAGCCACATCATGGGTATCGCAGATACTGTAAATAACGTTCCAGCCTTTGGGGATCTGGTAACCCTACCAAAAGAAGAGAAAGGAGACATGAAGCACCTCGTTGTTTTATGGAAGCTGAAGTGTCAGCACAGGACATGTAGGTGCACCCTCTGATTCCCCCCAGACACTAAGACAGGTACTCTCACAACCACACTCACATTCAGTAGTGCTCTGAGGAGCTGAGCCTCAGCCCTACTTACATTCAGCTCAAGGGTCTTGAGTGCAATTCGGAATCCTCCAGGAACCGGAGGGCTCAGCCTGAGGGTTTCCTTGATGACACAGCCTGTGTACTTCAACTGCTCCAAGACCTCCATGTCCAATTGCTTCTCTTGGTTGGGACCAAACAGTAATCCCTAGGTAGGAAGATGCTGCCATGACATTTATGGAACAGGCTCCAGACACTGTAAGACAGCTGTCCCTCAGCTAATGTTGTTTCCCTGCCACCCTATAAGTAGGAAACCTCCTGTGTCAAGGGAAATCCACCTTGGGACACCTCTCTGAGGGACCTTCCCACCGCCTGCTCGTGGGAGTTGGCTGTGGGAAAGACACACACCTTTACTTGCAGCTCCTTCCTCACTTTCTGCAGGACATCATGGTGGAGCCCCAGGAAGGCAATCAGCGATGTGGCAGCACTGGCAGTGGTTTCATGGCCCCCAAACAGCAGCTCTGTAGCAGACTCCTTCAGCTCCTTACACACAGGACAGGAGGGAGAAAACACAGCTTGAGCACGGTATCCCCACTCAGCTCTCTCCACCACCAATGCTGCATGGTGATCTCAGGCTACAGCAGGCACCCAGGAGCCAGGGTGGGTAGTAGATCCCATGGGGACACCCCCTACAGCCTTCATCCAGCATCTGCCCCCAGGACCCTCGTGCACTGCACAGGCTGCTTAATGTCCTGGTAAAGGGACAGCACCTCCAGTTCTCCATTCTTAGTCCCAAAGATAAACATGCTGCCAACTGAGGGAGGGAAGCAGGGTGGGAAGAGATGGATCTGGATGGGAGGAATCTCACCTGCATGTTGAGCTGTTCTCCATTGCCCTGTGTATGCTCCATCAGCAGCTGCAGGGCATCCTTGTAGCCACCCTCAGGCTCCTTGCGGGCCATCTTGGCACGGATGTTCTCCTCAATCTTGGCATGGATGATGTTGCGTGCCCTCAGGCCCTGTGCAAGCAGGGGGAAGCAAGCTGGGACACGTGCCACACCACCAACTTACGCCACACTGCTGGCTTACATCACAACACCATCCCTCCCCACTGCCTGAATCCTTACCCGGTAGAGCCCACTGAAAGGCACATCGATGGGGAGGGAGAAGAGGTTGCGGATCATCTCCTCGAAGGCCTCCACCAGCTGCTGCTCGCTGTCGGGGCCGGCCTGGCGGGGCTGGAAGCCCAGCAGGATGCGCATGGCGATGCGGAACATGAGGCGCTTCACCTCGGGGTACACCAGCAGGCAGGGCCCAGCGCCCAACCACCGCGTCAGGCAGACACTCACCTCCTCTTGGATGACGGGCACGTAGTGCTGCAGGGCATCCCGGGAGAAGGCCCGCATGATCACCTGCCCAGAGGACGAGGAGGGAGGAGAAGAGGACATAGGCTCAGCCACCGCACCCAGGTCGGCTGCCCCGCTCCCCAGCCGCTGTTGGGGCCGTACCTTTTTGCGGTGCTTGTGCTGCCCGTTGTGGAGGTTGGAGAGGCAGCCCGAGCCCAGGATGGTGCGCACCGAGGCGGGCCACTGCACGGAGACCAGGCGGTGCTCACCCAGCAGGATGTGCCGCACGTTCTCAGCACCCATCACCCGCACCGTGGGACGCCCGAAGAGGTGAGTCTTGTAAATGAAGCCGTATTTCCTACGCTTCATCTGCAGGAATTTCCGACGCTGGACAGGGAAGGGAAGTAAGTAAATTTAAAATAAATAAATTAGAAATAAATAGGGGGAAAAAAAAAAAAAGAAAAAAAGGAGAAGATTGAACTCATCCGCACCTGGGCTTAGTAGCCCGGTACAGCCCCGGGCTCGTCCCCTGCAGGGAGAGGAGGAGCTGTCTGCCTTACCTGCAGCACCATCTGCAGTGTCTCCCCGAAGAAGGGGAGCCCCATAGTGCCCGGGGGCAGCGGCAGCGGGCAGCTGGGGTCGCGGCCACTGGCGCAGTACAGGTCCCAGAGCCGGACGGCGGCCAGGAAGAGTAGCAGGGGCAGCAGGAAGGTGCACAAGGCGCTGGCGACCAGGGCAGAGAAGCCCATGGCGAGGCGGCGGGGCAGTGAGTCCACTCCGGTCCGGCCCTGCCCGGCCCTGCCCCCCAGGAGCTCCGAGTGCGCGGGCCGGGCTCGACGCGGGCCGCCTTTTATACCCTTCCCAGGTTGCTGCCCACCCTACCTTACCATCCGATAAATTAGTTCACCCAAAGTTCATCTTTAATTGCGGATTGCGGCCTGGCTCCTCCCCCCGAAATCTTTAACCGTTTGCTTTGCACGGTTACACGCATCCCGCCCGCCGCAGACGGCCGCCGAGCAGACAGACGGCGTGCTGCGGGATCTGCTGCCGGCCGGGACCCGCCGACCCCTCGGATTTACCGCCGCGCTCCTCGGGAACCAGCAGTGCTGGGGCGGAGGGGTGCCCCGTTGCGGCGGCACGGAGCCGGCTGCCGGGAGGTACCCACCCGCGGGGCTCTCTCGGTCGCTGCGGGGCTCCGTCGCCGGTCGGGACGCGCTGGTAGCCGGGCTGGGAGTACTGCCCCTCGCCGGGGGCACCCTGTGGCTCCCCGGGCAGAGCCGCGTCGGCGAAGGAGCCTCCGCTGTCCCCTGGCTCACCTCGGAAGGCCCGGTTTGTGTTTCTGCCCAGCCGTGGAGGAAGGGGCAGCGGGCAGCGCTCCGTCTCGGCCTCCCGATGCAGGTTCAACCGCGGGTCACCGACGGAAAGGGAGGTGAGCGCGGAAAGGGAACACCCTGCCCTCTGAGCTCGGCTCCGATCTCCGCCGCCCGCCCTCTCCCGGGGCTCGCCGGGGCTGCCGTGGCCGAGGAGAGGCGCTCTGGTACGGCCGTACCCTCCGGACGGGCTGCGCTCCGCTCCGGAGCAGTCCCGGGGTTCCATCTGCGGGAGGAGCGCGGCCCCGGAGTTGCGGAGCTACGCCCGATGTGCTCCGCTGGGGCCCGCGCAGAATGAGCTCCGAGGGACGCGGCTGCCGGGCACTGCGGGGGTGCGGAGGGAGGGATGGGGCCGCGGACATATCCGCTGCTACCAATAAACGATCGTGATCGCTTCCCCTCCCTTTTTACCCCCTATTTTCCCATCCTTTTTGCTTCTGCTTTCTTACTCCTACCACAACCTCAATAAACGCTGGAAGCTGTGTGTGCGTGTGTTTGTGTCTACGGGGGTGGCGGCGGCGGCGAGGTGTCACTTTGTATTAGTACTTTTCTGACGCTCAGTGCACCGGACGGGACTCCCTCCCTCCCCGTGCGGCCGCCTGCCCCTCGCAGCCCCGGTCCGGGCGGACCCTCGTGGCAGCCCCGCAGAGCTCGGCCCGGAGCGGCGGCCGCGCCCTGACCCGGCGCTCTCCCCTCACCGGGCGCTGACCCGCTCGTGACCTACAACACGGACCGTGACATCTGCGTGAACCCGGCCGGCAACCGCGCCAAGTTCACTGTCTGTCAAAATAACGAGATACGGTGGCCTGAGCACCGATAATTGCCGCAGGAAGGCTTTATTATCTCCCCAGCTGTGTATTCCGCAGCCATCAGCTCGAAAAGAATCAAATGGTAGAGTGAAAGGGATAATTAAAAACATCTTGGAAGGAGGTCAAGAAATTAACAGCCTAATATGAACAAACTTTGATTACAAGTAACAATTATTACACTTCATTTGTAAATGCTCGTGTTTATCTGAAAACAAAATCAGTTTCGAGTCTTTTTTTTTTTTAACTAGCTCTACGTTACACGTTTCAGCGGGTGGCTGTGGGGCTCGTTAGTGCTCGGGGTAATTTTTAAGTGCACTGCTGGAGGAGCCCCGGCGTTCCTGTGGCTGAAGCCCGCATGTCCCTCATGTCCTGCTGGTCACTGTCGCACCGACAGCCCCGCAGCGGTCACCCGGTGCCACCTGCAGCCACTGCTTTCCCTCTGATAGCCAGGAGACTCACTTCTCAGGACAAGGTCGGGAGGGGCAGAGGCTCTGGTTCACAATGGGGTCAAGCTGCCAACAGCGCTTAGCTCAGCCCTGCAGTTCAACATCTTCCAGATCTGACCCGCCACATTTGGAAACCACATTTCTGCCCCAGGCAGAGCTGTGCCCCGCTGTGTGCCCCAGCATAGATGTGTGACAGGGACCAGCCGGGCAGGGTGCCTTTCAGCCCGGCACTGACACCAGGCATTCAGGGCACAAGCAGCAGGACTCACATCACTGTACACAGGAGAGACTCATAGCCTAGTGGGAAATTCAAAAGCCACCTGAAAGTGTGTCCCCCCAGCTCTTGGGCTCAGCCCCAGGCACTACCACAGTGCCCCGGAGCCACTTCCAGTGCATACCCACGGGGCTGGGCTGGGGCAGAGTTGTGGCTGTTCTGGGACAGCCACCACAGCCCTGTGCAGATGTCCCTCCACCATGTGCCAGCACCATCAGGAGCACAGGACATCACAAAGCAGGCCTGTTCAGAAATGAACATTCTCCCAACATTTATTTGCCACAGGCCTGCGCCCCATAGCAGGCTGCATCCTGCAGGGACTTGGAACAGGGCTGTGCATCAGGCCCCGAGCAGCAGTGTGGTGCTCAGGCACAGCACACACAGCTGCTGAGTCAACAGATGCCTCATTTGCTCTAATAGGAAGTGCAGGAAAGAGATGAAATATTTACAATAAAAACCTCTTGATGCAGTTGTCCTACCTACAGCTGATGCCATGAATTGGGCAGACCTAGTGCGTGTTTCCCCACAGAGCTCCCATCTTCCCTCTTTTCCAGCCCTAGAAAGCTGTGGTGTGCCAGATGGAGTGTGCAGGACATTCTTCCCACCTCTCCTTCACATGTCCACAAGAGAAAGCCCTGGGGCAGGAATGGGGCTTTCCTCCCAGGGATGTGTGTGGGGCTGGTGGGCACCCATGGGGGGGGTGAGGCTCCCCAAAGTGCTCAGGGCTCTGTGGGACCCTCCCTAATGCACTGGGCACCAGGAGGGGGAAAAACCAAGAAAACTTTGGGGCTTTGCACTGTAGCAGCCCAGCCATGTGCACCACCACAGGGCTGAGCTAAGTGGGCCGGCTCAGGCCTCACCACCATGACTGGGCTACAGAGGGTGGAAGTAGAGCTGCAGCCCACCGACGGGGTGCACGATGGGCACGGTCTGCATGGCGGGAAAGGAGGGGGTGGCCAGCTCCCAGCGGGCTGTGGTGACCAGCTCGATGGCCAGCAGCTTCAGGATGGTCTGTGCCAGCTCCTTGCCGATGCAGCTCCGTGCCCCGCCACCAAAGGGGATGTAGTGGAAGCGGCCGGCAGCCTCTGGCTGGGTGACACTGAAGTGGTCAGGGTCAAAACCACCTGGGAGGCTCTGGTCGATGGCAGCCGTCTCGTGCGTGTCACGGATGCTGTACATCACACTCCAGCCCTTGGGGATCTGGTAACCCTGAGAGGGGAGAGGAGGGGAGAGTTAGGGCCCAGTGGAAGGCACCTGGGGGCAGCCCCCCTTCTCCCTTCTCTGCAGGCACTTACAGCCAGTTCGAAGGTCTGCAGCGCGGTCCTGTACCCCCCAGAGACAGGTGGCAGTACCCGCAGCACCTCCTTGACCACACAGTCCAGGTAGCGCAGGCGGCTCAGCTGCTCCAGGCTGATGTCTGGGGGGCAGTGGCAGCCCCGGGGCCGGGGGTTGTTCGGGGGGCACGTAGGCTCCAGTGGGGCTGGGAAATGCAGGGAGCGGCCATCCCCCAACTCTGCCTCCCCCGTGGGTCCATGGGGCTGGCTCTGGTCCTTATGAGCATCACTGGCCGTAGTGAGGAGTTGCTGCTTGCTATCCCTGCCTGCCCCTGGGCAGGATTCTGTGGGGCAGTGCTGGTGCTGTGGGTACAGCTCATGGGTCGTCAGCTCCTGACGGATTTTTTCAATTGCCGAGGGGTGCTTTAGCAGCAGGAGGATGAGGGAAGTGCTGGCACTGGCCGTGGTGAAAAAAGCAGCAAATATGAGCTCGATGGCTGACTCCTGTCAGGGAAGGAAGGGGACAGGTTTGAATGCCACTTTGAGCTGGCTGTGATAGGATTCTCAAGCTGTTCTCAGCCTTCACAGGTTTTGTTCCTGTGCAGAAGGCCCTACCTCTGCCTCCACTCTCTACAACCTCCAGGGCTGGCAGGGACCTGCATATGACACATCCATGCTCATCCACCTCCATACAAAGCAGACAACCACCTGTTCAGGGACTGGTGCCAAAACAACTGAGCATACATCTTTCCCATTCTGTCTCTTCTCAGCTTTCCGCCCCAAATTTACAAACATTAACAGGAATTTCAGCATGCATTTCATCATAAAGAGTGAAGTTCACTTTAAGCGTTATGTTTTTTTAACCTTCATCAGCAGGTTCCTCTGTCTCCCCTGCAGCTTCTGCCTCTCTGGCCAGCCAGGAGCAATGAGGTTGCAAGCTTATGTATGCATCACAGATGCACTGGCAGCTAAAATGGGCTCCATTCAACCCATCTTGCTGTAACTGACCATTCACTCACATGGAAGGGGACTCGAACCAGCACAGAAAGTTAAGGGTTACCAGAGCTAGGTCTGGAGGGTGAAGCCAGAAGACAGGAAGGGCACCTGATGTCTTAAGGCACTTGGAGCCAAGTTCAGTAAGGTCAAGGGTAATGCAGCAAAGATTAGTCTTTGCTACCATCACCAGCACTATATATTGTCCAGGCTGCAGGCTTTGCCAAAGTGCAGTTCTTACAGGCATCGTTCAGCTGAAATAATGCCTCTGAAATAACAGGTCCCTGCTGACCCTTAGCACACCTCCTGCAGGCAGCAGCAGGAATTTTTACACCCACAAGACAGCAGACCCAGAAAAAAATAAATCTCTGAGTTCCACAGCTCACAATTAAAAGCCAGGACATTACAACACAGCACAAGGACTTTAGGGCAGGCTCTGCATTTTGAAATAATAGCCCTTATGACCTCCTGCATCAGCCTCTGATAGCATTGCCATGTAAGTTGTGACATCAAGCTGCTTACTTTCTCTCCCTGCTGTTACAGGGCCAACACAACCAGTGACAGTGAGGCTGCATCCTCCCACAGCTGCCTCGGTGTGTCCCAGTGCTGCAGCCCAACTGGAAGCAGGGCCACCACTGAGCCGGGGACAGCCAGCCCCAGGTCACTGCCATGTCACCCCGCACTGTGTTCAATATCTGTGTGTTCCTGCTGTTATCATCTCACCTGTGGTCAGAGCCAGGGGCATGACAAGAGCTCATGTAATTATTCTCGTGCAATACACATATGAATACTCACAAAGGTCAACCCAGCCTAATTAATCACATTTTAAATCTGGAAATAACTTTTATCTTGAAACACAACAGTTCTAATTGTATCTAAGAGCCTCTGTAATGTCTTTGAAACACTTCACAATTTAGAGATTAGACTTTTACAAAATAGGTACAGAACATTGGATCATTAGCATTGGATCGTTATCCTTAAATATCTAAATAAACAGTAAAGCCATGTGTCCTACGTGTTTAAACTGTACCTATGCAAAACTGCCTCAAAACTTGTCACATAGATGCAGTGTCATGTCCCTGCCTGACCCAGAATGACCTGGAGGTATGAATGATGCAGCACTAATGACAATTTTTTTCCCAAGACCTTTGGCAAAGTGCTCTTCACTGCGTTTTGTCCCAGTGAGGATGGCTGGGTTCATCCCTAAGTCACAGTGATGAATCATGTTGCATCGCACGGTCCCCAGGCTCCCCAGTGTAATTAACAAGGAGCTGATAGGGAATGTCCTAGAACCCATCATTCCAGCCCAGGGCCCATTTTGATGAGCTCTCTGGGCTCTCAGCCCTGAGAAATGGGCTGACGTGATCTACACGCACACTGCCCTGGGTGCAGCTCCATGTATTTCCAAGACAGCATCCTGGAGGTTATCGAGCTGATGTACAAAGTCTGAGCACAGCCACATAACCCTAAATGCATCCTAAGCCTAACCTGGCTGGGGCCAGATGCCTGTGAAGAGAACAGGTAGAGAGGCACTTGTTTCCTTTTTAGGCTCCAGCTCTGTTACGAGACAGAGCCTGGCCAGCAGTGCCACACAGACTCTCCTGCCACCCCTCTACCCCATGCTCACAGCCTCCAGCTCGGGAGGGAGCTGCGCGGGGCTGTGGTTACCTTCAGCTCCTGCATGGTGAACTCTCTGCCGTGCTCCTTGGCACTGTTTATTATGAAATCCAGAGCATCGCTGTGTTCTTCTGAGCTGGCTCGCTGCAGTTTCTCCTGTATGGCCTTCTCCATGAACTCATGCAGCATGTCCCGTGCTTTGATGCCCTGTGGGTGGCAGACACAGGTCAGGGAAGCCCTGGGCACTGTCCCCCTCTTTGGAGAGGTCAAGGGACTCCTAGTGTGGTCATCTTTAACCCTAGGATCTGCAACAGCAAAGCAAGGTTAGCCCGCTGCCCAGCCCCAGGGCCTTGCAGTAGGCAGCAGGTGGTGAGAACTGCTGCGGGTTCATTGGCTTTCTGCTGTGAGTCAGTACAAATCCTA
This sequence comes from Odontophorus gujanensis, assembly GCA_013399175.1. Lineage (NCBI taxonomy): Eukaryota > Metazoa > Chordata > Aves > Galliformes > Odontophoridae > Odontophorus > Odontophorus gujanensis. The sequence goes on from VXAB01013203.1 coordinate 1,018,732, forward strand.
GGAAAGGCTTTGGGAGGAGATGACAGCAGCAAACTCACAGGACTGAATCCAGAAGGGTCTGCACCAGACAACTCCAGGTCCAATAGAAGCCTGTCCAGGGGGAGGGTGGGGTCACTTAGTGCCGAGCCCTAGAAGCAAGGCACTGACAGTGACAAATGAGGGGCTTTTCCAGCACGGATACAAGTTAATCACACCTGGCTAATCCCTGGCTGTGCAGCAAAACATCTGAGAAGACCTCAGTCAACCAAGCGAGGAGCAATGTCCTTGCAGAACAGGGATGGATGGAGCAGGAGATCTCCTGCAAGGCCAGAAGGACCAGATGGTTAGGGGCAGAAATGGCCACAGCCAGCAACTGGGAAGAAGATAGAATGAAGACCCCAGGTGGGAAGGACTTGAGTAAAGGAAAAGGGGCAGTGAGCAGGAGGAGCTGAAGAGGTTGGTCTGGGGCCACACGAACCGTGGCTGAGCTGAGGAGACCAGGAGGGACAGGCGGGTGGTGGAAGCTCATGCTGGTGACAGCTGGGGGATGGGGAAGGTGATGGCAATCAGACCTCACAGTGGAAACAAGGTTGAGCAAGGCCTTGATGGAAGAGGCAGGCAATTTGGATTGTGGGCCCAAAGGGGAAGAGAACCCAAAGCTGGAGAGGAAGAGCTGATTGAAATGAGACAGCTGGCAAGAAGGGGCAGGGCAGCAGAGAATGAACTGGAGGCTGCGAGAGGCAGAACAGGCTGTCCTACTGTTTTTTTCCCTTCCAGAACTTGATCAGGCACCAGAAAAGGGTCTCCAGCCTTCAGCCTGCACAAGGTGCACAGGGAGGTCCCTCAGTGCCCGCTGCTGTCTGCCCACACATAGACCTCTGCCACAGGTGGGCTTGAACCCAGGACAATGCAATGGGACAGCAGCAGGCATGGGGCAACCAAAGCTGAGGAAAAGGCTACAGCAATGTGTGGCAGCTCCGTGCTGTACCAGGGTCTATGCAGGCAGGTGCTGGAAGCACCTAGCAGCAGGGTGGGGAGTGCTCCACTCATTGGGGTGCCCCTTGTCAGGCCTGAGGATAGGGTCTGTGCAGCCACAGCCCGGCCCGGCCCCGTGCAGGAGCAGGGCAGGCAGCAGTACCTTGCGCAGCCCACTGAAGGGCACATTGAGGGGCAGGGAGAAGAGGTTCTCCACCAGTTGTTCAAAGGTTTTGGCCAGGTCCTTGAACTGCTTTTCCTCCAGGCAGAGTCCCAGCAGAATCCGAGCTGCAATGCGGAAAGTTAAGGTTTTAGCAGAGGAATAAACGTCGATGGAGCCCGGCTGCATGCACCAGCCCCGCAGCTCCCAGCTCACAACCTTCTGGATCCGTGGCAGGTAGCTTTCCAGGGCGGTGCGGCAGAACACTCTGGCCAGGATCTAGGAGCAGAAGGGAGGGATAGAGTCAGGCGGTTAAAGCAGAGGTCTGTGTGGTGCTGTGGTGCTGTGACCCAAGCACGGGCAGGAGATGCCCGACCACGCACCCACAGGGCTCACCTTGCGACGCTGGCGGTGCAGGTCACCTGTGGAGCCGAGCAGGGTGTGGGAGCCCAGGAGGATCTGGGTGCTCTGGGGCCACTGCGCCCTGACCAGAGTGTGCTCGCCCAGCAGGATCTTGCGGATGTTCTCGGCGCCCGTCACCCGCACCACGGGGCGGCCCAACAGGTGTGTCTTGAACACATTGCCATAGCGCTCCCGCCGGGAGCTGTGGAAGCGGGAGCCCTGCGGAAAAGTCGCGGGTCAGTTCAGGGCTCCCGCCGTCCCCGTCCCGTACCGTTCCCGTCGCCCGGCGCCTCACCTGCAGCAGCCAGTGAAGGGTCTCCCCGAAGAAGGGCCAGCCCATGGAGCCCTTGGGCAGCGGCAGGGCGCTGGTACGGTCGCGGCTGAGGCTCCAGCGCAGCGCCCACAGGTGCCGGCACAGGGCGAGCAGCAGCGCCAGGAACAGCAGCGCCAGGGCGGCCGCCGCGGGCCAGCAGAGCCCGGCAGGCATCCTCCCTCCTGCGGCGCCCCGCAGTCCCGCTCCCTGCCCCGCGCCGGGAGGGCGGGGAGCGGCGGCCGTGCCCGCCCCGGCGGCT
>VXAB01013203.1:1020923-1072226 GCA_013399175.1 Odontophorus gujanensis
ACCCTCGGCCACATTTATATAGATATTGGCCACTTAACGCCCGATCCACCTTCACGGATGACGTCTGCCCTGCATATTTAAGCAGCGCGGCCAAGTGCGGTGATTGGAGCCGGGGAGTGATGGAAGGGGCGCGGGGCGAGCGGGGGCGGCAGCGGCTGCTCCCTCCGGGCTGGGGACCCGGCGCCCCGCTCCCTCCTAGCCCCCTGGGGCTCTCCCCCGACGGCCCGGCCCGGCTCTCCCGTTCCAGCCGGAACCGGGACAGGGCACCTCGGCTCTGGGCTCCCCGCTGTCCCCCGGCCCGGCGCCGCCGCACGGCATCGCCCCGTAACGCCCCGGCCCCGCTCCGCAGGCGCGGCCCCGCCGTCGCGCCCAGAGGTAAATGACCGGGAGCCGCGCGGCTCCCACCGAAACGCAGGGCCGAGGTGCGCGTGAATCGTGAAATCAAAGGCGAACACAGGTAAGGTTTATATTACTGTATTTAGACGGTCAATAACTTAAAAATACAGCGAAATGTACATTATTTTTACACGTTCCATTTGGTTTGTGTCTATTAGACGTTCTCTTCGTGTCTAAAATTGCCAGGAGGGGACAGTGCACAGCGCCTGGCCTGGGGCACTCAGTGCTGGGATGGGGCGTTCAGACCGACGGATGCAGCACAGAACCAACAGCAGCGAATCTATTCCTTACTGCGCCCTGGGGAGAGAGCCCGGGATCTTAAAAAGTACGGTTAGAAATGGTCACCCTGAGGAACGGAACACAGAAAGTCACATTATAAAGAACTCAAATGGTTATTTACATTCAGAAACTCATAAACCCTTTCAGAGAACAATGCCTAGAAGCCCTAGTGCTAAATAAATACCAAGCCTAGCGCTCGGGTAGTTTTCAAAGGTAGCAAAAATCATTAGATTTTCTCATACCTCCAGACTACAAAATTCGGTATACAAAATGATGTCCAATCACCTTAAGGCTACTATACATGTAATGAGAGAAAATGACAGGCGGTATCTGAATGCAAGGATCTCAGCACTTAAGAAAAACAAAAAACAACAACAACAAAAAAAAACCCAACACATAAAATTAGGATTCATCCTGAAACTGGCAATGAAGGGATCAGTTCTCAGATAATTCCCGCCCAGAGCAACACTGCAAACATCTTGTCTGCAGACACTTAAATAATGTATTTACAATTCAGCCGTCCCATGTCTGAAGTGACAGAGCTGGTTTTATTGTACAGTTCTCATTTTTCACCATTTGTTTACAATATACAAAATAGTTCTCAATCCATTAAAAATACGTACAAAGAGTGCTTGCTGAGGGCCCCGTGTTCCTGCCATACGGCTGCGCTTTTCCTTTACCCCATTAAACAAATGTCCCAACTGAGAGCACCGCTGGGCAGAACGAGTGGCTACAGAATACCTCATGGTGCGGTGAGGGCCAGTTCTGCTAGCAGCAGGCCTATGTGTGCTGGGACATGCCATTCACCAGGCTCCTGAGCTGCTTCACCACAGTCTCTATCAGCTTCTGCTTGTCACGATCGTTCTTCCTGAACTGGGCAAAAATGTTGTTCTTTTTGCTGGAGTCTCTCATTCTGGAGGAAAGAAGAAGAAAAATGATCCAGACGTGTTAGAAACATCATTTGGAATGGGAAAACCTGACTACTTCAATGTGTTTCCTTTCGTTCCTCTTCACATCTTTGCGTTACAAACCCATTATCTGTATGTCCTTAAATTAAACCTCCAGCACTTGGAACTCGCGGTAACAAATATTACTTCCCAAACCACACGTTAAGCATTAGGCAAATCCCACTTCAGCAGGCGCTGCCCCTACAGCTGCGTGAGGAGGGAGGAAAACAAAGATCCGAGTGGAGCAGTGGCTCTGGGCTCTGAGTTCAGGCTGCACAAACTGCTCCAAGAGCTCTACTGTTGAGCTTCGCTATTGAAAGATTTCAAAACGAAATTCGGGAAAAGCAATACATTGAACAAAAAACATTTGGTAAAAGATAAGCGATACGTACCCTCTGTGCACTCTGCAAAGCGCAGATTGTCGCAGGGAGGAAAGAGAACAACGCCGTTAGAAAAGTCCTTCAAGCCCGCGCACGCCCCCCGCTCCAGCGGCGCCGCCACGCTCCCGTCCCACCGCCGCATCCCCGCGTGTGTCCCGGCGCGGCTCTGCGGCTCCGGCCCCGGGCAACGCCGCAGCTGCCGGGAGGGCGGCCCCGTTCCCGGCTCCGCAGCCGCCCCGTCGGGGCCGGGTTCAGCCCCGCGCGCCCGCACTTACTTCTCCAGGAGCGTGAGGGCCGTGCTGGGGTTGACCCGCAGGTACTTGGAGGTGGCTTGCCCGTAGTCGGCCAGGTAGGTGGACCAGTCCCACACCATGAAGAGGTCCAGGAGCTGCGGGAGAAGAGGCGGTAAGCGGGCAGCAGCCGCCGGCCGCCCTCTCCCCGGGGCCCCTTCTTCGCCCACCGCTCGGCAGGAGGCGGCAGCTCGGGGCCGGGCCCAGCAGGGGATGCCGGCGGCCCCCGCCCGGGTGCTTCACGGCGGGCAGGGAGAACGGGATTGCGGAGCCCGGTGCCGCTCTCAGGAGCCTTAAGGAGAGGCTCAGGTAGTCCCAACTAAGTGAATTAAAGGACCCCCGCGGCACTCTCCACGATCCCTACGTCGCAGCCCCGAGCTCCCGGCACACTTGGATCAAACAACTCTCAACGGCTAAAACGGAGGAAGCAAAAAAACAAGCAAACAAGAAAAAAAAAAAAAAAAAGCAACAACCTTCAAGCAGAGATCTGCGCCCAGGTCGGGCCTTTCACTAGCAGCCCCGGAGAGCCGCCGCTCGGCACCGACGCCGGCCCGCAGCGGCCGCCAATGCGAACGGGGCATCGCCGTGTTCCCCCGCAGCCGGCGCCCGGGCTCGTCCTGCAGCTGGAGGCTGCTCCGGGCCGCCCTGTGCCAGCCGCACTGTTTCGCTGTTGGAAAGAACCCTTCTTCCTTTTCAGCATTTGCTTGTGCTGCCTGTAAGCCAGACCAGGGCCGTTAAGGACTCAACAGCACCAACTGCTGCACCTTCAAACTCACATGCTTCCATTCTCCTTTCCTTTCTGACCCCTTAAGTTATTTCCAAATAAGGTACCTAATCTAAATCAATTATTTTCTAATTAATGTATGGAATAAAATGTTTTCTGAATGCAGAGTAACACTTCCTGTGACACAGTCCTTTCAAAGTCCTCCAAAGACATTACCGACCTCAACAACACCCAGATTTTACATTGTAGCACCTCGCACGGCGAAAGGCACACAAGAAGCAAGGAGATTGCTCCATCCCCTGCTGACTGCATATCCACGATAGCTGTCAAGGTTGAATACAAGCAGTTCTTTATTATAACATGCTTTTTCAGTATGGTCACAATCAATTCTCCTATTGATTCATAGAGAACATGTTGTCAGTCAGCAAGCAAACAGAGCTGGTCTGAGCTATCAGGCTCTGATAATTCAGGAATTAGAGGTATTTGTGAAGCCCTTGCCCTCAATGCTGCTCAACACCTATCCCTTACAATCTGTGCTGCAACAGTCAGTAATGCCCAGTCCTCACAGAAGCTGCGCAGTTAACTCCAAACCAAGATCAAAAGAGCAGAAAGCGGGACAATTGGGCAGACATGAGGAGAAGATAAAGCCAACAGCCACACTCACACAGGCTACATAAACTGGAGACCTCGCGTTTCCTCTTTGTCACAAAAAAGCAAATGGAATGTATGAATAAATTACCACCACCTACAGTGCCACTTGTCGTGGGATCCCCATGGAAAAGGTCTTTATGAAAGGACCACACCAATGTTCTTGCAGCAGCTGTGTTCAGCAAACCAAATTTGTAGGGGCAGGAAGTATCCCCATTGTAATGCTGTCACTGGGGACTGGATAAATCCCAAACTACCCTTTTTGTAGCCCTTCAGTGCCATGCAGCCCAAAAGCCACTGACTAACGATACCATTACAGTGCTGAAAAGTTCTAAGAATCCTTTGAGGTAACATCATCAGTGATCTTGGTACCAGCAGTGTTTGAGTCACTTGGTGACAGCAGGGGTGGAAGGTCAGACCTACCAACCAAACACAGACTGGCAGGCAGGGCTCTAAACAGGCTGTGGGCACTGCAGAAGATCACAGGCTGCTGCTGTGCACAATTACATATGGGAGCTCACAGCTGCTGTCCTGTACTGTGGCATACTGCTGCACTAAGGGGCTCTGATGGTACTGTACTGCAGGTGGTTCTCTCAGGTCTGTGCTCCCCTGCATCTGGCCTGGCACTCGGCAGCATACAGCCTGCGCAAATATGAAGAGCTCTCTTACGGTGGGACCATCTTGAGCACACACACAGGAACTGGAAGACAGCCCATCCATCCAAAGATGCAGACAACTTCATATAATTCAAACTGGCCTACCTAATCCTGTGGTAGATGAATATGATGTTAGGAGAGGATAAAGTTACCTCCATCTTTATATACAAGACTCTTGAGAGAAAACAGAAGAGCAAGAGGATGCAAAAAATCCTATTTTTGACTTCACACAAACAGAAACCTACATGAAATTTATCACGGAAATTAACACCTGGCCAACTTCCTCAACAGAAGGAACAAAAACACCAAGATTTTCTCTGTATTTCTGCTGTAATTTCATTTACAATAGACTTACACTGAAATGATCTTATGATGTGACAGGGACTGGGTGCGGGCAAAACCACAGGGAGAGGGAACAGCCTTTGGTGGAATTACAGCATTCAAGGTGAAGATATAATGGAAACATTTTGTGGATTTGGCTCGATGTGCTGACATACTCATATTGCAGAGATGTAATATAGGGATATGTTAAATTCCAGTGAAATAAAAGAAGACTGTAAATCTCTGAGGTTTTAAAAATTGTTATTACTACTAATGTGAAAAAAAAAATGTATTGAGGGCAAGCCTAATTGTAAAGGTGTTAGTTTTGCCAACAAGTGTCAGCTGCAGTAAAACAAAACATTTTGGGGATAAAAGGTGAGGTGAGCTTGTCACATGGCCTCTCTGTTGTGAGGCACAGGAGAATCACACAGGTCCTGTGATAGCTCTTATTGTGGCAACCAAAATCAAGCCAAAAAGTTAGAGGACAATCAACACAGTATTTCCCTATTGCTATTTTATCCACTAAAACTGAATTACTGTGACAATAACCAAAAGCAGCTGTCCAGCACACAGTACCCCATAATGATGTGCACCATAGTAAGAGAAATACATGCAGAGTAGGTATTGGCAATAAATATATCTCTGCCTTGAAAACAAATCAAAATCCATGCAGTAGGACAACATGCACTGCTGGCTGCCACTTCCTTGAGGATAGAATGTGCATTGTTTGCATTTAAATTACAATAAGAAAACCATTTTATTTTGTACATGCATCACTTCACACTTAACATGTACAGGAAATCCTTCAAACAGGACAGAAGCAAAGCTTTCCCTCTACTCCCAGAGGCAAGGCAGACTGTGGGCTGTTAGCCAGCCACCTGTTTGCACCCAAGGAGCCACCCATGTCAGAAACAGCTTACACGGCTGAGACACGGTGAAGCACCTAATAGGGCAGATATAGGTGCTCTGCTATGTGAGAACAATGGTGCTCTTGTACTCTCTTTATCCCATAACAACCATGAAAAATAAGAATAAGCTAAGACAGGCAATGCTATACCTGAGAATTTTATAATGGAGCAGAATATGTTTCCCTAGGAGCATGGGAACAGATTTTAAAACCTTTCTGACCACGAGCAACTAACTAGAATTTGCAGAAAAGTGTGTGCATTTGTGAATCACTACCAAGAAAGAAACACAGGAAAAGCTCTACCCACACTCAAATGCAGCGTCAACAGACTGTCCACTGTCTAACATTTACAAGTAGATCTGCTGAACACTTCTGCCTCTTCTAAAGGTTAGATAGGAGATAGAAAGGGATAGAAGGGGAACCTTCATCCAGCCTCTTGGGAACATCAGAGCTGATGATCCCAAGGGCAATGTGTTCTTTTCACTACATATTAAAGTGCTGCTCTCTCCACTGCATTATTAGTCATGGATATACAGCTCAATAGACAACTTGAGGCCTTAGGCTGCCATGCTACACTTGTGTGACGCTGTACAAGTCTTGGATTTTCTAACTTTCTGTACTTGTCTAAGAACTTTCTAAATACCTTTTTACAAGTCTAATGTAAGCTTTCTCTGCTGGAAATAAACACTTGGGAAAAAGTTCTTATACATACTTTTACTTACATAAAAGTAAGTAATACCACATGATTTCTTATAATTCTATATAATTACTTAATTTGTTTTATAGCAGATAACATTGATTTTTTTCTATAAAAATGTTTTAAACACAACAATATTGTCATAAAGGATACTAAACTACTTTTCATTCAAAAGAGGTCTTACTTTAAGACCTTGATAGCTACTGGCTTCAGTTAACACAACACAATACAACACAATACAATATTGATGCCATGTGGGAAAAAATGTCTTAAGATTTAAAGGGCAGAATTCAGGTTTCAAATGGGTTGCATCTATAACTCAAATTTAGAACTCTTCCTTTCCCCAAGCTTTCCCCATGGTGATGTGGCCACGTTTGGGTAGAAATTAACGCTAATCATTACTCAGTGAAGTTTTGTTCTGTATTACCCATACCCAAATACCCTTTATTCCTGTATTTAGGCCATCTTGTAATTACATGAGAATTTTAGGCACTTGGTAACTGCCAGACTCACCCATCCGGCCCTTTCAGTGCTGTTAGAGCCTCTGTCACATCCTCAGATATCATACAGATGCCCTTTCCTTTTTACTTTGGGGCAACTGTCAGGAATAATCTTGGGAGATAATGCGACTTTGGGAGCCAGCTGTCCACAGAGCCAACACTGCGGCGGAGATGGGAGATGATGATGAGGGCTTTGCAGGAGGAAATGGGGTCAGAGTCCATTCAAATTTTTCTAGACAACACTGTTGGTGTTGTCTAATTTAAAATTCTCAAGATAGCTTAGTATGAGATGGAATGGTGCTGTTATCCCTTCTGAAGTATCACAAGTGCCTGCACATAGCTCTGGCTGGGCAGCAAAGCACCCACAGTTCAGGAGGTGAAGATAAAAACGAGAAACTGTTCATCTAACATCCCACTCACCTTCCTGTAAATCCCAGTATTTCACCAAAAGAAAAGTAATTCTTGAAACTCATCACTGTTGTTCATGTCTTTCAGGCCTCCCTTCTGCACTCACAATGCTGAATATTTTGCATGCTGCGCAGTTTATTAACCCCTAATCACCCAGTTACTTCTGGACTCCACTGCATGTGTAATTACCTTTTCTCAGGTACAATTTGCCTGACAAACATGTCAGAACACTTGCAACTTAGTCTGTTGAAACTGATAAATGCTGTCTTTCCACAGCCCAGGGGCATAATTAACAGGCAGTTATGGAAACGCGCAGAAGCGGATTCAGGCCAGCGGGGAGCTCCCAGCCTGGGCCATGTCGCGGCCCTCTGACTGAGAGCGTGCACTCAACCCGCTGGGATGGGGCAGCCACAAACCTGCCACCCACAGCAAGATTGCACATGAATTTAAAACTAAGAGTGGGATGAGATCTGTCTGGGAACTAAGTATCCTGCCAAAGCAACCAACAAATGAAAAAAAGCAAGGGCGAAGCAATGCAGTGGGTGCTGATCCTGTACATGCTCAAGTAGAAGCAATACTACTAAGACTCTGGGAAAGGAGGAAAAAATCAAAAGCAGACCGAACGAAATTCAGGAAAAGCAAAAAGGGCAGGATTGTGGGTTTTTTTATCAGCTTTGCAGCATCCGTGGGCTCAGTTGCTCCTGATTTCTGCCCTATGGTGTTTTCAGGTTATGCACCCGCACACTATGGGGAGTGCAAAAAAAGAAATCCTTACCTGACCTCTGGATAACCCAAACAGGAGATTAGCCCATTTCCAAGCAAAGCAGGTTGTCACACTGTTAGGCCAATTGCTTCTATTGACACTTTGCATAAACATCTTACACAGGGTGATCAGAAAGGACTGTTATGCCATTAACGCTCTTTTTATTTTTTTATACCTAAGCCTTACAGAATAAAGGCCTTTCTGAGCAAGGGATAACAAAAGGGTCAAAAGGTCACAAACATTCTTTAAAGTAGGTAAAAATCTGGGAAGTTTGGATTCGTTGAAAAGTGCAAATTAGAAGTTTTCCAATGCCGCATCCTGCGGCATTCCAGCACCGTCAGCTTTTTCTGATTTTACTTCTATCTAATTCGTTAATCTTCTTAATTGCACATTGTTACTTTTACTTTTAAATAAGCAAATGCTAAAATCTTAACTTTAGGAAATAGCAAGCTGTCTAATCTTCTCAGCTAATCGGTGATCTAAACAGATTTAGACAGTGTCATTAAAATCCACACAGGGATCGGTGTGAAAATACAGAGAGTTTTTGCTAAATTTGTACAACTGAAGTCTCCTACGTACAATTTTCACCTATAATTTACACTGTGTGTGGTTTGCACTGTGTACCACAAAATATTCTATATTTTTCTTTGTTTTGTTTTCGCTTTGATCAGAGATGGAAACAATCTCCCTTTAATAGTATAAAAGCCACCTGCTGGGCACTGCAGACTACAACTAATTGGTAAATTCTTTGAAATTTAGATATAATGGATTTTGACCTCTTTAATTAAAAAAATCCCAAAGGTTTGAACACTGGTGAGCTCTGCTGGGAAAGCAGTGGTGCCAAGCATACACAGCTGCAGGCTAGGTCAAACCTTCTTTTTAAGAGAGAATACTGGAATAACATCACACCTTGAGTAAGCACAGCTTTTGACCTAGAAAAAAAGGCCTCATGACCATTGGCAACATATCATTTAAGTCACTGAGATAAAACAGTAGCAAGTATATTAATAATACTGTTAGTAGTCCTGGCGTTGGGAGACAGAGGACTTTTCCACTTTAAAGACAGTAAACTTGCAGAAGCCACTCACAATCATCCCACTCCTCAAAATCCCTCCCAAGGAGCTCACACTGTACCTACAGATACCTTCTATTCAGAAGAGCAAGTGAGTTTGCTGACCGAAGAGAAAGCATGTCTGTCAGTCAGACTCCTTGTTCTTTAATTTCTGACATAATGCTAACCTTTCAGTGGAGCTATCATCTCATCAGCTCGTGAACTCTGAGGCAACACTGTCTTCCTTTTGTTAAAACCCTTATTTATACTCTGCCCAGCAGAACGGGGCCACGGGCTGTGGCTGGGACTTGCTGCAGTAACACTACCACAAAACAAAGTCGCTTTCTTTTTGGAAAGACAGGCACACATGAACATACATTCCACAGGTATACACTTATTTTCAACGTAATAACAAAATCCCCGAAGGAACAGTAAGGTAACATGCTCATTAGTTCACAACACGACACCTCTGTTTTTTAAAGCACACGCTTCATGAAAGCACTTACTAGATTGGAACTAAAATGCAAAGGACCAAAATCAGAACCACACAGAGACAAGTCTTGCTAAACATTTCCTGTTTGCAAAGGAAGAACGGAAGTATTTAAAATACAGGTACCTAAGTCTGGCTAACAAGGAGAAAAGGCAGAGCCTGAGAACTGTGGGATAACAGCGCACCAACCGAACGCAATTATCACTCCATCAGTCCGTGCTCTTCACTGCCGACAAATACCTTGTTAGCCTGGTTAGCAAGTCTGCCTGCCACTTGCCAAAATATTTGGTTTTATTTACTCCTGGTGACTTATTTTGTGAACGTGGTGAATTTTAAAATCCCCCCTACCGATCACATAACTGGAATAACACACTCGGGTCTTGTATTTCAAAGTGTAAATTGATCTCTTGATCTGCGAATGTCTCCCTATAGTTTATGCTGCCCTTTTTCTGGATTGGTAGAACAAATGCATTTTCAAAGTGACGGTATGGGGACTTAACTATGCAATTCCCATTAGTGTCAATGGGGGTCGCAGGCTAAATTCCTACGCGATGCTTTGAAAACTGAGCCCCGGATTTTCAAAGGAAGGATAGTTTGTGTTAGAAAGGCAGTGTCTTTCAGTTTTTAAGCCTACCGCGTTTAAACGTGCTTTCTTTCCGTCTCTCTTTCTTTTTCTAAGTACTAAGCACTCAGAAATTGTGCCTAAACTGGATACACTTAAACATTCAAAAGAATGAAGCAGTTTGATATCTAAACACTTACATCTGTTTCAAATTTATAAGTGAAAATTGTATCTGTTGAGATACAATCTTTGACACATTTGTAAGTGTGTAACAAGTAAACGCAGAGGCTATGACAGCCGGACCTTTGGGAATTGTCGCTATGCTAAGAAAAAAAGAGAGTTTCCTGTTTTTAAATATATCCTTTATAGCCTAAATTCTCCCCAAGGGCAGAATGCTTCCCTAAAATGTGGACCTTCAGGTACGCTCTGAGAGATGCCTGGTCTTGTCATGTATGTAAGCCAAATGCATTTTTTGATTTTTTGGCAATGAAATGAACGTAGCCTGCGTATACTGCTGAAGCCATGTAAACAAGCTCATTGCTGTTATAACCAAAATACCACTCCTGCTGTATAGCTTTAACAAATCTCATGAAGACATCAAGGAGCCAAAGATGTAACTTCCAAAGAAAGTCACTGAAGTAGTCACTGAGGCAAATAGCTAAGCCCTCTACAGTACACAATTTAGTGACAAGCAATAGATACCCAAAGAACACTTGCTTGACTACAGTGCAAATGTTTATTATGAAGCATGCTCTTCCTCATCATTAATGAGTAAGCTGACCAGTGGCAAAGGAGCTGTCTTTTGAGCCCAGAAACCGGCTGGAGCCTGGCAGGCAGTCAGGCTCCAGAGGGCACAGCTCTGGCCAAATTGCTCCTGTCCATCCCATCAGCCTGTACACACAGTCCCTTTAGACAAAGCGTAGAACTATGTCAGTGGTAGAATGTGTGTGGATTAAACATCGTGCATTATGCAATGTTTGGGTTGGTCACCAATTTTTTATTTTTGAGCTCCTAAAGCAGAGGCACACTCTGGCAAACAACATGCAGGGAGTCACAAGTGCAGCCCCAAAAACAGAGCTTCTGCCTCTCATCTGAACAGGAATTGAAAATATCATTTTAGCTGTAGAATCAAGTCTTTAATATATCACAGTTACTTTTACAGCTGTTGTTTTCATTTTGCTTCTGGTTTTTTTTTTCTTTGTTTTTTTTTTTTCTTTTTAAACACAGGTGTGTAAGCAATACTTAAACATCAAAACTTACCAGGAACACAATTAATTTGAGGTAACCTTTACAGCACAGTTTAAAAAAAACATAGATCTTTTGTAAGCATTTTTTTTCAATAGCATGAGACTTAAAACAGTCTTGTTTTCAACTATGTGCTTGTCTAGAATCACATAACATCATGCAACTGCAACAAAATTTAAATACAAAGCACCTTCCATGGTGTGTTTTGCACCTGAACACTCTCGTTCCATCTGCCATATTTACAATGCAGCAGCATCCATGTGAGTAGCTCTTCACCAAAGCTCAGTACATATACTATGCTGTGAAAAGTCATTACTTGACAAATGTTGTTAAGAACTATTCTAAGCGGTCCCTATATACATGCATGTGGTCTGTTCAAATATAATTGCAGTTCCAAGTTTAAATGTCAGTATGATTACTTTTAGGTTTAAAGGCAGGAGTTTCTACAGACTCAGCCTGTGAACACAAACAGATGTCTACAGGAAGACAAGGAAGTATAGTACAGCTCCATGGCATCACACCTGCAAAGACACACAACTTCAGCTCTTCATATGAAACTGCAACTCACAAAACTGACCCAGGAAGCAGCTAGTTTAGCTCCTGAGAACCAGCTATCTACTGGTAGGTCTGGATGTTTCCTTTCCCCAAGTCATTCCTTGTCATGGAACAAAACACCAGACCAAATAGCATCTCAGGAAAATACTGAAAGCACGCCGTTGAAAATATTGAGGCTTTCAACCTAACAAGAGGATATAATCAGGTTATATAGTTTATGAGTATCTCTTGACTGTGCAGCACTTGGCTTCCACAGAGTTCAGTGATCTCTAGTGGGCACTGACAGAGGTCACCTCTTCCATCCACTCTTAGGCAGCCATCAAAGGCTCCAGCACTTTATATCAGTTGATGTAATGTTCCAAAGAGGCTGCATCTGCTCTACTCTTGGTCCTCCTTCAATGACTGTGCCTCAGAGCACAATCACAACATCCAAGTTACATAGGGTCTATGCCGCAGTATTAAAGACTGTCTACAGCACATCAATGTTAGTTGCAAGTGTGAAAACATATGCATCAGCAGTAGCACAAATGAAAGTTTTAACCACAACTGAAATATAAGACACCAGAGGCCAGAAAATAGTATCTTTCCTTTTGTTTGCATCAAAAAAGAAAAAAAAAAAATCCAGTGCAATCTATAAGGTACAGACACTTATAGGTATGCTCATCATGAGTTTACTGTAAACAGATAATTATTTCTTCCAAAGTAGTGCATTCAGGGTACGCCTGCACACCCACCCTTCATAGAAGATGAGGTTACATCCCTGAGGGAAAGCTATACTAGACCTGGGAACCACTGGACAAGGAATTCCACAATCAGTAGCTCAGGAATGTAAATATAGACAAGTTAAGAGCAAAGCCTGAGCCACTGAAGTTTCCTATTCTTCCACAGACAACCTTCACTTTTTTCTTCAGCTACTACAAGTAGTTTACCTCTACATATATATCCGTCAAATGGCTCTAAAAGTATTTTAGCAAACACTGCAGTCCATATAGAATCACAGTATTTGTTGTTTTTTTTGTTTCTTTTGTTTTGCTTTTCTTGCCTAGATAACTTGGTTTAGCAAAGGTCTCTAAGCCTAGTAAGCTGTAGTAACAAGAAACTCAGATAACTCAGACTTTGTTTTTGTAGGCTATTTGTGAAGGATCTTTCTTCTCCTGATGCTATGTTTACAAATGTTTTAGGAAAAACCCTTCCTGCTCAACATCATTATTCCAATATTTCTTCTTTTCTAAGAAATACACCTTCAAGAAATTCTCCCAAGAAGTTAATATTTTTCCTTAGAATATACAGTTTCTCATCACGTTTTAGATGACATTCCTTAAAATGTTTCATCTGAAAAACTACATTTACAATTGCTATGGAAGAGAGAAAAAAAAAAATATCCAGGCTATGCAATATATAATTCTTAATGATTACTCTTCATACCTTACCTCCAATGGATCTCAATATACATGGAACCTTGCAAGGGTAGGATGGCATGATTCAGCCTCAAATGCCTCCTGCAATTTGAAAAACTTACCCTGATCTTACTTGCCACTTTGAAATGTTATCCCTTTCTGGTAAGTAATCCTGTGCTAGATTCTTTTGCTTCTTAAATGAACATTATTCTCACCCTTTATTGACTGACCACATCTATTATCACATGTAAGCAGTGTTAATCCTCTAGTAATTAACACCCTTATTAAAGTAATTTTAACTCAAAGAAGTTTAAATCACATTATTGGTTTTATTTAATTAAGCTACAGAGACTGTTTTACATTGTCATTTGAGGTTTCAACCTGTGTCTTTTCAATCTACAAGGTAGGCAGCTTTCCCTCAATACCTATGTATTTCCATCTAGGGACTAGTCAACATTACTCTTTTCAAGATTCACTTTTTAAGCCATACTCTGTGCCAATAGATGCAAGACTTAGGCACTACTCTGAACACATGACCACCCCCTAAACTATCATTTGGATATGCATTTCAATGACATTATCAAAAAGAGGACCAAATTAATACATCGATGGGACTCAATATCCTCAATAAGTTTTCAGACACACTGAACATGAGCAAAGTTTTTTTATTTAAAATTTAGACTGGCCAAAAAAAAGGAGAATCTGAATGCACTGAGTGCACATGCTACTTGAAAAGGTTTGGCACTTTTCCTGTTGCTTAGAAAAGTCACTTTTTAAACTTGCATTTTTTTGCGCGTCTACTGCGTGTTCCTCCCTATGGGAAAGTATCTGGTAGCCCATGTGCTCTTACAGAGATCAGGTAAGCTGCTCAATTGACATGTTTGACACAAGGTCAAAAGATGAAAACTGTCTTCTGGTTTAACTGCATCATGTTACACTGTGCCCTCTGGAGGAGTGTGGGCTAATTGTGTGCCCTCCTGGAACAATTCCTGGAGGCACGACGTTGAAACCAGGAAAGCTTGCATTCTCCAGGTAATAAGACAACCTGATTGCTACATGGACTCTATACACCATTAACTGTGCACTGAAAGCCCTTTCTTTCCTTTGGAGAAAAACACCTCTTCAAACTTCAGCTGTTTAAAAAAAAAAATCTGTTCTTAATGGGTCTCAGCATAAATCATAGAAAATGATAAACACAGAAAGAAAAAAGAATAAGAACAATATAGTGCTGTTAAAGAG
The DNA here is from genome assembly GCA_013399175.1 of Odontophorus gujanensis. Classification (NCBI taxonomy): domain Eukaryota; kingdom Metazoa; phylum Chordata; class Aves; order Galliformes; family Odontophoridae; genus Odontophorus; species Odontophorus gujanensis. The sequence goes on from VXAB01013203.1 coordinate 1,035,379, forward strand.
GCACTGTTTTTTTCTCTCTTTTTTATGTCCTTCATCCTATATCTTGATTTTTTTTCCATCTCCTCACTTTCCAAAATTCTCTCTTTCCTTTTTCCCATTCTTTGCACTTCTGTTCTTATTCATTTCTATTTTTTATCTTTTTCCTCCACCTTCACTCTATTATTGGGGAGTTCTCTGAGTTGTGCTGCTCTTTTGCTAATAATAGTCAAGGGAAAATCCTCTCCAAGAGTTTTTATAATTATTATTTAGGTTTTAAAACACAATCTGCATGTGAAATTTATATTATATTGCATGGAATATTAATTACAGTGTATGGTATAGTTTATTATATGGTTATATTATATTGTACAAGCACTTTTGAAGATAGTTATTTGTTCTAAGATATTATTGTGCAAATGAATATATAGTCATTTCTAAATGTACGGAAATGTATACTCCAAATGAACACTTTCACCTATGCAAAGGTTTGGAAGTCTTGAATCGTGAAGGCATTTTGTGCTATAAAACAAACAACAGAGAAATCCCTCCCTGCTTCCTTTCATTCACTGCTCTTGTTCTGAAGCATGGAATTCCTTGATGTCCTGGATTCCTTGTTGTATAAAATCTTGATTTTACAGAATTTTCAAGTGTCCCTACAGTGACTCTCAAAGAACAGATGGATTATCTTTCTCACTTTACAGAAGTATCTGTCACAAAACAAAAACAAAAAAACCCAAACAAACAAAAAGAGGGGTGTGTGTGTGTGTGTGGGGGGGGGGATGTTTAGCCTGCTGCCTGTGCTTGACAGGGAATTTAGAGAAGGGTTACAATTTAAATATGTTGATTGATGCAACTGAAAAATACTGAGGGCAAATCTGTAGGGTTAAGTGGTTATTAGCATAGCCCAATATATGCTATGTATAATCAGGGATATTACCTGTATAGCTAAGGCTGGAGTGTGTAAGCAATTCTGGGGCAGAAATTACTGACTACACTGAAACAGCTAGCAGCCCCATGGCTCCCTGATGAGTGACCAGAGCTCATTGAGGCTAAGAACACAAATAACAAGTAACTTGAAGGAAAGCAACAATTTTCTTCTCTTGTGTTGTTCATTTAACAATGCTCATTCATTAGTCATAGGAACCACATACCACCCACAGGATTCAGAGGAAGTCCTGTGGAGCTGGGGGCTCCCACACTGAACTCCATCCATCAGCTCAGAGCCACAGAAGGACCCAGACACAATGGCAGAGATCCTGTAGCAACGGGCTGTCAGCAGGAAGACAACAGCTTAATACAATGTATTCCCAAACTCCAGGAAAGTCCAGCACTCAAATCTTGCTAACAGTAAAGCCTTGAGTTTGTATTTATGATATTTCTCGTGGGACAAAAATAAAGGCAAGCTCAGCTGGCAAGCAAAGTTGCCAGTAAAAAACTGTCAGAGAAATGCTTCATTCTACTAAATAGCTCCCACTGCATGGGATCTACATCAGTGACTCAAATAAAGGGTAAGCAGGAGTTAATAAATTTAATAGGCAGTGGATAGTTTTTTTCTATTTCAAGCAGAAGACTGAAAAACTACCTGAAAGTGAGTCCAGTGGCAACTTTCTAGTAATAGGTACTTCTGCAACAGAATAGAAAAGGTTTCCTATGGAAAACCTTCCCCACGTAAGGCTCACTTTTTTGCTTTTTCTCATAACATCCTTAGAGATGCGGCCGATTAAAACTTGCCTGTTTCATAAGTAGTTTCTCAGAGACATAAAATGAAAGTTTTTGAAGAAATCAAACATTTCATTTGAGAAAACAGATCTTTTGGTTCCAGTATTACAGACAAAGCCTAACTGGCACATGTACTTCAGCTACTGAGGATACAGATATAGTGCCATTTATATCACAATCTTGCAGTAAACTCATCTGTAACTAAGGGATGAACTTTCTTCAACAGGAAGTTTTCCAGAGATATGGAGTATCATCATCAGAACAGTTCTGTAGGTTTTGAATGGACTGACTTCTAAATCTTGTCTTGTGAAAGTACTGTTGATTCTGAAAGATATATCCATCTAAAGAGTCTTGACAGGAACCTTTTCTTTTTTCTTTTTTTTTTTAATATCTGCTTTGATTCCCTTCTCCAGTGAAGCTTTTATTAATTTCTGTGATGGCAGTATTTACAAGCTGGAATTTCACTGGTCTATGAAAAATCAACTGTTTCACCTGCACATGGCAAAGAGGCCAACAAAAGCCTTTGCTTTTTCAGCTTTAAAAACTGTTAAGTTCACCTAGCAACAGCAACCTTCCCTTGCTCAAGCAAGGCTTGTGCTCCTATGCAAACATTATCTGCAGGTCTCAATGTCAAGATTCATGAATTCTACCATTTACTACATGATTTCTTGGCAGCTCATCTAACTTGTGTACATATCTAGCTCGGTAAGTGGACAACTAGAGAATTGTGGCCCTTAAATGGACTAGCCCAATGGAATAATAAGGAATCTTTTTTCTATATTTTTGGAAACTTACACATTTGCAGGTACCTATAGCATTCTTTACTGTCAGTTAGAAGGTGCCATTCATTTCAAGCATTACAGATTTCAGCACATACTTTGTGCATAACATTTGCACTTTTCTCTGGAGAAATTCTCAGGTTTTTGCAGAGATGGAGTAGTGTATCCATTTGTACATTGTTTTAGTTAAGCAAGCTATTGAAGGGGCTCCTGAAGGCAAGTAGAAGAATCTGTACACTGAGTTTTTAAAAGTTGTTTTTCAGGTATGCCCCTTATGCCAATAAGCCAGGATCTAGAATGAAAAAAAACCTGGTATAGTATCACTGTGTTATCTGCACTTCTCTGATGAAAAAGAGGCATTCAGAAGCTGACCTGGATACAGACCATTTTGCAATGGATTTGATGAATGATTTAATGTCCCAAAGAACACAGATCTAATAACTGGCACGTGTGCTCTTAGCTTCTGGCAGCAATGGGACAAGAATACCTACTGCCAGGAAATGACTGACATGCCATCCTGCTTTCATTATCCAAATCCTTATCAAGATAGTGTATCTAAAGCTGTGCTTGGTGTTGACCCTCCCCACTGCTAATTTCTGTGCATTTGTTTCCAAAGCTTCCTAATTCTTACCAGCTGGCAAGTATAAATCCCATCTCAGTAATGAGCTGCCTTCTGTGTACAGAGCACTGATTGAGATCTTCCTCAAAGATATCTACGCACACAACTTGCGATCTGAGCCTACTGTGATTACCTACAGGCTTCACAGAGCCTAGGCAAAAAGTCAAAAGCAGGAGTTTCCATTGGGAAATATAAGTGCATACAAACTGTTATGTTTCTCAGAAGATTTCTCATTTATTTGTAAGACTACAGTATTCAGAAAATGTGTTGTGTATTCTCCGCAAGCTGTACAACACATATTTATCATGCAGTCACACACATAACTGTGTTATTTAGAATACAGGTATGCATGTATGTGCATGCTATCCAAGTATGACACAAATAGATGAGAAACAGCATTGCAATGTCTCTGCTCTGTTCAACGTGTGGACTGAAGTCCTTTTTCTTGCTTTACTATGGATCCAATTTATGGAAAAGAGGAAGGCCAAGAAGAGTTGCTTCCTTTTCCAGCAAAGTCAGGGTCTGTGACCTGAAATCCAGAGAGGTTCAGCTTCTGTTTCTGTCTGAAACCTGAGCTCCTTTCTTTAGCTGAATAAGCAGCATTGCACTGAAAACTAGAGAAGCGCAAATCCCATTACATAGCACCCTGAGGCTGGGCTTCATGTTACAGATGTAACATGCTCCCCTGCTTGTTCAGAGAAGCCGGGGAGTGAATGTGGGGGGAGAAAGGGATCAGTAAGCATTGTGAAAGAGCCTCTGTGAAGATGAAAGTCTCAACAACAATTTCCCTCAGGAAGGGGAAGATGAAATATTCAATACTACCTGATAATTAAAAATTCAAACTGCCGTCTTATGAAAGAGAGGCTTACTTTTATCTTAAAACTACAAGGATTTTAAAGTCTTATTCCTAAACAGACTGTTAGTGACTTCTCCCTCCTGCAAAAACCTAATGGTTTCTCCAGTTAAGAGTCATGGAGTAGGGCCCAAGGATGGCTGTACCCGATTCATTTCAAAGCCAAGGCACTTTGCAGGCACTGGATGCCTGCAGAGCCCATGCCCTACAAGAATAATGGGAGATCATTTTGGTAACAGCTTGCAACTTATTCTCTGGTATCTACTGAAAGGCAGATGACCCAGCGGCTGGGACTGAAGTCCAGCAATCTGTTCCACATTTTCTACCTGCAAAGAGTCACTACTGAGTTCATCAGGACAGCAACAGCTCTCACTGATGAATAAGAAGCAAATTTGGGCAACAGAAGAAAAGGAAGGACAGCATTATGATGCTAATAAGAAATTTCAGCTTGAAATAAACTTACATGTGTTGCATGCAGCTCTACAGTTCAGAAGTTTAGTGGTATTTCTCACCAACAGTACAGCAAAAAATGCATTACAAAGCAAGTGGACAAGTAGCCCAATAAACTATTAATCCAGTTTCCATTATGCGTTGCACACAGAAGAAAATGCACAATGTTGTTAAATATTAAATATAAATTTTTAGAAGGAAAATGTATGGTGTATCAAAAATGACTCAGAAATGCATGCTTATTTACACACACATACAGAAGTCTGAGAAAAATGTGTCTGCTAATGTTTCCATGGTGCATTATTCTGTACATTAATTGTACTGATTGAACTATGATTTTACATCTAATGCATTTCTGTTATTATCAGAATGTTAATATATATGGCTGAAAAATACTTCTCTCATCATTTCTGTTGAATTTATGGACCCTGTCATTCACAGACATTGGTTTCATGGACTATAAAATAGTGTTACCACCTGAGTGGAGACTCTTGAGGTAGTTCCTTAATTTGGAACTTGCTAACCTGGTGGTTACCTACAACACCTGATTCTGCTTCATTTCAGATGGATATCCCTGTTGCAGGAACAGCACTGAGAGCAAGTGGGGGATATTAATGTCACCTCCTCAATTGCCAAGAGGATACATAGATCTCTTAATCCCTGCTGAAACAAGAAAACTCCACAATCATCAAACTAGCTTAGTACTTGCCAGAGATGAGTCCGTAGAGGAAGATTTGTTTGAAACTGAAGTAATGCCATGCTGAAGAGAAGCATGAGAAATCACTTGTAAAGTCTACGGTGAAAAAGAAGTAAAATGAAATTGGCAGCTTAGGTTGTAACTCTGCAGGCGATTATTTTATTTCAAAAATAGGCATTTATTTCCTCTCAGTTAGTTAAAAAGCACAAAATTTGCCCTGTGAAAGTATAATTACTGATACAACATAAAACCAGACCACTAAGGTTACTACCAGGTTATCATTATCATCCACTACACTGGTTCTCCAGAGAAGAGTACACACACTGTAATACTCAGGCCTTCTCCCTGCAGTGTTTAAATATGCAGGATATCCAAGAAGTTGCCCCACATTCCAAAACAGTAATACTAACCTTTAGACACTAAAGAACAGATCATAACCAGGACAAAACTAATCATGGAGAAGGCTTTCTCAGAGACTAATTCAGGTAGGATGAACTAAGACTTGTTTACTTTCAAAGGTTAATTCCAATTGACCTAGGATCTGAAATGGTAGTAAAATCCCCAAAGTTCATTCCACCTCATTTTGGGCCAGTGCACTATTTATTCAGGCTCCCTATATAGTCAGTAGCAAGAGATTATCTTCAGAGAGCAATGCAGGTCACAGGAGAGCCAGGTCATCTTCATGAGATGCCAAAGACCATTCTCTTTAAAGAATCACATGCCACTTTGATAATCGCCTTGATGAGCTGGCTTGCTCCTCAGTGCTTTAAGTAAGGGACATGAAATGGTGCACCCAGGTATGACCTCAAGTCAAACCTCAAGACAAACAGCATATGACACAATTACAGCAGCTGTATAGAAATGAGTGAATGTGTATAGAAATGTGTGTGTATAGAAATTTTCTTAACAGTTGCTTGCTGCTTTTGTAGCTGCTAAACTAGCTGGAGCTCCAAGTTTTTAGAAGATCATGGTCATGGGATCCTTAATGAGTACAGGGAATTGTATATTGGTATTCTCTCTGCAGTAAACTTCAAGTAGCCCTCTAAGAAGTTTCTGTATGTTATTCTATGGTTCTGTAGCCACTGCTCATATTCACAGGTCTGAAATACAATACCCTCTTATCAGTCCAGGGATGACACTACGTAGTTACATAAATACTTTGGAGAATAGTTTGCTGGCTGCCATGCAATGACTTACAGTGATGCAAAATCCGAGCATGTTTTTGGCTATGCTCTTTACATATCCATCTGCACAAAGCAGATATAATGGCCTCATCCATTTTAAGTCGATCACTCACACAAAATAGACTGTCTGAACATGAATCTATCCTGGATTCATTTTTCTAGATTACTTCACGTGATATATAAGCTCCTAAGTTCTTCAGAAATTGTGCCCTGCCCCAAAAGTTTTCTGTTTTGTCTGCCAAAAAAATATAGCAGAATACAGCCAAAAAACGTTTGAATTAGAAAGAAGTCTATGCGTGTAAAAGCCTTCCTCCAGGCAGAAGAAAATAGAATGGAGAACAAATGTAACTCATGCGATTAGTCAACTGCATGGGATAAGTAATGTCTGTAAGATGCTGAGATACTATAGATATGGGAACAGAAGAAAAATCTTTATTGATCAGTGTTTCTCCAGGTTACTAAGCTTCTTTAAGGAATATATTACGTATTTACAAAAGTGTAAGAGGAGACAGTATAAGAAGAAATAGAGGCTCAAAGGGGACAGTGGGAAGTGCCTGCCCCATTGTCATTCCCAGCTTCTTGCAGCTTTCTGCAAATGTTTTTTTTTCCAGAAGCAACTCTTTCTCATGTCAACTTTCTGTTTGCTCTTTTGCATTTGTGGGAAGAAGGAAGGAACTAGGCTTGGAGGGAACAATATACTGTTCATACACTGCCTTCATGAACTGTTAGGATGAAAATTCCAATGGCAATTCTTTTCAAAGCTGCTTCTTTCCCTGTGGTAATCATCCAAGTGTAGCTCTTCCTTCTTCCCTCTCTTTCTTCCAAGCTTGTTCCTCGTAAGTTGCTTTACTTCTTTAGGAAAATGTGCTACAATATCCTACTGCCCAATCCTCATTAATCTTACACATTGTCCTAGTACAACACAGAGAGAGTAAGCTGTTGTTGAGATAACTGGCTTCCATTAGCAAGCATGTGATTGGCAGGACGATAAAGTCTTTTCCCTTGCAGGTCAGCTGCTTTTTAAGAAGAGGGCAATCCTGCTGATCCATCTTTTAGCTACAGTCTCTCACTGAGTCCCAAATCTCCTGCCTTTTAGCTTTGATACGGTTCAAGCTTTCCTCCTTGTATCAGCCCCTACCTGTCATCAGCTCCTCTGTACCAAACAGCCAATATCAGAAGTTTGACCTCGGGGCACAGTCCGGGTGGGCAGGTAAAACCTGACCACTGGACCTACTTCCTTATCTTTCATATCCTGCAATTCATGAAGAAGTATCAAATTCAAACTAAAAAACAGAAGCATGACCTTTTATAAGAACTTTCTGAAAAAGGCTCTGTTGCTTTTCTGAGTATTCTTGAAAAGAACTGTCATCCACCCTATTAAGATAGAAATGGATCACAAATAAGGAAGAGATGGAAAACACTGCAAATCCTTACTAAATGCTAAGTGTTATTTTGAATGTGCTCTTGCAATACCTATGCACTTTTGGCAAAGCATGCAGTAATACAGCAAAAAAAAACAAAACAAAAAAAACAAACCAAGCAAAACAAATACATCAGACCTGTTTACATGTACTTGCTTGGATTGCAGCCTACACTTTTGCTGTTTAAGAAGCTTCAGAAATCAATTAGATTTCCATGGGATACAGAGCATTCTCTATAAAATATTATTTGAACCAAGAGAATTCTAAATGTAAATTGCTAACATAAACTAACTGCTATCACAGGCAACATAATCCTTATTTACATGATATGCTCAACAGCTGGTACTTAAAACTTATTAAATATTATTTATTTCCCATAGCAAGTGTGTGCCCGCCCTGCCTTTTTGCATAGCTGGAAATCACATTTTCCCTTGAAACAAACATAGGCTCCACAAAGATTTATAGTGCTCAGGTGGATGAAAGAAATGATTCCAAAGATCTCCCAACATTATCTCCCTTTAACTAAATTGTCTTCATACAAATTGGAAAATGTTTAGTCAATTCTAACACTGATAATAAAAGGAGAATAAAGGAGAAACCAAAACAGGAAGGCTGTTAGTCAAGGCAAGATTTGTATTTTGCCAGACTTAAACTACCATACGTGCTGAAGTTTGGAGCTCCTAATATTTAGGTATCATATTAATAAATCTTACAGTCATGATCCTAGACTCTCCTCACAAAGGCCATGCTTATCCAACTGTAGATATTGTTCATTATGTTACGTTCCACTGAAAATATAATGGATAAATCTACCTTATCATTTTCTCATTTAAAAATACACTTAGTCCTTTCTAATCATCAGGAGAAACTGAAATACTGTTGCCAAAGGAATTTTCCCTTCTGAAATGCCTTTTCGTTATCTTAATGTGAAAAAAATTACTAAACTATTAAAAGCAAACATGTTCTTACTACATAGATGATTTTGCATTTCTACTCTTTTCTGATGACTTTGACAGACACATAACGGTGCTGAAAAATATTATCAGCATCTGCAGAAAGCAAAAGAGCCTCCTTGTCCAGCTGATGATTCATTTCACTATTTAAATAACATTTTGTACAAGAAATTTTATGAAACAAATTCTTCTTTAAATTTATTTCAAGTATTAAAGGTTTACAAAAGTGAATTGCTATGGTTGAATATACTATTAGAATTCAGAGAGCAGGGAATAGAAGTGACTGTGTAATTAAGACAAGTTGATTTTAGTCTGAAAAACAACCTTTCTTTTGACAAGAACTGTGGAAAAGTGCTTTCAATAGTAATGCACTTCAAATTAATTTTGGTCTAGAATAAAGATCAGCTGGTTAGAAGTAAGTGACTTTCTAACTGTTTAAAAGAATATGTACTAAGTCAAGGAAATATGTTAAATTGATTCTACTTTCCAAGAAGTCATTCTCCAGAAAGAGAATTGCTCAGAATGAAACAACAGTAACAGCACACCAGGGTAACGTGTACTTTTTCAAAAAAATCATCACAGGATCTTTACAAAACAGTCATGACCAATATTCAACATTATATTCATGTAATAATTGTACCAGTAACACAGTGCCCCCTAACACCACGTTTAAGAAACAGTTTTATACTAAATAACAAGGAGTAGTGCCACTAATAACATTTCAAGTAGCTGCTTTTCAAAACCAATTACATGGGAATGCTAAAACATGAAAGGTTCTCAAATTTAATAACTCCAGCATTGGTCAAAAGGGGAAATTAGTAGGATAAAAAACAGCAGCTAGTGTCTTACTTGTCTGAGGTCGATGAAAGCTAACTGCAGGGTGTCTCCCTGGAATCCTGGCACAGGTTCAGAACTAGCAAACACTGCAAGAAAAAAAAAAAAAAAATTATGGATGTAGATTTTTTTTTTAATCTAACAGAAAAATGAGCTGTATGCATTATAAATGATAGCTAGCATTAAAACGAAACCAGTTTGACACAAACACATCACAACTAATAAACTGACTCTAATTAAAAGCCAACCAACCAATCAACAAAACTTTCCAAGAACAATACCTTTAGAATGACATTTAGCAATTCTGCTTACAATTCTAAACCAGTAATAATGCTATAAACATTAAAGCCAACACCTTTACATTTTCAGCCTGAGGTGAATGATTACTGAAGTATTTTGAAATAACACCAATTCCATGGCTGTCAACATATTTTCAAACATCTGCTTTTGTTACAACATCTGCTCTAAAAACAAAAAACAAAAAAAAACCCTCTATCCAAACAGCAATAAAAGACAGACACTAAGTTGGGAGCTTGTTTAATGCGTGGACAACAGGTGGAAAGCTCTCAGTGCCACAGCCAGAGCACAACTGAAATGTCTGTTCATGATAATGAACTTCTGCCCTTCTTGAACCCAAAAACAGACTGACAGAACTGGAAGGTAAAGCTATCTCCTAAGTACAAAAAACGGTAACACATGAATGAAACAAACTAGCTATTTATTTAAGTTAGGAAACCTCAAATATTTTCAAACCTAAAAATTAATAAATGTTTTTATTCATTTTAATTTCATATGCAAGTTGAAGGCAACCAAAGAAAAAAAGTCTATAAAAGAAGGGTAATGTCACAGATTTCTGTCAAGTAAAAACAGTAAAAATAGAAATTCGTTAAAGCTACAAATCCCCCACATTGTACATCATAGTTAAACTAATAATCAGGAAATATCATGAAGCACTGATTTACTATAGAGAAGGTCAATGCTTTCAGGAGAGAAACAACAAAGCTTTCCAGCAGCCTCCTCCTTTGTTCATGTTGCAGAGTGCCATCAAATCAAGACTTCAGCAGTTTCCCACTTCCTTTTATGAAAATCACATGAATAGAGGCTCAGCAAAACGTCCAGGTATTTCAGATTGCTTCAGGATGTACTCAAAAGAAGCACTGATGGGATGGAATTTTATAGCCCATGCGTTCAAAAGAATCCACTTCCAGGCACTGTCTTTTCTTAAATGTAAAGAAGGAAGCAAGTAAAAAGCTGTATGACGGTAACATTTTAAAAGTCAGAGATCAGACATGAAGCACATGCTATGTAATCAATAGTCTTATATATGATCAGAAGGCCTTCTCACGAACTCAGTCCAGTCCTTCAGATAGCAGTACTGCAGTAGCCTAATAACCAACATTAAGGAAGTCATTAACTGTGTGCAAAAAGATGAAAAGGAAACTATCACTGATCTACTGTTTCTTGTAATATAAGAAATAGCAGACAATGAAATAAATGCAGAGAACTTTACAAATCAAAACACAGTACTTTTTCATAGAACACAATGTAATTACAGGGCTCATTCTTACAACAGGTTGTGCATGACAGAAATACAAATGAGAAACAAGTAGAAATTTAAAGAATATATATTTGTAATACAGGCCCTTCAACAGTGTTAAACAAAATAGTCTGAATACATCTGTTCATTAAATTTCTATGTATTTCTGGAAGATGGATCTGCAATGGGAAGGGCCACTCATTGAACAGCCCAGTGTTTTATGATCTTCTCTAAATACTGCCACTGCTGGGAATAGGTTGCGTGGCTAAAGGGAGCCTCAGCCTCATTCAGTTGGCACTTTGATGTTCTTATCCCAGTCACACATTTATAAGAGACATTTACAGGGACACCCACTGCCTCATACATCCACTCAAGTAAGACATCCTACTTCAGAAGAGTTTAAGAGAATTTTTCTTACACTCATCAGCTAGAGCAGTCAACAAACTCGACAGTGCTCATGTGGGTAATACAATTGAGAATTTATCCTAACATATTTAATAACACAGTATTAGTCTGTTTCACTACAAAGCACCTACTACTCAGGTAGCTACAGAGCAAGTATGCAAGGCCTCAAACTAAATTATTATATATGCTCTATTCTCTGTAATTACAATTTTCTATTATAAACTTACTCATGACACTGGAGACATTCATAATAGCATAAACACTTATTCTCCCATTTGGGTCATTTTTGACAGGTGACTACCACAGAATTTTTTTCATTATTAAAATTTCATGAGTTCAAAGGGCAAAAAGATAATCTACTTATGGTAACAGCCAGACAGACCCACACCCTCAGCTCAGGGCTTTTAAGTTTTGCTAACAATTAGGCAAAGCTAATTAAATATTTTCTACTGCACAGCATTTTAGGAAGATATTATAAGAACAGGATTAACATTCTTAATGTCTTTGTCCTAAGGGTCCTTTTCCAGATAGTAATGAAACATTGTCATATATAGATCTTCTAAAATATTTACCCCCTACATTCATGCTAATCTTAAGGAGGATTTGGAGGTGCAGGGGGCTACTTGTTTGTTTGCTTTAGCATGCATAAGGACATTCAGGAATTTTACAATATCTGAGAGTGAAAATGCAAAGATCACCATTAGGACTATCATATACAAGAGTAAACAACTAACTGCTCGGCAGTTTGAATTAGGAACTTCAATGCTTGCAGAAAAATAAACTGAATATACACATTAGATGAATCTCCTATTCACAAAGATTTGTCAACAACTTTTCCTGCGCTTTGTTAATACCATTAAGCCCTTTTCGGAGTATATAAACAAGGATCTTTGGCAGAATGTGTTGCCACAGCACACCCAAGCTTCTCACTATTAAGCACAGAAATACAGTTCCTGTAACAGCCAGTTTGGGAATTTAAAGGAAGTAGAATCCAATGAAAAAAAAGAAAAAGATGTACCAATACCAAAATGGGCTATCAGGTAACAGGTACACAAGAATTGTAAACTTAAATACTGTAAAGATGACTTCACTTTAAGAATTTAATTTTGTTCTTCTCATTACATTTTGTATAGAGGGTATATGTGAATTGACATATATATATATAGATATAGATGAGTTGGATATCTTACAAAAAAGCTTGTGTCTGCTAAAATGGAACTCAAGACATATGTGAGTAGTACTGAATTTCTGTGCTCTTCTTGGTTTATTAACAGGTCCCTTCATTGTATTCTCTCAAAACGCAGTCTTTCAGTCATCATTTGTGTGTGCTCTGCTGGTCTGGGAATTCAGTACTTATTCTCTGACAGTTTGCAGCTCAACTGCAAAAATTTAAATTAGCACCAAACTTTGGATCAAAAGCTAAATTTAGGGCAGCTTCCGTCAGTGTCATAGCATCAATTTTCAAGTCAAAGGCAGAGCTGCAACAGTATTTTTAAATGAAGAGCAGAGAATGGGTGAATATCAGAACAGCCTCTGGCCACTTTGCAGCCCTGCTGGATGCTCCAGCTGTTCAAACAGGCTGGGGGGAGCCACGCTGAGGGGGCCACCAGCTGCCAGGCTCCAGCTCTCCCTGAGCATGGCCAGGTATCACTGCTTCCCCTGCTCCTCTGCTGCCATATGTGTCAAGCAGATGAAGGATTGTCTCAAGTGAGTCAAGTTGACCTGGCCTTGTAGATGGAAGACAGGCAGGTAAAGTGAGGGGCCTCCAGAGGAGTAATCCTCCGGCAGGATTTGGGTTCCGCAGCTCCTGGCATGCTCACCTGGAGATCACCTCAGTGTACATTCAAGAGAGAGCACCTGGGTCAAGAATTCCATTTGGACTTGAACATTGCAGCTCTCAATACATCGCACTGGTTGGAAGGTATATTGCAACCTGCCTTGCACTATATGTTTGCTATCTGATACCATCCCAGAATTTCTTTCACCCTCAGCAATAGGCCGGGTTAAAAACCTTTCCATTCTTACACAGATTCATGGCTGGATGAAGAAGGAAGCCTACTCAATTGTCCCTCCTTCTGCTAACTGATCCTGTCTCACACTTCAACTATATTAAAACAAACCTAAAAACTACAAAAGTTACTGATAACTTTTCCAACAACTAGAATTTCTGACCAGTCCTACTTAATTAATAAAATGTTGATGTAAGGTACCTAGATCTGGATCACTTTGTAAATTAAAGCATTATGTTCACTTAAATTGTAGTGTGAACTTCAAAGCAAAAAGTTGTTGTCTAAATTTGTATTTAAAAAATTTATATGTTTATTTCTGTGAAAGCAAAAAACATAGCATAAAACTATTTGCATGGAGAAGAAGCCAACATATGTTTGCATGGTTGGATCTCTTCAGCAAAATGACTTGATAATACTGCAGCTGTGAAACACCTCGGCTGAGTCAGAGAAATACATACAATCACTTAGTAATACAACATTCCACATAAAATTTTCATATTTTAAAGCCTATACTAAATTACATATAGTGTTTTACCAGCACATTTTCTTGATGATCAGAAAGATACTTCTGTATCTTTGCATGTCACAAATAACATAGCTCAATGGCTTGTTGGCTTGTTGTGGATTTTTGATTCCCTAACTCAACCAGCACACATTCCCAAAGTCTAAAAAAAAGTTTTTAGTCTGGGTCTAAAAAACTCTTGTGCTATTATTTATACCTTGCTTCTCATGAAGTGAGCTACACCAACCTACACCTGAATTCCACCTTCGAGAAATGGCAAATGCCTCTCCTTCCCAACCCATTTTCTTCCTTTGGACACTGAAATACAGTGTATACGCAAAGCCCATTCACTGGGTTATCTTCAATGGAAGCAAGTACATACATAGTATTTCTCTGAACATTTTTGTAAGAAATCAATTATCCTAGTGGAAGATGATCATTAAGAAATAATGACTTGAAAAACAAAAGTAAAACACTGTTCTAGTTCATAAATACGTAAGAGAGAGTGGAAAATACTTCAATTAGAACGAGACATTCTGAAATCAAACTTAAAGCTTTTGTAATGTTTGGAAAGAATAAGCAAAACTGAAGAACAAAGCAAGATGATCAACACTGTTTTTTAAATGACTAAGAAGACCATATGATACTATCCGCAAGCAAAAGCATCAGAAAGATACTTTCAGATTTTCTGCTCTGCCTTTTAAAGTCAGGTACTTTTCATAAAAACAAAGTGCAGGATAATGAAATCCCAGTGATCACAAGATAACTTCCATTCCACCTTAATTTCCTGGAAGTCCAATTATCATGCTACCTCGTTGCTACAACTGTTAAGAATTTCAGCACTTACTGACTTAACAGTTCATTAACAGATAGTTTGGCTGGTTATCAGACTGCTGATTGCCTTTTCTGACAGTAATCACATTTTCCTGCATTTATCTAGATCTCCTCTATTTCATACCAGAAATAATAAAAATGCAATTTCATAAATCAAAACAAGTATCTAGAACATTGCCAAGAATGTATTAAAAGAGCATCTTCAAATACTCTTTATTTCTCATGAATTTTTAGTTCAGAATCATCTCAGCATATCCACCCTGTCCATAAGTAAAATGTCAAATCCCTGTATACAATACAGTAAAAAGCTACCCAATGTTTGTGAATGTTTGCACACCCTAAGCACTAATTGAAATGTCTCTGTTGTACCCATTAATCTTAAAGTGTCAAAGAATAAAGCTGGGAGAGAGTGATGAACAAGAACATAAATCACAGGCATCACAGTGAGGTCTGGAATGTGCCAATGTTGGACCTTATGAATGAAACTGCAACAGCAAAGCAGTCTCTGAGCAACATTCAGTGCCAATTCCTTATTCCACAGAATTATAGAATCAGAAGGGAGGACATTATTTGCTGCAGCATATTATTCTGCCAAGTTGCCACAGTTCTTTTTAAGTTTTTCAAAGGGTTTATGTGTAAAACCATTTTCTTTTTTTACTATGCTTTAAAAGCTTTGTAAAAAGAAATAATTGAAGTTTAATCTATTTACAGTTGTACTTATTTCAAACTTTAGAAATGGAATAATAAAGCACAGGGCAAGCTCTCTCTGTTATTATGCTATTTGTTCAGAAGGCAAATGATTATGTAATGGATACACCAGTTCAGCTTGTCTAAGTGAACGATTTGGTATCAGCTCTATGTATATTATGCAATTTGCTTCCACAGCCAGGATCTTTTTCTAAAATTGGGAAATCAGACGAATGCCTACCCATCTACTAGAAAAAAACAGTTAAGTTTGCAATATCAAATGCACTAAGTATCAAACATCAAAACATAATCTGTGGCCAACTTATGCAATCTCATCATAAGACAAACCTTAATGCTATGATCACAAATATTATTGGCAATTCCAAAAGTAATGCCTCCTATTTAGAAACTACAACAAATACAAAGAGTACAACACAGGCAGAGTCAATTGTCAGCTACTAAACATTATTTTTAAATGTAATTACCACCATTAACTTTGCATTTTCCCCAGAAATGAACACAAGCCTGCATGCCATGCATGTGAACATCTGCACAACCATCCAGAGCATGGCTTGTATTTCACACTGCTGTTACCACTGCTGAAACACACACCACCTCTACCTCACTCACATGTCACTGTTTGGTCTCCTTAAACCTTGAGCAAGCATTGACAAATGTCAATGGGTGCCATTTTTCTGCATGGAGGAATTCATTTCCACACCTTTGTTTCATATACGCTTCCATGTCAGACATGATTGCATCAGACTGACCCTCTGCTACCATATGTCACATGGAAACAACATGTAAAGAAATACTGGTGGGAAGGTTCAACCTCTACTGTCATACCACCAATATTCGCCTCTGATATTGAGGTCCAACAGAATCAATTTGGAGGCATTACTTTTGGAGAAGCCCTTGTATATTTTTTCCAAACAGATCCTGATAATCCTGTCATCTCACCCTATGCACTGAAAGGCCTCAAGGCTGCAATACCAACACCCGTCAGAAAGATGCCTTCATTTCTTGCTACAGAGTTTTAAATGGAATGTAACAAATAGGGCAGGAGGAGGAAATACATGCTTGTGGGCATCAAAAATGTCTTTTAACTTTGCCCCCGGAATCCCGCAAGAATCCCCTGTGATGCTAACTAAATTGCTTGAAAACAAATTTCCAATTTCCCACAGATGGCTGCTAATTGAGCAGACATCAAGTTGTTGGTTTTTTTTTTCATGTGTCCAAGTTAAACACCTGAGGATATGCAGAACTGCCACAATCTAAAGAGGTCACTAAAATCACTGAGATCTGTGCCTCAAACATATAAGAGGAAAGATAATTTGGAGGAAAAAAACAAAAACAAAAACAAAACAACAACAAACAGAGCATGAGAAAGCAAACATATGCATTAAAGAAGTGCTAGTGAGCTTTTTCAGTGAATCTCAGCCATCGACTGCAAAAGTAGGCATGAAATATATTCACACCACAACAATGTTAAGAAACGACTTCCTTAATACAGAGTAAAAGCTCACCTTGTGGCGGTGAGTTCCATGTAAAACATGGGGAAATTAATTCTGTGCTTGGTGCTAGATTCAACCAGTTTTATTGAATAATTCAGATGCTATATTTTGAATAGCGAGTTTATGTTTATTAAATGAGCACTGCCACTCTGCACAGTGAGTAAGCAGTGGTTCTAGGAGGGAGAAAACTCTATGTAACAGCACAATTAAAATTTGTACTGTAATAAATAATCTCAAGTGGGAAAATAAAAATTTCAGACACTTTACTTTTTTGTGCTTAAATTTACAACCATAATATTTATGTAGAATTTCTGGGCAATTTTGTGCTAGACTAAATGTAGTGATTATGATACCATTAGTAGTAGCAACAGTTGTATATTTCAATCAGATACTGAACTTTAAAAAAAAAAAATTAAATTTTGTTCTCAAAATTGCTAGCACGCTTAATTGTAAGTACTTTTATAGGAAGTTGTTATTTCATCATATTAAAAACAGCAACAGCAAACTGACAAAACTTTAATAGATTATAGAAAAAAAGATGATTACATGGTTAACATTACATTTCTCTATAATTTTAAGACTATAGATAAGAATATTGGAACATCTACTTACATTCACACTGTATCACATCTAAATTAAACTGCTGAATTGCTCCCATGCTTATTTGTTTTAATTCAGTGTCCAGTAGCATCTGCATTAGTGATGTTGAAAGATGCTGGCAGGCTGACATNCCTCTACCTCACTCACATGTCACTGTTTGGTCTCCTTAAACCTTGAGCAAGCATTGACAAATGTCAATGGGTGCCATTTTTCTGCATGGAGGAATTCATTTCCACACCTTTGTTTCATATACGCTTCCATGTCAGACATGATTGCATCAGACTGACCCTCTGCTACCATATGTCACATGGAAACAACATGTAAAGAAATACTGGTGGGAAGGTTCAACCTCTACCTCACTCACATGTCACTGTTTGGTCTCCTTAAACCTTGAGCAAGCATTGACAAATGTCAATGGGTGCCATTTTTCTGCATGGAGGAATTCATTTCCACACCTTTGTTTCATATACGCTTCCATGTCAGACATGATTGCATCAGACTGACCCTCTGCTACCATATGTCACATGGAAACAACATGTAAAGAAATACTGGTGGGAAGGTTCAACCTCTACTGTCATACCACCAATATTCGCCTCTGATATTGAGGTCCAACAGAATCAATTTGGAGGCATTACTTTTGGAGAAGCCCTTGTATATTTTTTCCAAACAGATCCTGATAATCCTGTCATCTCACCCTATGCACTGAAAGGCCTCAAGGCTGCAACACAAACACCCGTCAGAAAGATGCCTTCATTTCTTGCTACAGAGTTTTAAATGGAATGTAACAAATAGGGCAGGAGGAGGAAATACATGCTTGTGGGCATCAAAAATGTCTTTTAACTTTGCCCCCGGAATCCCGCAAGAATCCCCTGTGATGCTAACTAAATTGCTTGAAAACAAATTTCCAATTTCCCACAGATGGCTGCTAATTGAGCAGACATCAAGTTGTTGGTTTTTTTTTTCATGTGTCCAAGTTAAACACCTGAGGATATGCAGAACTGCCACAATCTAAAGAGGTCACTAAAATCACTGAGATCTGTGCCTCAAACATATAAGAGGAAAGATAATTTGGAGGAAAAAAACAAAAACAAAACAACAACAAACACAGCATGAGAAAGCAAACATATGCATTAAAGAAGTGCTAGTGAGCTTTTTCAGTGAATCTCAGCCATCGACTGCAAAAGTAGGCATGAAATATATTCACACCACAACAATGTTAAGAAACGACTTCCTTAATACAGAGTAAAAGCTCACCTTGTGGCGGTGAGTTCCATGTAAAACATGGGGAAATTAATTCTGTGCTTGGTGCTAGATTCAACCAGTTTTATTGAATAATTCAGATGCTATATTTTGAATAGCGAGTTTATGTTTATTAAATGAGCACTGCCACTCTGCACAGTGAGTAAGCAGTGGTTCTAGGAGGGAGAAAACTCTATGTAACAGCACAATTAAAATTTGTACTGTAATAAATAATCTCAAGTGGGAAAATAAAAATTTCAGACACTTTACTTTTTTGTGCTTAAATTTACAACCATAATATTTATGTAGAATTTCTGGGCAATTTTGTGCTAGACTAAATGTAGTGATTATGATACCATTAGTAGTAGCAACAGTTGTATATTTCAATCAGATACTGAACTTTAAAAAAAAAAATTAAATTTTGTTCTCAAAATTGCTAGCACGCTTAATTGTAAGTACTTTTATAGGAAGTTGTTATTTCATCATATTAAAAACAGCAACAGCAAACTGACAAAACTTTAATAGATTATAGAAAAAAAGATGATTACATGGTTAACATTACATTTCTCTATAATTTTAAGACTATAGATAAGAATATTGGAACATCTACTTACATTCACACTGTATCACATCTAAATTAAACTGCTGAATTGCTCCCATGCTTATTTGTTTTAATTCAGTGTCCAGTAGCATCTGCATTAGTGATGTTGAAAGATGCTGGCAGGCTGACATGCAAGCTGTCTGGGCCACTTTTCCCTAGTAGAAAGAGCAACACATTTTACGATAGAAACAAATGACATATTACCAAGGAACAGCTTATCTGATTTGATCTTATTATACGCTCAGTCTTAATGAAGCAGGACTTAGATTAGAAGAAGAATGATCACACTTTTAGCTCTTTCTCTGTCCTGTTAGCTTCGCTTCTACTAAATCAGCAAGGAAACTAAATTAAATGGATGTCAAACAATTATTGAAACTTCTTCCAGAAATCCATCAGCTTTCAAAGATACAAGGGTATTTCCAAATAAGGAAGAGCATAATAACAATATAAGCTGTGGATGCTTAAGTGTGGATTTTTTTCACTCAAATCGAATGGAAACAAAAATGTGTGCATCACCATGCTGCAGATTTTTAAAAACAGTCATAAAAAAAGAGATATTAACCAAAAACATTGCTTTCAGTTGGGGTATCTCTCATAACAGCTTTTGCTAATCATTGACACATTAGTTGCTTGAATTCCATCTCAGAGCTTGGTGCTAAATTATTTAAAATATTCATGCTATCCATCATTTTTTTTTTGGTACTTAATAAATCAGTGCTGTCAGTAATCAACCACGTACAAAATGAAATGCAGCCCTCTGCTGTACAGAATAGAAATATTTTTTCAATCAGTCTAGTTAGTAACATTTCTCTTAACAAAGCAAAAGTAATTGAGACAAATCATTTCCAGACCAGAGAACAATAAAACAAATCACAAAAATCAGTAGTTAATTTGATAAATTATTAACATTTTAGTGCATAAAATTATAAAAATATGGAAATTCTGCTACAGAAGGAAAACAAATGAAGAGCAGATACTCGATCAACATTCTATTCATAGCACAGCAACCTTCAAAATCACAGAGATCTCGGCTTGCAAATGGAATTATAATAAACTGGTTTTATGTGCTTAAAAGATGCTTTTCAATTACTGTATTACAATGTATACTGAAACAAAGGTAAATATTTGCATGTTTATATGAAAGAAATCATAACTATGTAATCCACCTACTGGGGTATATAAACCACTGCCATTTTACTACTATCCAACAGTAAAGTGATGACAAATATTCTCTAAAGTAATGGTTCCCCAACTGCTCTGTGCAAGGTTGGGATGATCAATTCACTGTTGACTCACAGAAACACATATAAGCCAAGGAACGTGGTAAGGACTGACAGCAGTTCACTGTTGAAAAAGTTTGGGAAGTTCTGCCTTAACATCTGAAGATTTTGTCCTTAATAGACTTGTTCATATTATTAAATTTTCATGCATACATTAAACAGCTTTTGCTAATACCTTTTAAGCTTTAAAATACCTCAAAATGTTAGGAGCTTTATATCTAAAATGAGATGTCAGTTTCTTAATTGAACACCTCAGAAAAGCAAATAACATTTTTGACCAAAACAGATGAACTGACAACATGGAATGTAAGAAACAATGCAAGAACAGCATGCTTAAAAGTCTCCCAAATCCATTGGTAATTACACTGGGAGACATGCAGCTCTATTCCCCAAGCAGAACAATATCAATATGAATGGGGGGGGAGGGGAGGGGGAAGACAAGAAATAAAAAAGAAAATGAAGAAAAAAGGGGTGAGGAGGGCAATCAATGGGCCACAGTTCATTTAATTACTGCGTAGTGGGTTTCAAATACTTAATGGAAATGTCATTTTGATTTAATGGAACAACTAGTGCATCGCTGTTTAAAGTACTGCTCCATCAAATCAGCTCCATGTCCTATTTAAGCTGCCACTGTACTGTCATAAAAGTTCAACCAGATTAATAGGTTGTCAGGAAAAGAATTAACATTTAATGTATTTTATATGCAAACAATGTGTATTCCTCCTATTATTATAAGTCAAAAAGAGAATTTTATTTTTCTCATAAGCATCTGTAGTTAATTGTTGAAATATGGCAAATATCAATAGTACTGGAGCACAAGATAATGGTTACAATACAAAAATGACATGGAAAACTTTAAATAAATATCAATACACATACATTTAATGCTTCTTCTAAGATTCTGTAAGATGGAAACATCCTAATATTTTGACTACTTCCAACTATGCAACTTGAACTACAGGCTTATTGTTCACATGGTAAATAATAGATTACCATACAGTTTACACTTTACAAAAATCGATTAATCATTAATCATTATCTGGAGGTAGCTAAATTTATCAACCTAAATGCTGAATTTTACCTCAGATAAATATGAACTTCATTGTAACCCTCATCAAAATTCAGTGCTTCCCAGTAGAAAATAAGTTGGATGTACAACATTTTTAAATGAATGAAATCCAAATCTGTTTGACAAACAAGTTCCAGTTAAAATCCCTCTGCAAATTTCCATCATTCACCAATTAATCAATTACTTGTCATTTTTTCATAATGCATTTTAAAGAGAAAATTCGAGATTTGTGAACATAAAAAAACCCCAAACATTTCTTTTCCACAATGAAATAAATCTCATTTAGTTCAAAATATTTTTTTTTTTTGTGAGAGAGAGAGAGAGAGAGTGGTTGTGCCAACTGTATCAAGCAATAAAATATCTATATTCAATAGCATGCAGAGATTCAGCAGGCTTCTCACATTTGTTCCAGTATTGCCTCCCATGTGGAGACACTACTATTATCTCCACTCTCCCTATGTTAATTGCTGCTATCTACAAAACCTATTCTTCCACTCAACCAATGTAAAGTTGAGGAAACAAGGACCCTATTCTATAAGCAAAAACACCTGCTAACAGTGTTAAAGGCAACCGTTTTTGTTTTAGTTTTTTTTTTTACCCAGCCTTCACATTTTGCTGAAATAAAAGTTTGTAAAAAAAAGAAAACCCTTAGACAAACTTATATTTCAAAGGAGCTTATAAAGAGAATCTGCTGACATATTAAATCCTTTTTTATAGGACCCAAAAGCTTTTCTCCAAAGAACAATTGCAGTAAAGAGACATTTGGCTCCTAGGAAATTCCCAAAGGGTCAGCCATATGCATCCTTCCATGGCACCTCCACGGCACTGCTTTCTAAGACCCACGCTAGCTGTCTCAAAAGCAGCTTTCATCATTCACTGTGGTGTCAGTCAATATGATTTATGGACTGCATTCAACAAAGTCAAAGGATATAGAATGAGAAATATGACTACAATCTTCTAATTTGTTTTGTATTGAGCCACTTAAGAGTCAAAGACCTGATGTCAGGCTGAAACCAGCAACACAATTAACCGACCAGTGACAGATTCATCCATCCTCCCTGCCAGGCTATGCCAATCAAAGACAGCATGAAGCAGCATTTGGAGAAATCAGTAAGAAAACCCATTCTCTAAGTAGCCTATGGAGGCTTTTGATTGACAGTTTTTGAATATAGCTGCAGAAAACCACCACCCCTTCACCCTTACTGCAAGCTGTGAAATTAGGCTTCTGCTGTCAATCACAGAAACAATAAAATAACACAAACCACCATCCTCAGCATAAAAGGAAATAGCAAAACTTATCTGTTAAATCTAAGAAGTTAAGATTAAGAATTTATTTAACAGTATGAAATGTCCAGCAAAAAATAAAAATCTGAAACTGAAAAAAAAAAAAGAGGCAACAAACCCATAAACATGGATTTCGTCAGTTACAAAAACTAAAGCAGAACTCACATCCAACTTTTAAACTATTGATAAAGACACAAGTATATTAAAAACCTAATAGAACTGTAGGACTCAATTTTACTTCTAGTATCCACAACAAATTCTACTGAAAATAGCCAACAATATCTAATTGAAAATAATTTTTAATTGCAACTTTTCACTAACTATTTTTTCCTGAAAGGATGACTAACTTCATACTCACAAAGCACAAAAATTGTAAAACCTTTTATATACATATCCATAATCTAAAAACAAAATGTAAAATTACTCTTTACCTGTTCAAAATACAAACTTAAAAAATGCAAACTTTATCATTCAATCGTCTTTACAAAGTTAACATCTGTATGATGAAAATTTGATTTCCTTTTTGATTAGAAGTATCTAATGACACTATACATTGCAGCATGAGCTTAAAACAGGATGTTCATGTAAAAGAAACTGAAAACAACAATAATCTCAAAATACTAAATCCTTGTGACTTCAGAAAACAGAATCTTTAAAAGCTGCATGACTCTCAAGTTGTAAGCTTTCACAAGCAATGTAGCCTTCATGCCATTCATCTCCGGAATTCTAGCAGTGCTTGGTCATGATACAACCAGCTTACTGATACCTACCCAACAGTAACAGGAAGTATTTCTAAACAAAAGATTCAACATTCCCAGAGCTCATGCCATCTTGATAGTTCATCATGAGTATTCAAATAACAGAAATTTGCACTGGAATGCACATCTAGTGTTATTCAGTTCAAACTCCCACTTCAAGGAGTGCTTCCTACCCTAGTTCAGGTCCATTGGCTTTTTACTTGGTGGATATAGAACAAGTTCCGAAGTAGAATGCTTTGTCCTCTATATTCCTCTTCTCAAAAGGACTCTGTCTAATGACTGGAACTATATGTGATCTAACACAGTACAGTGTATCACTGCAGTGATGACAAGGTAATTGGAAGTTCTCATAATCTACTAAAGCAGCTGTACAAAGTTACAGGAAAACAAATTATTCAATGAACAGAGAGTATCTCTCTTTTCATTAGTGAAGCACATGTGTATAATAACATATTTCAACGAAACAGACAAACTTCCCACCAGGAAAGGTGGCATGGGAACTAGCTTTAAAGGAGTTGTTGCATGGATCACCCTTATCCTCTCAGTTATCTGGAGAAAGAAGCTCTCCATACCATGAAGAGATGAAGATTTAAGTACATGAGCACCATTGGATTCTAGAATAAAACCACAGCTGGAAATAACTCTCGTGGGGGAAACACTGACACTGCTTCAAAACCGAAGTCCTTCCAGGTGACTTCCAGCTGCAGAACATCAGCTCCCCTGCCCTGCCCTGCCCGCAACTTGACAAGCCCTCCCTGGAGCTGGTGGTAGCTTCTTAACAAGATCACCAATCTTGAGTCCAATGAAAATAGATGAGAACTGAGAACATCAGTGAGAACTGCACACGTTGGAAACTTATCCTTTATTTCCAACACCTTCAATTAAAGTACACTCTCCTACTGACACTTTAGATGAGGTACTTTAGTTAAATTTGTCTATGTCGTTAAGTAATGAATTAAGCTTTAGTTTTATCTTTTGTCAAATTTCAGGGTAAATTTAGGATGTAAACTAAAAATCCTAAGGGGAAAAAAAAAAAAACCAACAACAAAACAAAACAAAACAAAAGAAAACAACACCAAAACCCAAAAACCAACAACCCCAAAAAATTGAACATTTAAATGATCACAAATTAAAAGGAAATAGAACAAACCTAATATAATTTAATATACACTCAATGTATTTTCTTGTCAGTCAGGAGTAGAATTTACTATTTAATGGACGCTATTCAATTTTACAGACAATCTCTATGCACTTCAACACAAACTACTTTGGATCCACTTCCAGCTTCCCTGGTAAACAAGAGACAGAGATTCCCCAAATTATTTTTGGCACCTAATCCAATGACTACTGTCCTGTAACAAAACTGCCCAGATGTCTGGCTGCCCTTGATACAAAATTCTAATCTATACTACAAATAAATTCAAATTACTGTTGACAATTACTGAAAAAATAGACCAAGGAATTTTAGACAACAATACAGATTTTACTATTTTTTCCCTTTAAACTGATAGTTTATTTTAATTCCAAATTGTTATGGTAACTACTGATAATTGTATCAACATAAACTGAAGGTTTTAACTAATAGAATAAAATGCCTTTTTCAAATTTGTCCACCTCTTGCACATGTATTTTAAGTTTATGCTTTATTGAATACAAGAATACATCTGTGCACCAGTGAGATATTGAGTATTAAAGATTTTGCTCTGGTATTAAACTACATTTAATTATTATTATTAAAGTAATTTTTTCTTTTCCCTGAGAAGATAATTTTAACTGCAACTTTTCCAGCTTTCATAGCATTAATCCCCACACTGTATACAGTCAGTGCATTATATGCTTATTCACTCACATAGTGAATAGCACAGTATACATTTGTTCAGTTAAGCAGCATATAGTAATAAGATTCAATTACATTAGTGATGGTAAACCAGAATTAGAGGTTCACATAGTAATGTCATGATTTTAGTAATAATTTCAACATTTTCATTATAGTAGAAATGCTTTTGCCAAATTAAAATAAACTGCTTGTACAAAAATTGATGACCTGAAAATAATCAGAGCCTGGAGGAATTTCTAAATGCAATCCATCATCTTCTAAACAAATATATATTTGGACAAACAAATTCCCTTGACCACAGACAGATGTAGCAGAGAAAAGACAGACCTTTCAGTAATACTTTATTCTGTTATGTCAAACTACCTCGATTCTGTATGCATGCCTCATCACTGCATTTTGATACCTGACCTCACTTGTGAAAGGCCTCAGAGCCTCCTCTAAATGATCTCATTTGGGATGCAATGCACACCACCCGCCTTCTGCAAGGCTTTTTCGCTCTTGCCATTCCAGCGTATGAAAGCTCTGCATTAGCCATTAACCTGATTCCTGCATGCAGTCACACGAGGCACACAGCAAGTCGTCAGCAAAACAGAAACACTTTTTTTTTAATGATTAAAAATTGAAGCAATAAGCCTGCAGGCAGTTCATAGTTTTTTCAGTTCACATGCTTTTCTTCATCTTGCATCTACTTACCGACATAGCTGCATGGTCATTGTTGTTATTCTGAGAAGGAAACCAGTAAGGCAATCAAATCAAAACAAAAAATTTAAGATGTACTGTCAGCATCAAAAAAAAAAAAAAAGAATAAAAATTGGTAGCAATAAAAGGAAACGTTTCCAAAAATAACAATTATATAATTGCTTTAAAAAAAACAAAAAACAAAAAACAAAAAAACACCCATGCACTTCTATAGTATTTTGTCAATGTACAACAAAGAGATTATAATTGAAATAATACTAGTTCAGCAATAAAATGTTTTTCTGTAATAACACACTGCATACCAAAATATCAAAACAGTAAACTTCGATCAGGTAACATCTGTTGTTTTGCCTTTCCATGAAGTTTTCTATATAACAAATAATACATTCCAAAATACTTATGCCATGTTTACTGCCTTGGCCTATGAAGGCTATCTGTATGGTATTAACATACTTCATTCAGGCAAAATTTAGAATGGCTTAGGACAGTAATAATTTAAATGTTACACAATCCTTAAATAATTGTTAATGTAAAGGTAATGATGCTATAACTGGAAGATGAAATTAACATATTTTCTTTTTCAAAACTGATGCTAAAGCACAGTACATACATACAGAAGAGAAAACTGAGACACAAAACTTAAGAGAAGAAAAACATTCAGAGACGTAAGATGTTTCCAGTGATTCCGTGGATCTAGCAGACTCCAGCAAACTTGTGCCATGAAGTGTGCAAGTTCAAAAACACTGAGATCAATGTCTATCTGATTTAGATCTCTTATGTTCCCATTAAAATAACACAAATTGCACAAAACATTTAACAGAGAGAGTATGCTTTAAAACCTATGTCTATGCTGTCACAGAAATAATTCAATATAGCCTCAGGTGAGAGCACGAAAGGAGACCTCCAGGTGTGTTTCCACAGCTTACACACAGATCTGAAACAAGACAGGACTCTAATGACAGGAACCCAGCAACCACCAGGGAAATCCAAGAGCAACCAGAAACCTCCTGCCAGATCAGACTCCTCAGCCATACAGCCCCAGCTTGTTACCTGCCCAGAGTTTAAATTACAAAATAAACAGTTCACAGGAACTAGCTTTCTCCAAAGGTTGGCTTGCATCTCCAGGTACTTGTTTCTATTCCTTTTATGTTTTTCAAGCCTCTTAATGCCATAGCTGCTACTTTCCAACACTCCTAACAAATTATCTCATTAAAAGAACCTACAACTTCCTTTCAGCTGACAGTAGGACATTTAAACTTCTGCCTGTGGTCCATTTTAGAAGACCTATATCACAAGCTGTACATCATTGTTCACCACTGCTACGTGCAAGTGCCCATTGAGGAGCAGTGACATTTGTTCAATGAGTAACAAAAAGGTGACAGTGAATTTAACCAACAAGTATGTTATCCTTTATTAAAAAAAATGCTCAGCTGACTTGGCATGGAAGCTTGTGCCTCACACTTCCCATTCACATCACACTGAATGGGCTATGACTTCAAGTAATTAAAAAAAAAAAAAAAGGACTGAAGAATCGCAGCCACTTAGCAGAATTTGGAAGACCTGATAAGCCCACTATGTCAGCAACTTCAGCACCTTGCTGTGAATGTAAATAAATTATCTTTCAGTCTGGAGCCTCAAAACATTTATGCACCGAGAATTGATTCCTGACAGGCATTGCACACGGGTAAAGCACTCAGACATTGTTGTGACATCAGCAACAAAGGACAAGCTGATGAAAAGCAGACGCATCTTGAAAGACTTCTGGAAGTTATTCCACATCTACAAAGGTATAAACTCTTAGGATGATAGCTCAAACTAGAAGATCTTGCTTTTTTATCTTTAAGGAAGGAGAAAGTGAACAATGGAATGAAACAAGAAGTACATCAATCAGGATACCAGTGCCCTTTCACCTGGCACAAAGTAACAAAGGATATATTTGAATAAGAATGGGGACTCACTTCAATGATGTTCAATTAACAAGAATTATTATTATTATTATTTTTTGTCAGAGCTACTTAAAAAGAACAAACCCAAGGCCTCCAGAATCTGCACAAATGGAGGACTTGCACCAATTCAGTGCCCTTTGTATCAGTGAATGTAAACACAGAAGTGTACAACGAAGGACATCTGAGGACTTGCCTGATCTAGTAAACCACCTAACTTATTACACTATTTGTATATCAGCTGTTGTTTGTATTACTTTAGAGTATTCAGAAGTATTTTCTAATTATTATCATAGGTAAGCATCATCAACATACTGAAACATCTGAAGCGCATCTGTACTGAAAATACTGAAATATGTGCTAGCACACATGCAATTAAAAAAATCACATATTTGTTCAAAATCTTAACATTATAAAAGAAAATAATGCTCCAATGGTTCGATTTTACACTTAATTTTGAACACTTACGGGTAAATGAGTAAAAACTTGAAAGGTGCTTCTTAAGAAGTTAATGAGGTCCATTAAGTAGCCACTGGCTCTTCCATCTGATTCAGACATTGTCCAATCATAGTCAGCAATCTGAATAAACTCATCTATTTTTTGGTTTAGCTTTGTATATATTTCTCCTTCTGCAGCATGCCTGGCATCCTGAGGGCAAAAAAAAATGCAGAATTAGCAGAATTCTGAAATACTACTATAACATGGACTAAATCATTTTCTTCAATGAAATTGAAGTCTTACAGGTTTTTATTTTTTTAGAATTTTTACTTTCTACTCTATGTTAGCTTGTGTATTGAAGCAATAAGTATGAGGCTGTTGTTTTTAAAACATTCCTATGATGCTGACTAAAAGTATATATAAGTATACTTAAGAGAATAATCTAAATTCTCAGAAATCAAGGAAATATATTTTAATTTGGAAACAAAACAATTGCTTTACTCTCTTTCACAACAAGCATGTTTCATTCAGCTTTACAAATATATTAACCCTGAAATTTATTTGATCTCTTTTACAAAGTGAATAATAATAGAACTCAATTACTTGAACCCAATTACTTTATGCTATAAGGCAGGAGGTCCAGCAACCACTGCACATTTATGTAATTCGTATCTTTAAGGTGCACAACTGAAACAGTACATTTTCTGCAAAACTAGCTTGTAAATACTTTCAATAAACAGTCCTCCTCCAATGCATAAGAATTTGACAATCTGTTAACATGTCAAATAAAAGAATACGCTGACAATCACAGTTCTATAGATGTATATGACTCTAACAGTTTAAATAAAGTTAAGCCTTTGTTTAAAGTTTCTAATTAACGAAGAGACCTCAGTTTCAACATTTTATAGTGAAAAGACCTGCAAATATGTTTGCTTAAGTTTAGTGTGATCACTTAGTCTACAAAACAAAGAAAACCCAAATTATTTATGGAGTGGCTGTATCATCTTCACCAGCTAATCATTCGTACTAAATGGCAATGACAAGATCAGCCCATTAGTTTTTGTTTCTGGAAGCCTGTTTCTGGCTACCATTTATTCTGCTTTGGTTATTGGGGTACAACAGAAGCAGTGTGCAGCAAACTGTTTAATCAAGGAGTGTACACTAAGAAAAACATGTGAGGAGACTACAAAATGGACTCCAAATCCAAAGAGTACTTTTGAGAAACAGTGTTGTGAATCCCATGCACAAGTGCTCCAGGGAGACCTCACTATGGTCTTCTAATACTTGAAAGAAGCATATAAAAACAGGAGAGTGAATGACTGTTTACACGGGTTGACAGGACAAGGGGAAATGGTTTGAAACTAAGACAGTGGAGATTTAGGTTAGATGTTAGGAGGAATTTTTTCACTCAGAGGGTGATGTTGCACTGGAACAGGTTGCCCAGAGAGGTTGTGGATGCCCCATCCCTAGAGGCATTCAAGGCAGGGCTGGATGTGGCCCTGGGCAGCCTGGTTGGCGACCCTGCCCACAGCAGGGGGGTTGAAGCTAGATGATCTTTGAGGTCCTTTTCAACCCAGGCCATTCTATGTTTCTATAAGTCTTCACTTACACTTGAAGACTTATAAAACGTGAATTAGCAGCATTCAGATATGGGATGACTTCCAGAGGCAGAGGAAATACTCCATCTTTTATCTCAGTGACATAAACACGTCAAAAGACTTTTGAAAGCTCACCAGACTTTCACCCATAAGAAAAATGACAAAGGCGGATGAAGCAGTTTTGTTGAACGGCTTCTTTCTAAGAGGAAGATTAGGTTTAGAAACAAACTTCTTCTTTATTAGATGAAATTCATGAACAAATAACATTTCTTAATAAAATCAGACTACGAGTGCAGTGTTTTGCTATGAATGTTAGGAAAAGCATGAATTGGCCTTACAAGTAAACATCCACAGACATGAAAATTCAAACAGACACATGCACTACTGGTGTATAACAGAACCAACATAGCCTCGATCTATAAGATAGGTCAAAACTTAGTAAGATTGTACTGGCATGGCAATGGTAACTTCACAACAGCTGCTAGACTTTTTCTGCTTTGTCTTACTCAAGAAATTCTTAGAAGGGAAGGGGAAGGGAGAAAAATAGGAAAATCACTGGCAATCATTTGGAAATACAAAGTGTATTGCAATTATGATGATGTCTTATTCTACCTCACCAACCTTTTAACATATGCTAGAGGGGATATCGATATCAAATAAGCCATAAATTACACCAAAAGGAAAAAAATGGGATGCAGAAAACAGAGCTACTCTCAGTAGGATTAATCCTCCTTATCCCATTTGTCTTTACTTCACTGTATACTGCAAAAAAACCCACATACCTAAAGTACAAGTTACAGGTGCTTTGGAATCCCTTATGACATTTTTGGATGTTGTGTTTCTCTTCCAAAAATCTCTACAAAGGAGTCCCAAGTGACTGGGAAGGCAACGCACTGGCTGGATTTACTGGATAAAATGACCCATGCAGGATTATTCTTCTGTAGGAATGTTTTCTTCAGAAAGAAAACCCCAAGCCCATTTCCTCCCCAGAACACACACAGATTTGCTTTTGTTCTAACCCAAAAAAAAGCTACTTGGCTAGATTCAGTTGATGAAATAATTTCTGTCTTACTTTACATATATGAACTCCAGTACTCTGTTATGCAATATATGCAATCACCTGGTTGCACTCATTGTCTATGGAGAGTTTCTTTTATTAGTAAGTCATGGCACTTTTAAAATTATTTTACAACAGGACTGTTAAGTTCTTGCTTACAGAGAAAAACTAAGAAATGCAGAGGTTAAGTGACTGATTTCTCATTTCTTAGATAGCTAGCAGCAAACCTTGACAGAGAACCCTGCTCCTTTAAGTGCCATCCCAATGCCTTCCCACAGAATACCACATTGCTCATGAGAATAGTTTGAAACCTTTGATGTGAATACCTATGATTCCATAGAGTATACAGGTTTGGTTTCTGAATGAACAGTGATTATAATATCAACCATATAGTCATGTAGATATAAGTGATAAAAATAATAAAATTTGGAAGAATCCTTCTCTAAGGATACTTATCTTTAAAGATAAAAAATAAAGCTTTTTTGTACATAATTATACACAAATATAATTGTTCATATCTAGCCCTATTTCCATTTTAACAAGCATTACTATGCAAATAAATGTAAAGGACATTAATAAAAACAGGAATTCTAAAAACAATTGGATAATTTATGTTTTGTAACATGTACTAAATACTGCTTTTACATTACCATTACACAGTCTGAGAATATACCACAAACATAAACCATGTCAGATTACAATAGCTGTTTCACTTGACTCCATTCAGAATGCAAGATGTTACACTGCTTGGAGCTTAATCCATGGAATGCTCCTGGAGCAGTCAAGCTTTGTTTGTCACTCTGTAACTTAATAAAACAGGCATCAGCGAGAATATAGATGCTTCTCATATATTAAGTTCCTATACCAATAACATAAAAAAACAGCATTTATCTGTGTTAAATCTGAATTCCTAACAGAGCTTTTACAGTCAAAATGAGAAAATATGCAGCTTTCCCCTCACTCCGTTTTTGTTTTTAAATATATTAAAATCACTGCAAATGAATTAACTTTTCATATCATCTGTTATGCAACCATATATATGCCATACCTTAAATGTAGAAAGGCCATAAAGCCTTGCAGTGTGAACAGTCACTTGTGAAATGTTCGTGATGTTAGAGATAAAATCCTCAAGGTATTTACAGGCTAGTTCCAGGTGCGTTGTGTTTATGATGATTTGAACAAGCTACAAGAAACAAATAATTATCATAAAATGCACTTTTCTATTACGCATTGACATTTGATGTTGTAAACAGGGAATGCTTTCAGAAACAGTGTTGCTGGAAGCTAATTGCAGCATTTCAGGTTATCAGCTATTAACCGACAACTTCCAAGTTAGCTTACAAATACCACTAACAATTAATACCACAGTTTACATACAGATGCCATTTTAAAAATGAAGACTGTAGATGTCTACTCAGTGAGATTAATTCAATTGTTATTTTAGAATTAAAAAAGGGAAAATAAAGGATAATATACTGCCAAAAATAAATCACTAGTTTGTACTACAAAAGCAAGCAAACAAGAAAACAAACACCATTGTGAAAATTAAAAAAAATAAATAGATACATAAAGAATTTTAAAGCAGACGCTGCTTACTTTTCTTACGTAATCTTAATACTATATTATATGTACTTTTACAAGAATATTTTTAGCAATAATTTCCTTAGAAGAGCACAGACTGGGGCATGTATTTTAAAGCTTACCTCTGTTAAACCTATATGAGGTTTCTTAATTAGGTACTGCAAACAACTACTGAGAGTTCTTGTTAGCAGCAAATTTGTCGATTTTCTAAGCATGTCATCTATTTCTGTTGAGCTGAAATAAAAGTGCATTTTTAAAACATGACAATACCTTGACAGTAAAACTCAATTTCTTCCTTACAAAGAGAATTTCTAGTGTTCAGAATTATCCATGTGTATTGAATTTCTGGTTGCTTCAAGTCATCTGTGATCTAACACACAAAACACCTCTTTCATTTACCAAATTATCCATTAACTATATTTCAACATCGAAGCAAATCCTGTTATTTTTAGATTTTGGACATGTTTATTGACACAGCAGTTAGGAAAGAGTAATTTGTGTTTTGTAATGAGTTACCACAGAGGTCAACACGCACCAATTAGTACGTGTAAATTATAAACAGTAACAATTAAGAACGTGTGAAAGCAATTCATTTACATCTTTAACAGAGCAGAAGTGGGTGAGCAGCCACAAATAACTCCCAGATTTTAGACCTGTCATGTTATTTTACATAATTATAACCGAGTTTTAGAGGTTCACATGAAAACAGGACATGTCAGAAACATTATGTTTTCCTTCAGGAAAAGGTGGGAAAGAAGAGGGAGTTAGCATGTAAAAGGCACATTAAATTGCAGGAGAAATAATTACTAGGGAAACACTGAAAATGGAAAGGTGTTTAAAGTAATCAGGGATGCTACACAATTACTGTGGAAATGATCATTACTGAAGTATGTTTATGAAATCTTACAGGCTTTGTTCAACCAAAAATCTCCAGATTATCCAAATCAGTCAATAATGTTAAAAAAGCCCTAGCACTGCTTTGGTGTGTTCACTACGGCAAGCTAAATTCATCTACACATGCATTCCATACTTTCATGTATACGTACCTACATTGTAGATACACTATAGTACTGGGAATCACAGATAGAATATAAAGAATTATGCATGTAAGCAAGTAAGTACCCATAAAAATGAATTTTCAAGTTAATATTAACTATTATTTCACTTGGAAATTATAGGATAGTTTATGGTCATTCGCATTCACAATTCTTATAGATTACCTGCGGTGAAGTGATTCTGAAAACTTCAGGCTTGCATAAATGAATTCCTTAACCTGGATATAAATCTGAGGCACTGACTGAGACATTGGGAGCTTCTTAGGAAAGGATTGCTGTGAAAATAAAGATAACACTCTGATTCTAAGGAGAGATTGGTATCAAACGTAACAACTGGAAAACTACTTAACACCAGCAATATTTTAATCTATCAAAAGCTTTTCTATTTTTCACCAAATATAAGCAGTGGTGTGTATTGAGCTGACTTCTGCATCTGTTTAAACATCTTATAAACAAAATGTAACATAACCACTTATTTAAGTTACAACAAAGTTTGGAGTGTTTATTGTTCTCTATCAGCTACATTCCTGATGGATCACAAAATTATTTGAGTCCACTTTCAGGTACCTGCAGCAATGGATCTTGAATAAAACAGTTCCCCTCTACATCAGTTACTCCCACTGTGCTTTAAGTCCTTTATGTCAATTCCATCATGGGTTTGTTATTACTTGATCAATACTGTCAAAATCATTTTCAGAAGGTGGAACATACTAATCACCCTTTTATGAAAGCAAATTTCAGTCAGAGAGTGGTTGATGCTATGAAAGAATACCACATCAGAATGCCAGTACAGCAGAATTATTACAGTCCCTTCATATCTACTTTGTCTCACATATTCAGATACAAATATCTAATTTACAAAGCACGATAATGAAGTTGTTATCTCAAATATATCCATGTAGATCATTACTTGCATTTCTGCAGTATTACAGCACATAACACTGTGTGTTACAAAACCCAATGTGTGGCAACAAAATCTAAGCTACCTCATTAAATAAGGACTGTATTAATTAAAATGAATTATTAATTTGTTTACAAAACAGTAGGTTTCATTATTCACTCAAACATCAGAGCAAGTGATTAGAGCCTTAATTTTCATATTTATTTACGAATACATAATTACACTCTTAATCTACATAGATTTTCTATTTTTAATTACTTTCTAATTAGAAATATCATTTCTGTTCTAATCATTCCTAATTGGATTTTGGCAAATCTTAGTAACATAAAACTTCTCCTTACCTTATCAAGTTCTGAATCTTGAAAAGGAAATTTGCTTATAACTATTTTGTATTCCTCTTCATTTGCTACAGGAATAGGGCTGTAGTTATCTGCTTCAAAAATATCCCTGGTGAATTAGTTAATAACATGATAAAAATAGAGATATGTAATTTATTAACAGTACTTTGCAATAACAAAACATGTTAACGAATATAAATTTTAATACTAAATTTAGGGGTGCAATGTCAAAATATTATGAATTGGAATCATTTTAAGTTCACAAGTCCAAACAATGTTTAGATGAATTTGAGAGTAACTATTTTATGCTAACTCTTTAAGCTCTGTCAAATCACAGAGTAAAAAAAAGCTGAAAACATTTTACTATGCATGTCTGAAAATACAACATAGTAAAGGAATTTTTGAACAACTAGTCTATTCCAGGAAAACTGTGAGGAGGTGTTTGTTACCAACACTTTGCCTACACTAAAGCAGATACTCAGAGCATCCAACTTCAGTACAACAGCTACATGTGCTAATGGAAACGATTCAGAAAACATGAGTAGGTCAATGGGTACAGCTTTACTGAAGTATCCTCTTGGACTTCTCTACTAGTCCAATGACTAGGAGTCTAGAGAGAGTGAGAATCTTAAGTGGTCAATTTAATTTTAAGGTTATGTGTAAAATGATTCAACGATCTTTATGGTAAACAATATATGCACATTTAGACATCATACTCAATATCTGCAAACAGGCTTTGGAGTACAGTCCCAGGCTGCCCTACTCCCAGGTTAACGATTTGCTCAGAAAATAATTTCAAAGAACATGTGCAAACCCACTTGCATTGAAAGAACATGAAGACATTGGCAAAGTCAGAAGTCTGTCACTGATAGATATGTAATGTCTAACTTTAAACATGAAATCAACCGAAACTAGGAACCACTTGGCAATGGCCTTTTGCAATTGCCTAGGCTGATTAGATTACTAAAGAAGAAAAACAGGGTCCTTCTCCAGTGTTTCTCCAGTGAAGACCCTAAGAGGGAAGGTTTCTTCTCCCCATTAATTACAGAAAGCAGTCCTTGATGGTCTTCTCCTAAATTTAGTTATATGCAATGAATACATTAGTTCTACTTTATCTGAACTTCATATGCAATACTAACTCAGTCAATTCTTCCAGAATTACCACTGTAACAAAATTATAGACACAAGTAATAAATGCAATACGAAAGGCACAATTATTTTGAAATACTAACCTGAACAATCCAGACCACTTTTTAAGAAGTGTTTCATTATACTGGTCTCTTATCTCAAATAAAAGATCAAAGAGTCGATTCACAGGAAAACCATAACCCTAAGGTATAAAAATGGAAAGGATGGATAATTCAGGAACTAATTTGCTATTTCTTATTATATCTTCAAGACTCTTAAATAAGACTGATCAATCTTATCACTTCTACAAATCAGATTACACTACTTTAAATACACAACCAGACTATTTATTATATTCTTACAAATTATTTTTTACCATACTTTCAGCTAGCAGGCCGAAATCAGTCCCATTTTTCTGTAACATTTTAACTCAATATTTATGCAGCTAACCTTTTTTTTTTTTTTT
>VXAB01013203.1:1072263-1107043 GCA_013399175.1 Odontophorus gujanensis
TTTTTTTTTTTAAATCAGACTGGTAAATGTTAGAAGAATATTTGTCAGTAATGTTCATTTGGTTATCCCTCTAGACAGTTAATGATAGCTGGACTGCTAATTCACATTCAAGTTCAGTAGTAAAGTATTTACAATAGATAAAAATGTTCACAAGCAACACAGATATGAATATCCTGATGCTAACTGAATTGCCCAGAATATATACACTGAGTTGGTAATACTGAAAAGGAGGATCCAGGGCATGAAGTACAGACATTTTCGTTATTTAAAAAATTAATTTTGTAATTGTAACTCTGTAATCTTGTTCATGATTTATATATATGACTTCAGGGGATCCAAAATGTACTCACTCAAAGTTCAAATTTGGCTCTATGAATTTCTGTTAAATTACTAATATAACACCTACTTGTAAAGTATCAGCAAATACCACAATGAGATTCTTCAGTTCCAGAACAAGGTCAGGATCATT
Source organism: Odontophorus gujanensis (assembly GCA_013399175.1). Lineage (NCBI taxonomy): Eukaryota > Metazoa > Chordata > Aves > Galliformes > Odontophoridae > Odontophorus > Odontophorus gujanensis. Next base: position 1,072,733 of record VXAB01013203.1, read on the forward strand.
GCAATATGACTGAAAGCAAGAAATTCCAGTTTTGTTAAAATGATTCAAAACACAGGACTTATGTTTTCAAAGAACATTAGCATGTAAGGAAGGTTGAACTCTTCAGCCTTACCCGTATCCCTGACTGACTGTCTTGGTTAAAACTGTTTAGACTCACTTACCTTCATGCAGTGCAGTTACATAAAGTATTAGTTCAGTCTTCTACATGAACTAACATTAGTATTAAAGCTCAGAAAAAAAAAAAAGTAAACTAAAATCTAAGATACAATAAATGTTAGTGTCATACTGAGATTAAAAACTAGCAAATTACATTTATTTTAACGGAATATAAACACCTATCAACATGCTTTGCTAAACTGGTATCAGAGATTTTCACAGGAATTTCTGTGAACACTAAGCTTCAGTCTAACTAGAGTTAAAAAGCATTAGTATGTGTGATGTAACATTGATCTGTAATTCTCCCCCATTTTTTCTACGTATACATGAGCTGTAAAATATTCCTTAGATTACAAACCAATTATAGTAAAAATGACATTGTATAAAGAAACTGCTACTGGTAAACATTAAAAAGACATTAAACATTAAAAAGGTAAAACTCTTCAACATTTTCTGATAGCAAAAATTATGCCCAACCAGTCTGGTAAACTCCGAAGCAACTTGCTTCTCAGCAAACAGCAGTATTCTACTGGTTTCCACAGAGGAACAAGAAATATCAGGCAGCACCACATGAGCTAGACTTGAAATACAACTTTAGGCGATGGCTTTGAATAAACTGAAATACTCAGCTGACAGAGAATTACATTCTAACGTTGTGATTTCTTTTTCTAACGCTGTTACCACAACATAAACATACTACTACTATAGCACTGAAAAGGTAACTCTGAGGGTTTTGTCGGTGGAGTTTATTTTGGAAACACAGCATTTGGAATGATAATTAGGAACTATTTCCTGGTGGTGCTTTCAGTGCTGAACTATTCAATCTGATCTAATGAAGAGGTCAGTTGAGACTAATGAGGAAGGATTGCAATAATAACAGCAGATTAACTCTGCATATTCTAAACTGCTGGACTAAGAGAAGGTTTGGAAGACCCAGTGAGTTGTAAATCAGTGAAGGATTATGCAAATAGCCCATGGCTGTGGATCACAGCCTGACACTGTTAGGAACAACAAAAGCTTGGCAGTCTCCCCTCCCAAATCTGAGCAATTTTTAATCAAAAGGAAAATAAAACATGAGAGAGGTTTAATTTTTCACTTAGTTACCATCTCAGTTTTAAATACACAGAATTCTTAAGTAAAAGGATTTATACTGAAATACTGATAAATCTTCTCACTTACTGAGTGGGTTCTAAGAACAGCAATGATCTTTGAAAGGGCCATGTTCCAGAGTTCATCAGTATATGTTCTAGTTACCAGTCCTTGGGTTACATGTAAAATATGGTCTTCTACTACAAAGAAACTAAAACAAAGCAATACTTCAATTAAATTTTCAGAGAAAGAGTAGAATTTGCTCTAATATAAAAAAAAAAAGAAAAGTATAGTCAAGTCCTTTCCCAATGGAGCAGTGACACTTCAGTAGATTTGGTGTCCTTCTTTGTTCAGCATGAAGTCAAAATGGGAAAAGCCTGTTTTGTGCCAGCGGGAGCCCAGGTTGCTAGAGGGTCTTTTGGGGGCACTATACTGGCAGGATGTGAATGCCCATCACTGCTCAGATCCAGCTACCATCACCCACATCATTTATGCAGAAAATGAATCTTGCAGCAGAAAGTTTTTGGACAGTGGGAGAACAAAGGATGAATTAAGAATCAATACAATAAAACTGAAGTAAATGTCCATTTAGAAAACTTACCCTACGATTTGACTGAAGTATCTTCTATAGCCTTCTACTGTTTCATGCTTGCAGTGAAAAAGAAAACAAGTTTAGGAATAAAAATAACACTCAGTATTAGGTATAACTTAAGTCAAAAAGTAAAGTTATAGTTACCATGCTTGACTGCGGCTGCAGAACTAGTCTCGCTTGTTTCCTTCTTTGCTTTCTGTAGTAATTTTCAAATACTTCTCCATCACCCTAAAAAGAAGACAGAAATAGTTAAAATAAGGTCATTCTCTCAGTATTAAAAAATTCTTCTTAAGGGTAGAATAATGTTTCAAATTAAGACAAATATTATGTATTTGTTCTACAGTTTTCTTGCTGACATTAATGAAGTTTAGCAAGCATGGAATATACAGATTACGTATATATATATAAGTAGAAAAATCAATATAGAAAAATTTTGCTTGTGACTGCATATTGTCATACAACATTATACATTTGAATAAATATCTATGTTTATAAATAAGGTATATTATCTATTGTTCTACAGTTGAAACTCAGTGTGTCTTAAAATGTGTCTTCAGGCTAGTCAAGAAACTGATTGCACTTCGAAGTTATATTAGAATTCCTGTGTTTATATGATACACCTAAACAGCACATTCAAGAGCTTAGCTGGAGAAAAAAACGCATAAAATTTATTGAATATTCATTTCTTCCCTTTGGAATTGTTAAATATAAATATTAATAAATTGGATTTTTCTCCTATCACAGTCCTTAAAATACAACACCCTTCTATGCCTAATCATTACATTGTGAAGAATTCGATGACATCCTAGCCACCTAATTAGGATGACCATTCAGTAGAAGCCATCTATCCATTTGAAATCGGTGTTACATTTACTCATCTATCTATTGAATGTGATGTAACTTGTACGCAAGTAGAATATCACAGCTTAGCATTTCTAAGGTTGCTTTTTATATCATAAACCTGTAATTAGGCTTACGATATTTAGAATTTCATTACTTGGACTTCCAAAAAGTCTACGAATCAAAAGTGCACAGAGATTTCATGTTATTATGCCAGTTTGACTTACCTAACTGCATTATAAGATAGAAAGTATTTTTAATAAAGAACATTTAATTTTTATGATGTAAGTTTGTTATGGTTATTTCATGAAAGAAATGGTAGAAGCAATAGAGAAGGACTCTGAGAAGAGGTTAATCCACAACTCTTGATAACATTGCCATGGCTTATTAATTAGATGATGTTGGCAAGAAAGACAGAAGCCCTATTCTAAAGTCATCAACAAGCCTTTTTGTCTAAAGGGCTAAGGGCCTTTGACATCAGACAGCACTCCCAAGTTGTTTTCTGTCTCCAGAAATTTTGGAAGTTGGCAAACTTTCTTTCTGCGCAAACTCAAACAGTAAATCCTTAGATCAAGGACCCAGCATTAAGACCCTTAAAATGTGAGGACCAAAATCACATGCTACCTTTCAATGCCGTTTATCAGTTTTACTTCCTGTTCCTTTATTACATTAGAGAAAGAATAAGAAGAAATTGTCAATTGGTCTATTTTACACTACTCAGCTTATTTCATGCTTATTTCCTCTGTTGAAAAAGAAAAAGAAAAACATAGCAACCTGATCACTCTTTTAACAGTTCTATCAGCCTGCCTTTTTGTCTCTCTTCACTGAAATAAGTAATTACAGATGTAATCACTGATGCTTTTGTTTGGATTTCTTCTTTAAAAAAAATGAACAGTGAAATAATTTTTTTAATATTATTTCAGGATATAAGCTTCCATGCTACACACTGCAGACAAATCAAAGAAAGACTATAACACAGCCTGAATGTTCAGTCAGATCCAGCTAAAATTGTAGGATTAGAAATACTTAGAAGTATTCCATCTATATGACTCACATAGCACTTGTTCTGTATGTATTGGAGAACTAAAATAAAGAACATTCAACTCAGAAAGGTAAAAGATCTTCTTAAAGCCACCTTGATACATACCAAAACAGAGTAGATATGCAAACATCTATAGACTGGAGAGAAGTCCACAAGATCTTGAGCAGTTAAAACCTGAGGAAAGGAAAAAGTTACAAAGCTTAAAAGGCATATAATCTGCTGATAAACTACCATCAGAACTTGCCCACTTAATATTTGATAAATTATCTTACTTTAAAGGAATTGACTTAATATCAACAACTTTAAAACTGCACAATTTGGTTAATAGACTGATAAATCTAAGGGCCAAAAGAGTAAGGAAATATATCCTCCCTCTGCTTTACAGTATTAGATTGCATTTCTGTTGCAAAAACATTCTATTCATTGTGTTTTCAGAGCACCAGATGCAAAGGTCTTGCTTGTTTATTAAATTTACAGATATTGAGTGTTCAATAGCTGAAAGACTGCTAACACAAGCTAAGGTTTTCAACAAAGAAACGCTCACTGTAGCAACAGAGGAATATTCCAGGGCACCACATACAGTTTGCAGTGGGTAGGTAGTGTATTATGTAACTTGCAACTGAATTCCTGAAAAATTGTAAGTTGAATTCAGTTGAATAATATGTGCTCTATTCAACTGAATGGTACCAAACATGATACTAAATCCAGCATTAATGAAATTAATATTTCACACTTCGATTTCCCCCTAAAATGAAGATCTGGGCTGGTGTCCATTGAAGAGGTTCTCTTGTTATTCCATCTATAGACAGCACACTCCAAGTTTTGTTCAATAAAACTGCAAAATTAACTTTAAATAAGATCTAGCAAAAGGCTACCTCTTCATCATGTTCATCATCTTCTTCAAACGTTCGCTTCAATGTCATTTCATTCTTAGACTCCAAAATTCTGCTACCTAAATGCATATTCCGACTGTAGTTAACATTATTATGCTTCTGAAGAGTGGTACTAAAGGTTTTCTGCTGTTGTGCCTGTTTTAAAAGTTGCACAAATTAAGAAGGATGTAATTCACATTTCATTATTTAAAAATACATGCTATGTCATGAAAAACAGGTGGTCATATAGAACACAAATCAGTGTAACTGCATGCCTACTCTCACGATTTTGCTCTTAATTGATTTGGGATGACAAATGAATTCAGCAGCTATTTTTCGCACAATTCTTCCCTAATCCCCAGAGTGCAATAGAAAAAAATGTAAAAGTTATCCGTAATTTTCCCAACAATAAACTGCAAGCACAGAATCAATACTTAAGTACAGTTATCACAACAGAGTTTGCCAGCTATTTGTTTTCTGTCTTCAGCTAAGCCTCACTGAACAACCAGCTGCAGAAGTCAAAGGTACTCAAATGCACTGTGTTCTCCATATTGCTGAAAGAAATGCACCAAACGTAGCACAGTACAATTCTGTGACTGGGATGCACAGGGTTAGCATGGAACAATACAATATCCAGTAGCCTTGTTGAGAGACACACAAGTTTCACTTATTCCCATCAGCACTGCATTTTACAAAATTCTAAAAACTTCACATGAAAACGTGGCAACCCAACGTAACCACCCAACAGAAAAGTCAAATCAAAATCATTATTTGCAAGAAAGCTGCAGCATTCTTTAGCAATACTCAATCTAATAATATTAAAGTCACATAAACTATGTTAATTAACCAAACTCTCAGAAGAATATATTTTCTGCTTTAGGTCAGTTTTCAGTAGGTAACAGGGCTGAAATCATACTGTTAGGTAGGCTTACCTGCTTCATTGCAGTTTCCCCAATTCTGTCAGAATGCTTTCGAATACTCTCTAAGAAATCCTTCAGATCTGACATAGAAATTTCTTTTATTTCTTCACGTAGTTTTGGAAGATTTTCTATCATTATTTGGCAAAATCGGTATTGGCTAACTCTGGGAAGATACAGATTTTCTAGCTGTTCCATTGTCTTCAAAGCAGAGTAATATCTACAAAGAGATTAAAATCAAATTATATAGCTATCATATCAAATTTCAATAAACTACATTCTTTATTAAATGTAAAGTATCAACATAATACAAGCAATCAATAAGCATCTAATGGAATTACTATATTAGTCAAATGAACAACGTGAAATGAAAGGTCATCAATATAATGTTTTCGTTTGGGAAAAAAAACAACAAAACAATTAGCTGTCAGAGTGACTCAGTCAAGTCAAGATTTTAAGTAGGCTTCTATGGTATTAGCTGTTCTGATCAATAGATTCCTAATGCCACATGCAGTAGCTTGTGGAATGGAGACAGTAAAATCATAACAATAAACTCTATTTCTAGATCAGTTTTGTTGTTGCTGTTTAATTTAGTTTCATCTTTGAAATGCAAATTGACAGTCACACAGAGTTGGAGTACATGCACCAAATAATAAAAACAATCTTGGAAATGTGTGCCTGTACATATCTGGCTGCTTTAAATGTGAACATACACACATATCCATACCCATTCTCTTGCCATCCGTAGCTGGAAAATGCATCTACAAACTTATCTCCAGCTTACTGTAAACTTTCCATCTAATCTGCTATTATGACAAAATACAGTATACCTCACCAACAAAACGATTACTTTGAGCAAGCTTTAAGGTCAGAGGTTTTACAAACAAAGAGAAAACAAAGATCATAGTTTTCACTGTTCTTCAATTTACTCTTAAACTACAGACTATTTGTATCAGAAATACGGACAAATGTCTTTAAATAGTGGGGAACAAAACGCCAAGAAATATTTCTTCTCATGTCCATAAGATGACGTACCACACATTAAAAGCTATTTTGTGAAAATTTACATAACATACGAGTCTAAAACAATACTCAAGTTAAAAGTATAAAATATGATTCCATTCTAATTTCAAAGTATTTCAAGTATTACAAAAAAAAAAAATGCAAAGGTAGGTAACTCTAGGGGAAGGAATGAAACAAGGTAAATCATGGGCCATTTCAGGAAAAATGAATGAGACTTGTATCTATCGAATAAAACTGAGACTGTGATAATGAAAACACTATACAAACAATAGGATCTGAACTCTCACTTCATCGTTACAAAACATTCTGAATTAACACACACACATATATATATTTTACAGACACTGAGTGTAATAAGTAATAATTTAACTCAACAAGTTCTGATGAAAAAGCATTACAAATGACTTATGCAATATTAATGAAGGTATCAAAAACTCAAAATCAGAAGATGAAAAATCTAGTAAACTATCTCAGGTTCTTGCTCTGATTTCTAGATTGTTGTAATAAAAAAAAGTATTTGAGACATAGTACTCTTTAAAAAGAAAAACAAAAAACACAAAATAGAAGATGACCAAATGAAAAAGAATAATTTACAAAAAAATGTTAAACTAAAGGAACAGTCAGACCACATCTGTATCCTACGTAGCACAAGATCCTTTGAATCAGAAATCTGTCATCTTACTTCTTCAATAAGAATACTAAATAAACGCAATTTTGAGAACAGAGATCTTCCAAATACTAATACGTCTACCTCTTACTACAGTTGCTTACTGGCCTTCAATCTCAGTTCTCTTATAGATTTAGAGGTGTTTCTGGGCCAAGACTTGTTAGAACTATTTATCGACTTTAGGTCTGCAGAACATAAGTAAAGTTATGACGCTTCCAATTGATTTGGGGAAAAATTTATGAATGGAAATTGGTTTTCTTGTGCTTCCTCTTATATGGAGAGATAAGCATCATAAGGAACTCTGAATCATGCCCATTCATAGAGTCGTAGACCTCTCTGATTCATTTTCAGATGTAACACAGGCTCCTGGTTGGGAAAATTTATTGAAAAAATTAAGCAAAATAGAACTGTATCAATTTCGGAATAGACAGCTAAACTGAGAAGACAACAATCATTAGAACTGTGATGCTAACATTTTAAAGAGATGTGCAGGAAAGAGGTTAAACGTGAATAGGACAAAAATTATTTGTAGATGTGATAGTTTTCACTTACACGCTATTCTCACCAGCCACTCAGTCTGGGAGGCTTAGAAAATGCCTTTTGTGTTGTCTTTTTTTCCCTATTTTAACAGATAACGGTGACCCAATGAAAAGGAAACAGAGATGAGACTGTTAACTTGTTGTTTACTTCCAAACCCTTCAACAAGTACAGAGCAATATCCTCAGCCCATGTTTAGCTTCTCATATTATAGCCTTGGCTCTTTTTCATTCTTGAAGTCCTATACAATCAGTAATGCAGAATTACAGAATCATTTTGAAAGTAGAAAGCAGAGCATATGCAAAGACCCTTGAAAATGTTCAAGAAAAACTCGAAAAGTTTCCTTCTCTCTTCTAGTGCTTCTCACTATTTCTTTGTAGATAAAGTAGATAAAACATGTTTCAACTGTAACAAAATTCAAGCTCATGGTTCTCTTCTGTCAACAAAAATTAGGAAGTTGTTAACTCAGTTGTAACAATGTTCTGTTGTGAAATAAACACATTTCTTTTTGTTGTTTTCTTTTTAAAAAAAAAGAGATTTTCTCCATCAAGGCACTTCTAAGCTAGGCTAACAATTCAGCATAGTCAGAGGATGGGAAAAGCCTTCTCTTTTATTCCAGAACACAACTGCTTTCAGAAGGCTGCAAATAAAGAGGTTTCAAGTGTAAATTAGCAGCTTTTGTTTATTATATACTTGGTTTATATAAAATATACATAAGGCAATGGGAATGCTGCAGATAAGAAAAAGGGTCTGGGGGATTTCTGTGTGTGGTTTTGTTGTTTTTGTGTGTTTTTTTTTTTAAATAGCAAATGACCAAGGGGGCCACATGGTGAGATTTCTGAGGAATAAAACCATAATAGCATCAAAATTGTATAAAAGGTTTGTATTTAAATTATACAGATCAGCTTATCGGAACACTGTTAGTTCATCTGGAAGGTTTTTGAATGTTGTCTTGAAGACGAGAATTAACATAATCCATTTAAAATCCATTCTAGAGTCCCTTACTAATTATATATATACATATATATATATATGGAGCTCAGGATCTTGCTCTTTTAACATCTGTTCGATAAAGCACTGAAAGCTTATTAATTTGAAGGTCACTCGTAGATCAGGATTTAAAAGAAAAAACTGGCATATCATTTCAAGCAATGATGTATTTGTGTATTTTGCTTCAAAAACATTCCACAGATTTAATTCAAATTTGAAGATCTTGAGAATAATATTATTACATCATATATTATCTATCACATGAAGGTGAAGATTGCCCATTTAAATATAAATGAGTTAAAGAAGCATCTTCAGTGTTATTTTTGTCATATAAATATACCAGTCCCTTGTCTATTCATCTGGTTTAATCGTGCAAAAAACACTCCTTGACACAAATTTTATATTATAAGCTTTGAAATTGAAAACAGAAATTTGAAACACCAATAAAGTTCATAAGATGAGATTGTACAGAACTGATCCATCTTGTCATCAAGACCAGAACACTGTAAAATAGATTGACCTGACCTACACTACCATCTTCTCTATAAAAAAGAAAACTTCTAAAACCAGCAAGAAGCAGGATGGGAAAAAATAAGCAAGCAAAAACAGAATATTAACATTAGTGTTTTGTATGATCTCAAGAAAAAGAAAACAATTATAACTTTGAATTATTAGTAGTGCACACAACGCAAGTTATATTATAAATGACACAGAGAACTTTTAAGACTTATCACTGGAATTTCATTTGAAGGCAATTAAAAGGAATACTGTAACTTACTAAAACAAGCTCCAAGTTAATAGAAAAGTAAAGTAGTTGTACAGGATAGGAGTAAGATGAACTCAAATGCTGTGAATTTTATTAGGCAGAAAGTATTATGCAAATGTTTCTGTAAAGAAATGTATATTCATGTACTTAAATTCCCTGCTGGATAAAAGAAAAAAAAAATATCACGAGAAAACCTTGAAATTCTCATTTAAATTTTATTAACAAAAGAAATTAAATTTACAGAGAAAAAAAAAATGTTTTCTGACTTCTGTGCTTCCCTCTGAGACAAATACCATATATCCCTTCTTATTATATTTCCACTGAGTAAATACAAACAATTTTTGGTTTCCTATCAAAACAATTTGAGGGAATTCAACTGGAATCAATATTACCACAAAAAAGTCAAATTTTTGCAGATGCTGAAGAGAACATACTGAAATCTCAATTGAAAATAAGTCACCACACAAACAACTTTTTTATTTCCAGTTGCCTTTACAATTCAACAGCCATTTTTTAAGCTTTTTATGTTTTATTTGTTTGTTTTTGTGTGAAAAGATCTGCAAAGCCTCCAGTTTTAACAATTCTCAATTACACTGTTGATCTACAGACTCCTGAAGAAACTGGGAACTTTCTCCAGATACATATAACCACTCAAACACAGTAGCCATGCCAAGAGAGCTGCATGAAGCAAGGAGATCTTATCTCTGATTCAAAGCTAAAGATGGAGGAAGTTCCATCTAAAAACATGACCCCAGTAGGTCCTTTGGAGAGCAGTGGAGAAACTAGGCCTCTCCCTTGTGCTTCCTCATCTAAGACTTTAAACCCTTCACAAATCTTTCCAGCCAATTGTGTCTGTTTAGAGCAGATTCCTCAATTATTCCTCAATTATTTTCTCTCACAACTCTCTTGTCAACTTGTGTTATGCATGGCTCAGGAAACAGATAAATAGGATACAGAGCCTTTCACCTCTAGGTCATCAGTTCAAACATAACCCATGTTGGCAGACACCAAAAGTTGCTACCAACGGATGGCTTTTTGGACTCCTCAGTAAATCTTCATTCTGTCTGCATAAAAAAGAATTTATTTCAGATGCCAAACCCCACATTATCTCAAAAGCTGGCTGTCTTGGAGAAAAGAAAATAGAATTCCAATTTTTACCATAAAATAACTATCCCCAAAAGTGTAGAGTATCCACACCTTTTTCTTCTGTTTCTTTAAAAATAAGGAATGCTAGTTTTATTCATATTGTGATATTTAAAGACAACATTATTTAAATGAAGTTATATACTAAAAGGCTGCAAAACAAACTCAAAATAAAAGAGATCTCTGTTCCTTGTATGTATACATATATATGTATAAAATATAAACAAATGAAAGCTTTGCTGCATTAATGAACATCACTGAAGGTTTATGAGAAAAATTATCTTTGTCCAAAATAAACACTTCCATCATTTTGTTAGGACAGGTGTTATGCTCATATCCCTAGTTCTTCCAAGAAAGCCACACAGCAAAGCTTCAGAAGGTCAGATTTGAAATCCTTTCCACTTGCACATATCAGCTACGAAGTCTCAGCACTGGTACTCTGGATGCCCTTGCCACTGCTGAATCACTTAGTGATAATGACCAGAATGCACTCATCCTTTGGATTTGTTGCCTACTAAGCCACAAGGAAATTACCATTTCAATTAATTGCAAGTTCCATGAAATATCCACCTCTAGGTAGTATTACAGGGAATTGAAAGTCACAGGCCAAGTAGTAACCATAGCACAACTAATGAAAGAGACACCTGAGCTGTAGCAGTAGCCTGCAGCAGAGTGTAAACCTTCTGTACTTTGTGTGACTTCAAGGTACGATACATCAAAGCTATAGCATCTCCCCTTTCCCTTAGATCTTTTTATGGTAGGACAATGACAAGTCCAAACCCCTCAATTCAGTATATCATCGTTTGACTTACAACATTTAAGATTTCCTGTCTGGCAAACAACTCCTTCCACAGGCAAATCATCAGATCTGTATCTCCTAAATACTGGAAACTTACATTGAAAGAGTACTGATGATTTTTCAGAAAGCCCATCAACAATCAGTAGACTACAAACCTATTAGTAAACATGGAGTCAAAACACTAGAAGTCATCTGCCATTTTATCTCACCTAGGTGATCTATTACGATGATGTTAGGAACTATAACTTCTACAATTTTAAAGTCAGGATGTTACCTTGCCTGACAGACAAGGACACGGCAAAGTGTAGACCTTCATCCCAGCATTTCCACATCATCAACATGGAAAATGTAGCACATTCTGCAGACGAGCAAGCATGAGGAAGTGGGAAGTCGTGTAGCTCAGACAGCATACTCTGCACTGCCATCTCGGAGTGGAGTAGCTGGGGCACTGGACTGTTTACATATTTCTACTCAGGTGCACCAAGAACACTGCTGTCAAGACAATGTCCTGTCCTGTTCAGAGGAAGCAGCATACCGTAATCAAGTTTATGAGATGTACCAAACTGGTTCCCATCCAGCAAGTTTTGATTGTTACGTAAGAGCACAGATTCAAATTTTTGTTAAAGCAGCCATATTTCTGCAAAAACCTCCCAGACAGCACATGTGCACAAGTAGCACATAGCACACACACTAGTGCTGGGATGCATCAGATTTGCTGCGGTTCTGCTTGATCTGATGTGTATGGTATACCTGATGCATTTTGGACACTGTCTGCACTCAGACTTCAGAGATGATTTGCTCTTGCACAGCAGCTATTGTTTAGGATTTTCAAATGTCCAGCTTCATGGCAAAATGCACTGACTATTCTTATAATAGAAATCCAGACAATAGAGACCCATACAGTCAAAAAACAATTCTAGATTGTTGTCTACAATGTACACATCTGACTATGCACAAATAGTTCCAGATGGAGGCAGTCAGGTCCAGACAGACTCGTTAGCAGGAGCTTCCTGCAGAGGTGCCAGGCACACAGAGACAAAATGACAATGACCACAAGTAAAGTAGGGAAGAGAAAGAGCAAACAGTGACGGAGGTTGTCTGAAAAGCAGCTGTGGACAAAGAGGACACGGTACTGTTGAGAGCAGAAAGAAGAAAACAGCAGCAGAACTGCTGGGGTGGGTGTGCATGAGGTACAATGCAGCAGCAGCCCCTGGGGGACAGGGACAGCAGAGCAGTCACAGAGAGAACTGGGAACACTGGGGCCGCAGCAGCAGTGAGTGGCTCCCTCAGAAGATGGAAAATGAAGAAACAGAGGAAGGAGGTACCAGTTAAAAAACATTATTCTACAACTTTATTTTTCATTATGCTTGGGTTTTTTTTGTTTGTTTTTTTACCATTAATATGGTTGAAAAGACAAAACACTTTCTCCATGTCCTTCTCATAGTCTTATATACACAAAAGATCAGTATAGAGTCAAGTATGAAGAAAAATATATGGTGTGAAATGTCCTTTGTCCTTAGATTATAAATTTGATTTAAATATATTATGACAGACTAAGCAGATATTAATGTACTATGCAAAGATCATTATTCCCTAAGGGTCTTGTTGCTATCACATCTTAAATTGTTTCAAATATTAAAAAAAAAAATCAAACTCAAAATCCATTCTGCTTCACATTTTATAATCACATTGTCACTGCATTTAATGCTTATTTATATAACCATTATTTTCCATGGCAATCACAAAGCTTTTAGAAGTCCTTATGTTTAGTATACTATTCGTTCACTTGTAATAACATTCTTGAAACAGACCAGGCACTATGGAAAGAACACTATAAGTACCATACTACAGGACTTTCACTTTTACATTTACTTGTCTACACCAGTTTTTGCTAATCTACCAGTTTATTTACAGAAGGTGTATTATGCTAATAAAAATAAATTCGCTCACCTTTTTATTTTCATTTGTTCTTTTAGTTTGCTGTACATTTCCAGCACTGTAGGAAAACAAGCAGATTAACCCATGCATCTCATTGTGTTTTTAGTTAATAAAAAAGGAAATATGTACTGTAAGGGACAAAATAAACCACAAAGAAGGGTATGCTAAATTTGCTTAATTCAATTCCCTCCCCGATGGTAATGTGATGTAACTAGGAAAAAAGAAGATTCTAGAATGCATCTAAGAGAAAGAAAAAGGAATTGACCTCTGAACAGCTTTTAAATGAAAAAAAGAATTAAGACTAAACAGAACAGTAGACAACATATCAAGCATATTTGTTCACTTACTACAACTTTATCTATTTTACAAGACTACAATTTGTGTCCACTAAATGACAACAGTACCCTCTACTGTAATCACAATAAGTCAACAACAAGACTTGACAAAAGAAATTCTCAGATCTGTAGTACTGTATTACGAGTAGGAAATTCTTATAGGGCTGTGTGCAACCCTACAGTATCACTTTTCAGAAATGTTATTTGGAGCCTTTATGCTTTGATATCAAAGATGGCAGTAACACAGAGCTGAAACACAGTACAATGTTCAAATAGAAAAAATGTACTTTTTGTAGAATTCAAATATTTAAAAAAATAAGCAACAACTTAACTGTTCAGCAAATTGAATCTATGACTACATTTAAAAGTACATGTGGCTACTTTATTTGCACCACCTTTCCCAGTGTTTTCTCAAAAAGTGGCAAAATTACCCTGTGTCAAATCCTGTAAAGTCACAGAATATATATGTGGACACCTAAAACACCACAATCCTTTCGCTAAACTGATTTTTACAGGACCACAACTTAAAAAATAAAATTCTTTCATATTTCGGCCACTGGGACTTATTTTTTTGTCATTACTATTATTTGCACTATCTTTAGCTATCTGTCACTCACCTGGAAGACACAACTGTAGTTTTTCCACAACTGTTGTAATATTCCTTTGCTGAACTCTACATCGGATGATTTCTTCTGTTTGGGCTATCACCTTGGAGGTTTTTTAACAGAAAATTTCAATTAAATTACGCAGATACATTTAATTTGCTACAAATATTCATAATGCCCATATAGGAAGCACCATTTTCTCACCTCTTTCCCAGCATCCTGAAGCCTTCGGTTGGTATCAGTAACTTGGACCTTAAAAATAATTTCACCTTTGTTAGACAAATATGCATATATTGCCCTGATGTGACTGCTCACCCTTGTAATCAGATCATGCTTCATGAGAAACTTGGAACAAAGAAATGCAAATTCAAATTAACTCTACAGCTTGAACTTGAACTTTTGATCGCAAAGGGCTTTCGTTAACTTCAATTACTTATGACAGTTCTTTCTAACAGATTCTGTGGCAAACTTCTCAAATTTATTTGGGATTTTTGAACTTTCCTTGTTTCTGTAGGTCTGTCAAACAATTCAAATCATTGACCCAATTGACCACTGGTCCCTTTTTGATAACCTCAATGAGCTCTATGGGCCATTCATTGTCTGTAAGAAATGGTGATTGCATTTTATGGTAATTAAACATTCATACTTTGCTGAATGCAAACACTGGGTGGTTGATTAACATCAAACGTGGAAATCTCCAAACCACAGCAACATTTTAATGCTGCAGGTGCAGGCAAAGCTCGACCTCAGATTTTCCCACATAGTAAGTGACTCATTAGGTCATCATAATAAGGAAGCACATTCTAGTTTATTAAAAATCTCATTAATTTCTGAACAAAGATGCTCAATGACCTCATTGACGCTGTATTTGGTCTCTTGTTATCTGAATATCCTTTATATAATGCTCTTCTAATCATAACCTCTGATGAACTATACTCTTTCTGTCTGGTGTGCATATTTTGCTCTCAAAAGTGTAAAGAGAGCTAAAAGGGACGGATCTCATAATTCACTATAATGCATTCTGATTTGTGAGTAAATCTTAGTTCTCATTTCTAAGGAAAACTACTAACTCCACCTACTCTCCTACTCATTTACAGTGTAAATAAAACTTATTTTTCCACGGATAATTGCAGTGGCTTTACTTTTCTAATCAAAATTTGAAACTTTCTAAGGCCTGGCATATAAACACATGATTAGAAAAACCAGATCTACATAAGAAATAATGATTTTGCCAATACTTCACTATTTCTTGTTCTTTACCATGTGAGAAAGCCTTTAGAAATCACTAAGTCATTTGGCTAGCATTTTCTGAAAATGGACATGAGAAAATCAGCATTAGACCTAATAAAATATTTAAATTTCTAAATGTATTTCTGGCTCAGACAAAACAGTCTTCATCAGAAATCCTACGTAATCCGCTTAAAAAAAAAAAAAAAGTGTCAAATAACAGAATGTATGTGGTAGTCATGAAAACTCTATTCTTCAGTACAAAAGTCAAACCCCTCTTTTTTTTTTTTTCATTCAAAGGTAATAATATAAAACTCTGAAAAACTAGCTCTTTACCTTTAATTTTTCTGCATCAGCTCTAACTTTAAGAAGTTCTGTGATAGCATCCACAAAGCCCTGATGGTGAAAATTGCACATCTTTTCTATCTCCCTGTCATGGTTACGTATGCAGGCATCTAGTTTTTCCATAAACCTCTGATGTGCATTTGGTTGGTCATCATATACAGACCTGTTAAAAAGAAATAAGAAAATCAAAGTTTACTTCCTCCCCATCAGTTAAATGTGATATGCACAAATCTTTATTGAAGAAAAAAAAAGTAAAAGCATGTAAACTTGATGTTATGGTACCATTATTTGTGATATGCTCCACCAAAATCAGCATTAAAACAAAGAGATAGTACAAAACTGAGAACTGAACCCAGCCCTTATGGCATTAATCCAGGTGCTTAACCAGTTACATCATGGTTGACCTGAGCCTCACTGGTCTGTTGTTTATGCCCTAATGCTCAAACATGGATACAAAAGGTTCCATTTCTCTGACCACCTCAAATGGCATAGATCACTTTTCTATCTAATTCCACTCTTCCCTAAATATAAAAAAGAGCAAATGTACAAATCTAGCACTCCTAAGAGCAGAGTTATCCAACTGCATCAGTACTGGATGCCCCCAGCCAAAACGACCAGAGCAGCTGCCAGAGCCAGGCTGGTTCACTCCCAGAGCAGCCTCTGCACTGCCCTCCTCCAGCCCCCCAAACATGCCCTAGGGCAAAATCATCACATGCGCACGTCTAAGGCTGCTACTGAAGTGGGACTCAGCTTTCAGGAATGTCTAAAATCAGCTCTTTTGGTTTATTTTACTAATGGTTTGAATACAAATTTAGAAACCTCAGGTAGGAAACATGACTGCAGAAGTTACCAGACTAAGTTGTTGAGCAGTTTCAGAATGGAAAGCCACATGGAAAAACACTCAGGCATAACATTGAGCAAAAGAGCCAGTGGGCAATTTGAAGTAGAAGAAATAAAAAAAGAGAGAGAGGAGACAACTGCGTGGGAAATCAAAGGTACGAAGTCTCCCAAGACAGGGAGCATTCAGTAATAAAATAAAAATCAGGAGACTGAAAATCTTGAAATTGCATTTTTTTAGCCTCTAATTTCCCTCCTTTATTACAAATACTTCTCCATAAATCTGAAAGGCAAAGCTGTTTAAAATAAATAAATAAAAAGCAACCTGAAGAAAGGGGAAAAGAAGGTTGAAGTTCCAATGGAGCCAATGCTGTCTGTAGCAAACTTCAGTCTGAAGTTCAAGAGCCAGACAACAGTGAGCCAAAGCCCCCACAAGTGCTGAGCAGAAGAAAAGATGCCCAGACCTGAGGTCTGGAGCACCTCTCCTATGGAGAAAGATTTAAGGAGTTAGGCTTGTTTAGCTTGGAGAAGAGAACACTTGGATATCTCCCTGTGGCCTTCAAGTACTTGAGGGGAGCTTACAGACAGGAGACTGACTTATTACACAGTCTGATAGTAATAAGACAAGGGGAATGGCTTTAAACTAAAAGATTTAGGTTAGACGTTTGAAAGAATTTTTTTTTTACTCAGAAGATGGTGAGGTGCTGGCACAGGCTGCCCAGAGAAGTTGTAGATGCCCCATCCCTGGAGGCATACAAGGTCATGTTGGATGGGACTCTGGGCAGTTTGATCTGGTGAGTGGTACCCAACCAATAGCATAGGCATTGGAGCTGTATGGTCCTTAAGGGCTCCTCCAACCTAAGCCTTTCAGCGATTCTGATTCTACATTGAAATCTACAATTCTATTAAAGCACTCCCCTCCCTGCCTTTGTGCGGAAGTTTGACCTCCCACAGCCTTTAAGATTCTCTTTTCTAAACAGACAGCTCAGTTCTGACAGTCTGGGTCATCAGCACCTGCTCAACAACACCATGGTTGAGTGCCTGGCAAGAACTTGACCTTTCAAGGAGGATTAAAACACTCATAACTAGATTCTTGATGCTTTTCTAGTTCCTTTTGACCTTGGACAATATACTGAGAGAGGGAACTGAAGCCCGAGAAGTAAGGAAGGCAATAAGCTGTCCCACACAGTAAAAGAAGAAATTCAGATCCTGAGAGCCAGCTTGCTTACAAACATTCTCTCAGAGTAAAATCCACACAATAAAATATTCCTGTTTCTCTGATGAATCAACCCCTGAAAGCTATAAGGATTATCCCCTCCTTTGCTTAGGATAGGAAAACAAGGGTAATGTGCTGAAAGGCTGGCTCCTTTCTCCTAAGTGCACCAGAGGAAAATCCACAGCTGCTGACCTGTGAAATGGTTCACAAATGGGGAAGTGCCCCACACCCTTTCCACTGCTGCAGTGTGATATGACAGCTGGAAGGAGCATAGTGTGACAAGCAGGCAATCTTCTCCTGTGCTGTCTGGCAGGCTGCCTGCAAGAGACACCACACACTGCCCATGAGCAGCCACGAGGGCTGCGGTGGGAGATGAGGAGTGACCCCAGCTGCCTGCAGGAACACTCGCATCAAGGGCCTGGCTCTGATCAGAGTGGGAAGCAGAACTGGCTATGGTGATGAAAGGTGCCAGATGCAGTCCTACTAAGTGAGCTAACTGGGCAAGCTGTTGGCACCTGAGGAAACGAGGGGAGACACGTAGACTGTATCACTTATACCTTTAGAAGAATGGGAAAGAGATGAGAGAAACACGTGACATCTGATGTTGGGTGCTCCGAAACAACACAAGCTATTTGTATGAAAAGGTTAGAGGTGCTGAAACCGGCAGCGTGGCCACAGTGGGACACCCACCTAACCCAGAGTGCCATTTCTGGAGCAGAAATAAAGAGTAAGAAGATTAGAGGCACATGACCATGCCTCCACAGATACTGCATATGCACAGTATCTCTCTGCATGGGCTGCACACGATGCCTATGCTGAATGCAAAACCAAAATGAGCAAAAAGCTCTATTTGTTGCTGCTTCCCTCCAAATTTAGGTCTCCTTATACTGTTCTCAAAGAAAAACAAAACAGGAGTATCACTATCACAAAAGTAGAGTTCTGACTATCAGTGTGTAGTCACACTCTTCAACATACCCATAAGAGAAAACAATATTAAACACTGTAGACCAAATATATCTAAAATGAGAATAAAGAACTATAAAAAGACGCTGCCAGGGGAATCCCACCGCTGGGTTTGTACTGCCTCAGTGTCTGTGGTCATAGCAATGCCTTTGGATTTAGCTGTTCTGTGGTGTCTTGGGGTACTCCACTACCTGCAGTTCACCACTCCTGATAATTCTGCATCACTTTCAAATCTACCATCACTGGCAGACATGTTTATGAAACACTGACTGACATAATTAGTTTCTATTAGGAGATTTCTTATGCATGTAAAATGTTATCAAACAACTCCAGACAACACAGTCAAATTCTGGAACTGCAAACACTGTAGTGCAGTGCAGTACTCATGGTTATAAGAATCAGTGTTTGCAATATTTTCTTAGTATTAAAACAACTTTTATCTCAGGGTAATGAAAATAAATGAAAATGTATTGGTTGATAATTCACTGGGGCATGATTTTGAATTAAATATTATAAGTGTTTATAATTACAAAATAATAATAATACTGATAATCAATGCACTGCCTTCACCAAAAAAAATTACCCTTCTTTATTAAAACAATAGTTGCTATTTATGTTCTACATGATACTGCTTTCTGGAAGGATGTGAACCAAAGACGACTTAATTGATGACCTGCGAGTTGAACTTGTATTTCGACGGAGCTCCCAGAGATTCACCAGTGGTACACATTTCACATAAATTGCATATGTCAAGAGCTCCACCTGGTGGGAACAGTAACACATCACCCTCCCGCAGCACGCCATGGGAAAACAAAACCCTGAGACAGAACTGCTCGCCTTTAAAGAAAAAATTCATCACTGCTACTAGGAAAATTTAAAAAAAAGTCACACTTTGAGTCACAACTGTGAGATCCACGAGAAGAATGAAAAAGAACTCAAGAGGTCAACAACTTTCTCAGCGCTTTGTACTTTTAGGACACCATACAGAGATTTCATCCACCTGCTACTTCTGAGGCTTCAGAAATATGTCTGACCAAAAGCATCACTCTTTTTATAAGCACATAGCTACTTGAGAGAGCCATCCCATCTCCAGACATGGATAGAAACTATGTGTCTTCTCAAAACTGTAAACAGAACTGAGTAACGCATGCTTGATTCACCCATCAGGCAACGTTACACATGCTACACTGTGGTTTATTTCTCATCATGAAGCTTATCTTCCCCATGCATATTTCAAAAATGACCTAGATTTATCTAAATGAAGTCATTACTACCTGATAATTATTAATCTGAAGATTATAGCGTTGCCATAATCCTGATAACAATTCTGTGCTTTTCAGTTAAACAGTCCTGCAGACAGATGACCACAGTGCAATATATCAGTGAGAAACAGAGCTCTGCAAAAAGAAAGACCTGCAGTTCTACTTGCTATTATGCCTGCCCTAAAAACATCTCACTTTGTTACTTCACATATTTCAGGATAAAGTGCCTACCAAGGATATTTTATGGGCGGAATATATCTAGTTCTTTCAATTTTTGTCTACATATATGCACTTCTAATGGGGAGAGCAGGGCTCCCATGAAGAGCACAAGTAGAAGTGAAGAATGCTTTTCTGCTAATGAGTGTAGTAGGTTATTTCTTCCCAGAACTCACTATGTAGACAGTTTTCTGACTCATCCCAACAACTGGACAATATGAGTCACATCTATGCTGTTAGTGGTAGGTACAAGATAGTGCAGAAAGTACTCAAAAGAAGAAAAAAATGAAAAAAAAAAAAAAAACAAACAGGGAAAGTCAATTCTGGAGGCAGCTTCACCTGATTTGTTTTCAAATATTGTATCTAGGTAGAGGTTAGTATAATGCAGTAGTGCAGGTTACTTTCATAGTTCAGTGATCACAAAGATTAAAGAAATATACAAGAAATAAGAAAGATATCCCCCTCTCTGGCTCAACGTTATTGCAGTAGCGATATTTTCGCCTAGGTCTTTTCTTATCAGCTAGACTGAAAGGACAAAGATAATACGTACATGAATTCAGGTATCAATAAATAAATGATGGAGAATTTTCAGATATACAACCATTTGCCATTGAAGACAACTAAACAAGCTTAATGGACACCCTACTAATAACTATAAAGAAATTCTTAACAATTTTATTTTCAGAACTGAAGCGCACGATGAAAAACTTGCAATTGAGTAGATCTTGCATCGACATTATGCGTATTTACCTGCAAAAATCGATTGGAACACCAGAGGGAGCCATTACACACACACACACACACACACACACACACACACACACACACACTTAAAAAAAAAGACTTCCATCTGCTGAGGAAGCAAAAATGCTCATTTCCAGGCATCAAAAACTCAGCCAAGACTCATAAAGCCTAACCTGCCACGAATCCCACCTGATTCTTCATAACAAACAAATAACTAATGCTCATATCATCTGATTCCTTATAATGCCAATTATCATTATCACTAGAAGATGCTATCAAAAACCCCTTCACAAATGGTTACTGTAGTTTCAAAAACGTGTTTCTGCCACAGATTTGTACAGATTATTTCTATAGATGCAACCAGGATGCAACCAATTAAATGCCTAACTGCAAACTGGATTAAGAGAATATCAGCATCAGGGCTAAAAAAAAAAAAAAAAGAAGTTACAGTCTAAAGAATAGTCATAGATAATGTAATACATCGGCTAGATTGCAGGACTTGAAAGTGTAAAAGGAGAGGAGAATAATAATATTTATAAGAATTCAGCTAACACCCCATATTTCCTTTTTACCACACACCCCTGGTCTTCACATCTACAACAGCTTAACACCACAAAATGAGAATAATCAGAAATCCAAACAACACAGCTTCCACTGCCATCTATTTGGTGGGAGTTTAACTTGGAAGAGTGAAATGCAAGAGTAATCAGGAGGAGAAATTACACAATTTTGTCCCTAGTTACATTGCCATAGATATAACTTTATAACAGTAGTGAGAACTGCCCATGTACTCAGTCTTCAGGCAAAAATGAACTTGAAAGGGAAAAAAAAAACTAAGGTAGCAAACTACAACAAAATGACACAAACATTATTTCTTGAAGTTATGTATATTTGTCTTTTAAACAAGTAATGACTTTATTTTTAATCACTACATATTCAGGATAAATAACTCTGAACTTATGCAGCACTATCTTAAGTTTTTTGAGTGAACAATTCTCCTCTTAGTAATGAAATCATTTATAATAACGTGCTCTCACAGCAGTAGAGAAGAGATAGCCTATTTAAAAAATAGCAAAAATTGATGTCAGCAAAGAGAGAAAGTCCCACCTATCTCCTTATGAGACAAAGGGTAGACCATGGAAATGCAGCGTAGAGTTTGATGGCAACATGGCTCAGGTAGAACTCTGGAGTAAATCAAGGGCCTAAAAGTGTGAGTCTGTTATGAATGCTCAGCTATGAAACACACTGGGACTCTCAAATACTTGCACTTCTTATTTTGAGCAAGGACCACCCCTTAGACCACAAGCATGATGCTCTCTCTCACTTCTCTGTTTGGCATAGAGCTGAAACACCCAGGCCAGCTAGGAACAAACAGAGAAAACTACAATCCTAATTCTCCACACACCAAACTTTCTGCACCAAATTTCTGTCCCATTCAGTTTTAAGGCAGTAAGAAAGCCAACAGATAACACTGATGAAAGAATCTGTGAAGCTGGGTTAAGCGTGAGGAGCAAGGTTGAGGTTGAAGCTCAGCTGCCAGGACAGCAGGACAGGCAGTGCTGCAGCTCATCACCAACCAGCTCTCCTGCCACCATGCTCACACCCCCACCCATCCCATCCCCTTTCTAGGGGGAATTGCACACTCCCCACCCCTGTCTGCATTGCCACAGTCTTTCATTTCCTGATTGCATAAGACATATGAGGCAATTAAAACTGTATACACATGCTCCTGTCAGTGTACTGACAACCACTCAGTAGGTATTACATCTCCATGAGGGCTCTTACAATAATGGAATTATACCTGCACAATAGTTGTACAAGTCTGACATAAGCTGTACAACTTTTAGTATTGCAAAGGACGCAACAGAAACATATTCATTTGTAGAGCTTCAGATTTAGAAAGGTGGGGGCAAGGGGGGGAATATTTTTAATCAAAGTGAGCAGTTGAACCAAGTCACACACACAAAAAAGAGAAATTCAGGCACACAATTCTTATTCCCTTTTTCAAAGCAGTAATTAATACACACAAAGAATCCTCACTCTAACAGATACAAATAAACCAGACCTCAAGTGCAGAAGCAGTGCCTGTAGAAAACCATGTTTTTAGAGTTAATATCTTGTTGCCAAAGCTGATTTTGTATGGAGACCAGAGGTGTTTCCAACTAACTCCTATAAACACACCACAAGAAGAGGCCAAGTAGATGAGAGAGAGAATACAGTTGTAAAATAGTATTTACAATTCAGATGTGCACGATGAGTTCAGTGGGATCTATGCAAGCACAAGAAAAATGACTATGTAAATTAAGATTTTAGAATAGAACAGCAGTTTTGACTACAACCATGGCACCCCTAAGCATGATCCTGCAACACACATTCAGTTTAAGCTGCAGTTTCACAGGAAACACTGCAGAAATTTCCTTTGTCCGGCAATATACGAAGATATTTTCTATTTACACAAACTACAGACTTTGTATGGATTTTTCCACGGAGTAATTTCATATAGGTTGCCGTGTGCTCCCTTAAAAAGCTTTATAAAATAATGTCCAGGTGTTTCCTGTAATTCAACTTGAGTTATGGCAATAAGCACATTTCTTAAAACTTAAGCAGACTTTTCTTTGCCAGACACTACCTAGGGTCCAGTTCTACCATCCTTGTTTATAATCACCTCTCACTGCTCTATTTAAAAAGAGCTGATTTCATGGCAGAACAACACAGAACCCAAGCCACGGCCTAATCAGAGAAAAGATTTTATTAATCTTAGTTTAGCTGGTATGCTTCACTTGCCTGGTTTTCCTGTATGTGCAATTTCTGTGAATTGTTCTCACTAATAGTATCCTGTTTCTACGAGCAGGAAAGGGCTGAGTACAGTTTGTTAGTTAACATTACTTCCTATAACCAGGCTCCATATTCAGAGCAGCAACACTACAGCAGTCATTGTTCACTCTGGATAAGCAATGGAGCACACCGACGGCTGTTAATGGACATCCTCTGCAGAGAAACAGGAGCTGATAATCAGCAAACCCAGATTTGCAATAGACTTCCTCCTTCCTGTTTTTACACTGCTGACCAAGGAGATGCCTCTTCCTGCTGAGCCTTTGTGCTACTTACTGGTGTGTGAAGCAAGAAACTGAAAAACAAGTGCTGTGCTGCTATTTTTAATTTTTTTTTTTTTTCAAATTTGAGTTGTAATGATTTAAAAAACAAATAAATGAATAAAAACAGCAAAGAAAGTGCCAGTTCCACTCACTTTGGTAATAGCTGCTGACATGTAGCAAAATACCAAGTCTGGCCATCTGCTTCACACACCCAAAATACCAGTGAACATAGCTGGAACCAATGTCATTTCATGGAAAATATAACCAGAAACAAGTCCATATATCTCAATATTCTTATTTTCCCTTTTTATTTCCACAGACTGCAACATTCAGTTTGAAGAGAAATGGGGGTATTCATCTAGAAATGACAATTCAAACTTCTGGGATGTTTTTAAAGGTTTGATCAGACTTCTGTTGTGTATGTCCCAGAAACTGTTAGCCATCTACTACAGCTAATGTGTCATCTGTATCTGGGATGCTTTATATGTAATCTTCAAGATAATTATGTATCAATTGTTTCTGTACAGCCTTCATGAGACAAAGGCCCACTGACATAACTAAGATGCTTAAGTAACTTACTTCAGCTGGTTTTGAATACCATCACCACACAGATGTAAATATATTAGTTTAGAAATTAAAAACTCCATACTAAATAAAATATCCAATAATTTAAGTTTTGCAAAAATTGGTTTAGGAATGTATTCTATTCAGTATAAAAAGATGATAACTCCTTAACATGTCACATTAAATGTATAATAAAAGCATACATTTTCCAATAATTTTATATCATATATTTTTTTTATTACCTTTATGTGGTCGTATAGCCTATAGGTAGAACATAAAGTTTATTTTTTCTCACACAAATCCACATCCTATGTTACAATCCTCTTACGTGCAATTCTCCCAGGATCACTGATGAAAATGGAAGATGACTTTTGAGAAGTAATTCCAAAGCCCATCCTTCTGTTGGGAACTGTTTCATATGCGTTACCTAACTTCTACTAATATTTGTTAAGTTCTTCCAATACCCTATCTGCTTGATAAACTACGTGGCAGAAAAACCTGTTCAAGGCATTAGGAATGATGGCACTGGCAACCCCACAGAAATGCCATTTTTAAGGGAAGATGGTGCATTTTGGTCACCTGGTTACAATTCCTTCAGCTAAAAAAACACAGGAAAAAACAATAAGAATTAACTTCATGCTGAAATTTACCTAAAAACAAAGCTCAAAAGAAAATGCTTTCTCACTGATATCTATGGGAATAGAGATAGCCCAAAGGCACCCCAGGCATAAGGAAGTTGGCAAATAAAAACTCCCATGACAGCTGCTACCAACTGCTACCCAATGCTCTGTGACAGAAGGAGAGGGTATCAACACTTAACCACGTGATACTTGGATGTTTGAACAATTCTTTTTGAAGCTAAAATGTCTCAAGAGCCCCCTTAGATACACGTAATACAGCACAGGCATCATTAATTCTGTACTGCTCTGATTCACGGAGGATTGCAAGACTTGCACTCACTGCAGTTTTGCAAGCAAATTACTTTCTCTGAGACAGTGAAAATATCACTCAGTATTGGAGATGAATGTTTTCCTTAAAATCCAATGCTATGAACAGGGAAAAAAAAATAATTAAAAAAAAAAAAAAAATCACAACCGTACTTGCTCTTTTCTGCTCCCTTCAGGTCACCTGAACCAAACACATAAGTCCTTCCATCAGGGCTGGTGCACTTTAACACCTGCCTCTCTCCTTCTTCACCCTCCTCCAGCCATGAGGCTCCCAACAGTACTGTTACTGGCAGGACAGGTTCGTGGCAACTTCTGCACAGAATGCAGCTGGTCAGGCACACAAGTAACTCCTCAGCACACACAGACAAGATGAAGAAAAGACACACAGCTGAGCAGACTTCAAGGTGAACATCAAATTGACTGTGATGTCATTGTTTTACCAAGGTCTGCGGTGACAGGGATAAGGTTTGGGCATTTCATCCACTGTCAGATAGTAGCCAGAAAGACAGGCAGCAGCTGGCTGGTGTAACTAGCCATAACAAGTACTTAACTAAGATAACATCTAATTTGACTATTTGATGCCACTGCAAAACTAGTTTGATGTTTTTGAACAAGTTAGAACTGAATATTTTACAACTGTGCATAGAAATAGTTTCCCATTTGCACATCCATTCCTGGCATTATTTAAGAAACATCAGTCCTCATAGATTTCTACATTATTTTTGAAGTATAATCCATGAAATACAACGTGAAAAATACCACTTAACTGCATGCAGCTGCTGTAGCTTCAGCCTTATATGTGCAAATGCTCTAGAACTTATGGATCAAAAAGAGGCTTATGTGTAATTGTCAGGTAGACAGATGCACTGAGAAAACTGCAAAGTTGCAGAAATACGGCCCAGAAATATGCACAGAAACCTAGAGAACAGTGCATGTCACTGGTTTCCAAAAAAAAAAAAAAAAAAAAAAGAAAAAAAGAAAGAATGAATGAATGAAAGAAAGACAGTTGTGCAGGATCTAAAATAAATGCACTTCCTATGCAAACTGCAAGTCCAAAAATCTGGGTCAACAGACACTGAATTAACATCAGCTTGAGGAGTAAGTCAGTGAAGAAACTACACGAAAAACAGGTGGCTTTCCTGAATTTAACAATGTAACAGTGAATAGCTACGCATATGACGGTCAGGTTACACTAAGATGAGACACCATGTTACAGACTGCATCAGACGCCCATTAAATACACCCCTCCGGATCTCCCAGCAGACAATGCCTTTCTTTCAAAAGCTTTCAGGTATTTTGAAACACGTTTCCTGAAAATGGGAACAATTTCAAGCTCTTTGGTAATGCTCATGGAATTACAGAGAACTTCCAGACGCGCTCTTCTTGCAGGTTAGGGGTTAGGTCAAAGCTTCACTCAGCAGTTCCCGTTTGGAAAACACGGCAAGGACTGAGTCAGGAGCTGACGCATAAACACTCAAAAAAGATTGAGATAGCCTGATTTGCAGACACATATTTAATGACAGACTTAATCAGCATGGAACTTAAAAAATTTTGTACAATCAGAAACATGATGCAGATGTGATTATCCACCAGTTTCAGGTTTTGTAAAAGCAAAGTGCTGTGCTGAAACTTGCAGCAATGGAGATGAATCCCCACCTTCTAAGATCTTATGTGCAAAGACCTTCTAAGATCTTATGGTAAAACTGAAGAGTTTCTGATATATCACACTAGCCTAGAGAATGAAGAAAAAAAAATGCAGCTCTACCACTGAATATATAAATGTCAAATTAATTAGCCCGTAGCATATTCTTACATTGTTATAATATTCTTATGTTGTTTTCATACCATATAATGGGAAAGTGACAGAAAAATGCATAGTTTCCTAAAAATATACAGTGATAGACTTGTGCACATAGATGGCTGCTTTATCTGACTCTTCCCTTTACATATTATTAGAATATTAACGAGTTGTGCTCCTAACGCAAAGCCTGCAGCAAACACACTACAGGCAATACACTGGTTTACCAGGATGCCTCAGATTCAATGAGGAGGTGGTTCTCATTACTCTACAGCACCCAGCTGCAAAATACAAGTTAGCTTTTATAACAAAGATAAACTGATGCATACATATACTCAAAGCATACTCTATAATCCTACGTAGAAACCGTCAGACCTTATACAGAAGGGATTTGGAGTTCCTCTGGGCTACTTTGTAACTTCAGTTTGAAGAGGAATGAAACACACTAACTCAGGAACTAGCACAGTTAGAGCCTTCCTGAAGATACAGACCAGTTTTTGAATCAGAAAAACAGCCTACAATATTGTAAAATACCATATTATCTTAAATTGATATACACTATTAAATCAATTCAGTCCTGGTTCAAAACACTGGTTGATGACCTCAGAGTCCTTTTAAATTTGCTCTGCAATGACAGCAAGACTGAGTTATAGACAAAAGAGGCAAATCACTGCCTCGTATCCCAAAACCAAAACATGAGAACACAGAAAAATGTGTTTAGATAATCATACCTGACAAACACAATCACAGGGCAAAAACAGGGGCAACCACAAATCCCAGCAGCCCACAGACAAGCACTCAGAAAATACATTTCCCAGTTTGTGAGTGCGTAATACTTCTCGGCTTCCCACATCCAGAGAAACCACTCACCCTGCCTGTGCTACTGCTTACCAACTGTGCTGCTACAGACACAGCCACATAGCCAAAGCATGCCCACTGGTGACAGCACACACTCAATAAACCAGGTTATGCTAAGGCTTCAGAGCATCCTGTCATACTGCAGAATGCATTTCAGGCATTCAATTACTTGGCTTTTGACAGACCCCCACAAAGGATATAGGAACATCTCCACCCAACCAGAAGATAAGGTCAATCATCTTCTGAACAGAATTTATGTCATTAATTACCCTGGCGCATCCAACAGAATATTCAAGAATGATGAAGACACACTTAAAAGTTGAAATGTTGTTAGTATATATTTATATAAAGTTCAACCTGAAATATATAAAGACAACCTGAAAGGGTTTTTTTCATGCAATTTTTTTTTTCTTTTTTTGGATGGGAGTAGGGGAGTTGTCTCCTTCATCACCTTTTATCTTTTCTTTATGACACCTCTTCCTGGTTTTGCAAACTGCACGTATATGAATTGCAAGGTATTAACACATAATATAAAAAGGTGTGTGTGAAGAACCTCTAACAGATGCTGTCATTAACCACCTTTGGTTGGCCATTAAAGCTAGAAAGATGGTGATAAAGCAGCCTCGGAGACCGCAGGAAAAAAATAATAATAAATAAATCCTGTCCTGCTTTACACACAGTGTATGTATTTAATGAAAGGCATGTTACACAGTATATTTAAGTCTCATTAGTGACATGCACCAAGTCATTACAAACTTTAGACATGCAAGTCAAATACCAGCAGTTTGAAAGAAAAAAAAAAATTGTCCAGTTAACACTTAATAGTAATTATCAATGTAATCAAACAGGGTCTCTGCATTTGATATCTATAAAGGTGCACAGCAATCCTCAGGAGCTAACTTTCTCTCCTAAATAATAAGCAAAACTGCCGTACCTTCATTCCTCCTGTAAAGGACCTGGCTTCTCCACTCCTATACAGGGGNCCAAGCAACAGTGAAAAAAGTTGTGTACAGCTTACCACGTGTTGGAGTAGGAACCAGCTATGGTTTGCCACAAGCCAGGTAATTTGATTAGAATAGTTTATATATGCTGTGTTTATTATATTAAATACACAATATCTTTATCCTTGTTAATATTAAAACATTATTCCTGTCTTGAAATTCCAGATTTTCTGTTTTGTCAGAGTACTTTGAGAAGCAGTACTCAATATTTGCTCTGTTATTGTAGAATGGAAATAAAAGTATTCTAAGTGGAATTTTGCCTTCTTTAAAGGAAATACCTCCCAGTGAAAGACCAAAATAAAACTTCGTTCTTATCTCTTCACAATCTAGTTTTCAGTCAGATTTTATAAGTATATGCACAAATTATCATCCTTACTGTGTCCGTAATGAAAAATATTGAAGTACTTGACTAGTTTACTGAATGAAAATTATTTTTGTTATATATCTTCTCACTGGCAGTTACTTCTCACTGACACACACACTGAATGTGTGTGCATTTGACTTCATTATTCATCAGTATAGTGGCTATTTTGCACTTTATAAATACCTTTTGTTCATTAGTTTAATGAGTCATTCATCCTCTGTTTTCAAAATTAAATATCTACATTTTGGAAAATATCAATTGGAATTCAGTTTTATAGATTTTCACTTACTGTGGACAACTACAGTCTTAATTTGCTGCCTCATCAATATAAAATCAACCTATAGTCAGAAATAAGAACCGTAATTGTCAGGTCCTATTCATTTTTCAGTGTTAGATAAGATGGTCTTTATGTGTACTTCACTGGACTGGGGCTAAATATCTTGCTGCCAATTTTTGTTTTGTTTAAAAGTGTCTGTTGAAACCTAAAATTATCTTTGAGGGTGCATAACCAGGAGTCTGGTGAATACTTTTTAGATTCATAATGAATTCCTATTAAAAATCATATTAAAGTATGAGTGCAAATAGACAGCAGGAAATTCAAAAAATATGGTGCCTTAAGTTCAGATCTCAGTTTGTCTTGGATTGGCCAGAAGCCAATGACTTAATCATCAGTGTGCTATCTGGGATACGTCCTTCTTTTTCTTTAAGTCATTTTCTACAGACTAAGAATCCACATTTTGCTTGTTTTATCCCAGTGCATAATATGGAAATACTCTGTAATGTCAAAGCATTTGTAGGATAATTTAGCTATTTCTTTTCCAGCTGAACATCATTCCCCGTCATGAGCTCAAGAGTCTCATGGTGCCTAAGTCTTGATCTCCTGAATGTGCTGAAATCCTTAGGCAGGCTGCCAAGTTTCTCAAGTTTTCACTGAGATCAAGGGGAAGTTGAGGCATCTCTTTGGAAGGTGCATCTTGTTAGCATTTGCATCGCTCTTCCAAAAACTCAAATTAAAAGAATTGCTGCCTCTAAATGGAAAGTAATAGCATTTGTTTCTGAAGGAAAAAAAAATAATAATAATAATAATTAAAAAAAAAAACACTTAAAACACTTCCTTGTAAAGCATTAGGAAGATATTAAGATCTTGACAGGAACAATTGGGGATAAGTCAGATCTTGCCTATCCTATGATCTCCAGCATTAAGCATTACCTCACACTACTCATTCGAAGCACTCACCTTAAGCCCCTTCCTTTTTTCTGCTTTTTAAATAGCAATATTGTTGCTGCACCCCATGTCAAAGTGCTGTGTTTTCCCAGCACCACAGCTAAGTAAAATATTCAGTGTTATATAATGAAGTAAACATAATTTCAGTCGTTACACAAAACAACAGTATCAGCGGATTCCACAACTGAGATCAATGGACCACTTGATGTGGTGTGGCTTAGGCACTGCACGTGCAATTATCCAACTCATTTCTTTCATTTATGTTGCTTAGCAAGTAAAAGCTGTATCTTGTGCAGATAATAACACTCTCTTATCTACAAGCTTTTGTTTTGTGAAGTAGATCTTGAAATCAGATGTGGGATTTTAGGCTTTTCAGTCTCTCACAGCAACTTACCAATTTTATCAGGCTGCTGAGCAGACCACTCAGTTTTGGTTTTAAACAGTTCTGTTTCTGTAAAACAGACAACTATTTCTGCAGTGTCAGCCAGGCCTCTTTCAAAGCGCTCAACCAGATGTAAATGTTCTTCAGCTCAGGCTGCTGGTACATAAGCACTAGGTGCTACATCACACAAACCCANACCTTTTATCTTTTCTTTATGACACCTCTTCCTGGTTTTGCAAACTGCACGTATATGAATTGCAAGGTATTAACACATAATATAAAAAGGTGTGTGTGAAGAACCTCTAACAGATGCTGTCATTAACCACCTTTGGTTGTCCATTAAAGCTAGAAAGATGGTGATAAAGCAGCCTCGGAGACCGCAGGAAAAAAATAATAATAAATAAATCCTGTCCTGCTTTACACACAGTGTATGTATTTAATGAAAGGCATGTTACACAGTATATTTAAGTCTCATTAGTGACATGCACCAAGTCATTACAAACTTTAGACATGCAAGTCAAATACCAGCAGTTTGAAAGAAAAAAAAAAATTGTCCAGTTAACACTTAATAGTAATTATCAATGTAATCAAACAGGGTCTCTGCATTTGATATCTATAAAGGTGCACAGCAATCCTCAGGAGCTAACTTTCTCTCCTAAATAATAAGCAAAACTGCCGTACCTTCATTCCTCCTGTAAAGGACCTGGCTTCTCCACTCCTATACAGGGGTGCACCTCAGTACTACAAATTCCACATAGGACCTATCAGTGCACTGTTCCTTACCTGGCAATTAACACAAAACCATTACTCACTGATACTATACATACCCTATGCACTGGCATGGCCTCTCCTCCTGTGACAACCCTGTGCCAGCAGGGAGCTACACCAAGCTGGCAACAAGATGCTGTGGGAAAAATAAGAGCTCCATGGAGGCCACATACTATCTCCTCACCCTTCNAAAGCTGTATCTTGTGCAGATAATAACACTCTCTTATCTACAAGCTTTTGTTTTGTGAAGTAGATCTTGAAATCAGATGTGGGATTTTAGGCTTTTCAGTCTCTCACAGCAACTTACCAATTTTATCAGGCTGCTGAGCAGACCACTCAGTTTTGGTTTTAAACAGTTCTGTTTCTGTAAAACAGACAACTATTTCTGCAGTGTCAGCCAGGCCTCTTTCAAAGCGCTCAACCAGATGTAAATGTTCTTCAGCTCAGGCTGCTGGTACATAAGCACTAGGTGCTACATCACACAAACCCACACTGCTTTTCTACCAATTCTGAAACACCAGTGTATAGAGATCTCTTGTATTCTCATTGAATTGCCAGAGGGGATGTTTTGCACTGATTTAAACAAAAAGGACAGGACCATGCACAAAAATAATGAATCTAAATATTTATATTTATGAAAACTTTGACATGTTAAATGTATAATGCAGATAAGAGATTTATATTGTCCCTTCCACATTTTATGTCTCTCCGCCATCCACACTTGTGTTTCCCAAACACATCTTCCCCTGCTCAACCCAATTTTCTATGCATTCTTCATGTAAGTTCCTCTGATAAAAGGTCTATTTCAGAGATTGTAGCAAAGCTGCAATTAAATGTAATATTTTGTTGCTATGTTTTTTGAGTTCAGTGTATTTTTTGCAGATGTCAGCTTCCATCTGCCTGGGCTTGTCAGCTCAAACACAGCTGGACTGACTCCAGGCCAGCTCAAGCCTGAAAACATCCCAACTACCTTCTCTCAGCCCAAACTCACAAACTCTCTGGTGAAGCTCCCCATCACACTCAGCTTCAGCACCTCTGCATGCATATCTGGTAGTGGCTGTGTTTTGGGAGCAGTAAGGAGAGATGGAAGCAGTCTTGCACAGCTTGCTCCAAACTGGCTCTGCCACCCCCACGCTCCTGTTCAGGCTCTGCCAGGACTGATGAGCCCCGGCCCTGCTCAAGTTCCCACACTGCAAACACCCACAAATTGCTCAGAGCTGGAGGGCAACAGCCATAAACAGTCAACTGCAGCATCACTCACAAAGTACAAAATGACCCATTTCAAGTGCAATAAACACTTCCCTTCCTTGAGCTCCCGGTGTATAACTCCCCAGCATCCCAATTCAGTTGCTTTTCCCTACATCCCAGCACATGCTACCCACCAGGGCACCCAGTGGTGTGCTCACAGCCCTGCAGCACGCTGCCACCCAAACCATCTCTTCCAGCTTCCCACACATCAGATCTCTGAATGTTCCCGAAGAGACAACTGCCAATTTGCACCTTATTTCATCCCTGCTTAGCTGTAGTCCACGCCTCCTCACTCCAGACGTCTCTAACTGCTGTCAGCGAGATCAGAGTGAGCCCAAGACACCATACCCAGCCACTGCCCCCAGGCCCTCCTTTCCCTAAGCAGCCCGGGCACAGGGCACCGCTGTGCCTGTCCCAGGCAGCACAGCTTAAGCAAAATCCTTTCCTTGACACTCCAACTATGCCATTCGCCAGTACATGAGACTGAAAACGGAATAGACCCACTGAGGGCACGGCACTCCAAAAACATGTCAAATGACCACGATGGGAAATATGAACACGGTGGTGGACTTCAGACGACCGTTTCCACTCGCGCTGAATTAGAGCCGGCTGCGCATCAACCAGCCTTATGCAAGCCTCCACCCGAACCGAGCTTTCGCTCCAGCTCCCAGCGCAGACCCCACACACACCATCGATGGATGTTCCCGGTGAGGGCCGGGAGCCCATCCCGGCGAGCATCCCCAGCCCGCAGCAGGCCGGCTCCAGGTCCCGGCCGGCGGCCCCACGGCCCCGTCGGAAGCCGAGCAGCGCGCCGCTCACCCGCGCACAATGACCGGGGGCGGGGGCACGGCCGCACTCTGCCCTGCTGTCAGCGCTGCCCGCCCGGAGCCGCAGCCACCCGCGGCCCCTGTCTGTCGGGTGCCCCGCCGGGAGGCGGCGG